>OZ014520.1:511773023-512258023 GCA_963966055.1 Lathyrus aphaca
GTGCAATGAGGAAGTCAGAACACCGTAGTTCGACCCAAAGAGACTGAAAGATGAATTGACCTGTGAACTGCTTACTTGTCTATGCTCAAGTGTATGACCTGTCTGGCTCAGGTGCAAACTGTCTTGCATTAGACGGAAGAAGCGAGCTCTCGTTTGTGAGTGAAGATGATGAGAAAAGAATCCCGAAGGAGACGATTATTGTCTGTTTTTGTGTTTTCAGTCTTTTATTGCTTTTTGAAGTTTGTCATAAGTTAATGAGCTTAAGCCTAAACCAGTGGATTTAGTAAACTCATCACATCATCCCTCTGATTAGGGGTAATGAGAATACCTTAAGTGTGAAGTCAGATTCTCACACTTAATCACCTTGGTGTAGGATTAAGATCATTAACCTACTTGTGATTATTTAGATGTTTTTTGTGGTTTTTGTTTAGTGTTGAGTAATGAGGTTAAGCCATAATCAAGGATTAAACAGACTCATTACACCATCCTAATAGAAGGATAATAGGTGAGAATGTTTAAGCTGAGGAAAACTCCTCAACTTAATCCATGATTAGGGATTAAACTCATGACAAAACAAGCCTTTGATTAAGTGGATTTTATTAACTGGTATGATGATGAAGTGTTTTTTAGGGTTTGTAAGACAACTTGAGGGGGACTTGTCCATTAACACTAGGGTTAGTCCTTCTTAACCAATTAAGGAAGAATTAGAACCCTAATGCAAGGCCCAAGTTACAAGTGTGATGTCTTGATACTTATTAAGTGGATTGATTAAGAGATTTAAACATATTAAGGGTTTAACACTTAGGATTAAAGTTATACACTCCATCCTAAGAGAAGGATGCAGGTATAAACTTAATCACAAAGCCTTAAAGCCTTTAGGGTTTAGTCCCTGATTATGAGATGAGAAGAGAAGACTCAAGGAGAAACACAAAGGTAAAACTATGAGGGGGGACTAATCAAAACCCTAATTATTGTCATGCTTGGTTGTTCCTAAGGTTTATGAGGTTTTCAAGGGAAATCTTCAATGGAACCACCAGGAGGCAGATGAAAGGATCAAGAGAAGCAAAGTGACTTGCTTCCTTCAAGAAGTCAAGTCACTTGAAGAAAGAAAGTGGGAGAAACAAGGATGAGCAAACTCAATCTCAAACACATATAGAAATGCAGCAATGGATGCAAGAGAGATGAGAAGAAAAGTTATGAGAAGTGAAGGCAAATTCACTTCTCAAGGTTACTTACCACCTGAAATGTTAGAAAGAAATGCAATGCAATGCAAGATGGGATGAAATGGCATGATGCTAAGCAAAACCAGAAGCATTTTGATGATGATTATGATGTTATGAGGTGCTGCAAACATGAGGCAAGACATGGAGATGTTCATACAAGATCATGGATGCAAATGATGCAAGCTAAGGAGCATGAATGAGCATGGAAAGTTATGGAGTGCACATGACATACAACATGGCAAATACATGGTACAATGATCAAACATGCTTTCAATATGTCTTATGATGTCAAATGAATCAAATGGATGCTTGAAATGTCATGGCAAGTCATGTTATGCAAGAGAATGCAAGATGGATGCAAATGGAAGCCCAAATTAGGGTTTATGGACAATGCATCAAACAAAAAAAAACCAAAACAGAAGCAAACCCTAAGATAAAAAAAATGGAAAATGCCTTCCAAAGAAACCCTAAACCTATACTAAACCAAGGTCCAAAGGGGAAGTCTCAACTCTTAACCAATCTCAAGATATGATTTTTCTAAGTTATTGGGGTTTTTTAGGGTTCTTAACAAAAGAAATGCCAAACAAATTGAAAATGAGGAATCAATCCATGACCATTTAATCCTAGAAACTACATGCTAAACACAAAACAATGCAAGAAGAATCAATGTCCAACTCCTCATTAATAGGCAGAAATGATTTTTTGAACTTAGGATCAAATTAATGCATAAAAAATGATTTAATTCAATGAAAAATTCTTAAAATGCATCAAGATCAAAAAAGAAATTTGGTTTGAAGGTTGGACAATGTTTCTAAATGTCTTAGAACATTTCATGAATTTTTTTGTAATTTTTAAATACCTAAAAGTATTTTTAATTAATTAATCTTCATTAATCAATTAAAAATAATCTTTTAAATATTTAAAAATACTTTTTTAATGATAAAAAATAAAATAAAAATATTTTTGGGTCTTAAAAATTAATAAAACTTTTAGGAAAAAGTTTCATAATTTTTATGTATTTTTTGCTATTTTAAAATAATTGTGCAAGTTAAATGAAATAAAATGAAATTAAAATAAGAAAAAAAGAAAAGTAATCAGGATGGAGGGCCAGGATGCAGCCTGAGTTTGAAAACATTGACTGCGCGCGCCATCTGATGGCTCAGATTCAAACAGACTTAATCTTGATTAATTAAATAAATAATGCTGATTAGGGTTTAATGACTGCATCCTAGCCATCCACACGCGCGCGAAGTCAACTTTTTCAACGCATCTGATGGCTCAAATTCAAATGGCAATTAATCACGTAATTAGGGCATAATCACTCTCAGGTGGCCGGAGAAGACTTCCGGTCGTCTTCTCCGGCCAGCAACTCCCCTGAAAAAACTTCAAACTCCCTCAAATCGTAACAAAATCAAAATCTAAGAATTGGGAAATGTTCTCCAACCTCTCACGAATCAGACCCCTCTCTCAAAACAAATTTCTTTTTCCTAAACAAGCTGAATCGAAGGAAATGAAAACTAGGGCACGCAGGTTTCAGAGAGAAATTAAATGCTCATTTCAAAGCCATTTTCGAAACCAATGACATCAGGATGATCAGTGAAGCATAAGGAACAAGTTTATAACATGCAAAGTGATTTCTGGAAAAATAAATTTCAAGCTACCTGAGATTCGAAGCTTTCACTTTGATGACTTTCTGGCCACTTCTCCTTGTGCAATCCACTCCACTTGATCCCCAGATGATGCTTGAGTGCTCAAAAAGAGTTTATGTTGGCTGAATAATGAGTTTCGAAAGCTCCTGCTTCAAGCTCAGTCAGAAATGGCTATGGTATTTCAGGCACTTTCAGGTCATTGTGAATGGTTGTTTGAGGTCCAAATGATGTGTGGAGAAGGTCTGCAAGGTTTGTTTGGATGTTTGTGAGCTAGGGAAGGAGATTCGAAAGGAACTGCAAAATGAAGTGAAGAATGGCTATGGGGTGTTCTGGTTGATTCAGGCTTGTGTTCTTGCTGGTTTCTACTCAATGATGCATGGTGAGTTGAATGGTGAAAATGGTTTTTGTGTTTGCAAGCTGTGGAAGCAGATTCGAAAGCTTAGGCAATGTGGTGTGTTTTTGTGAATGTGTTGTTGTGTTTTTTTTCAGCCTTGCCTGCCTAGTGTTATGGCTTGCCAAAGGATACAATAAACAAATGCAAGTGGCCAGAGGATGTGACATGGCCTGTGGTGATTGGGATGTTTGCTTTTGCCAAAAGTCAAATTTCTTGTAAGAGAGGCATGGGCTTGATACTAGCTTGGTACAAAGGCTAGGGCTGGCGCAGCATGGTGTGGTGAGAGAGCTAGCAAGGTTCAAAGGCCAAGGCAGCCAGTTGAGGGAAGTGTCATGAGTGTTTTGCAAGTTGTTGCCTTTTTGGTTCACATGTGAAAAGTCTTGTTACATGAACCATAACCATGGGCATTCTTGGTTCAAATCTGAATTTTATGACTTAGAGAATGTTTGCATACTAGTTTGGAATGAATTAGAGGTTGCAATTGGCCTTGGTCCATGATTTTGCAAAATTTCCATTTGAGGCATGCCTTGAAAATCAATGATTTTAGCCAACTTTGTCACACCATAACTTTTGATCCAAGAAGTGTTTGATCATGTTCTTGTACTTTTTGAAAAGGTAAAGATGAGATCTACAACTTTCATGACCAAAGTTTTTTTCATTTGAAGCATTTTTGGATCAAGAATCAAGGCTTGAAAAATGACCTAAAATGAACCATTCTTGAAAAGTCAACTATGCCCAAAAAGTCAACATTTGCAAAACTTCCAAATTCTTGATTTCTATGAACTTCAACCTTCTTCCATGATCAAATAAAGATCATATGCACTCAAAATGATGAAGATCACCCATTGGTTGGGT
Source organism: Lathyrus aphaca (assembly GCA_963966055.1). Classification (NCBI taxonomy): domain Eukaryota; kingdom Viridiplantae; phylum Streptophyta; class Magnoliopsida; order Fabales; family Fabaceae; genus Lathyrus; species Lathyrus aphaca. The sequence goes on from OZ014520.1 coordinate 511,777,145, forward strand.
CATTGGGGGCCTCAGATGCCCTGATTTTGCACTGACTTGTCCAGAAAGTCAACCTTTGATCAGATGACTTCCCCATGGAATTTCTTCATGAAAATTGATATGCATACTCCCTATACCATATAGAGACCAATAGAAACAAGAATGACCATAAAATTTGGAGTTATGGCCTCTGAAACCAAAACCCTAATTTTCAGTCAACTGTGCAATCTATCCTGGCTCTGCATCCACTCAAACCCTAGTTCTTGTGATTCTTTTGAATTCTTGACTTTGTGAGGGTGTACTATGATATTTGAACACATGTAGACCCCTTTGAATTGATTAGTTGCCTTTGGAGTGGCTCAAGAGGCTCTGGGATTGCCCAGATCACAAACCCTAGGTGTAGATGCCTTAGAACCAATGCAATGACTCAAAATTATGAGATATGAGATGATATGATTGTGTTTATGCCTATGGGATGATCACAAGCCATGGTGAAATGGGTGAGGGCAAATTTGGGGTGTTTACAGCTGCCCCTATTCAAACGTGAGTTAGCTGTGCAGGATGTAAGCAACGGCTTAACAGGCAAACAAGATAACTTGTGGTTGAATACCAAAGACAGTCCAAAATTTGCACTCACAGAATGAAGAAGAAAAGGGATATAGATTGTAAAAAGAAAAAAAAGTATATTGTAAAGGTGCGGAAAACAAAGCGATGACGGGGACGGCCGACATGCTGGGGATAGAAGGTAAAGCCAAGACGGGGACGGCCGACTAGCTGGGAAAAGTGTGGGAAATAAAGCAATGACGGGGACGGCCATCAAGTTCATAAAGGTAAAGCAACCAACGATGGGGACGGCCATCGGGCTAAAAGAAAAGAAAAAGGGACCACGACGGGGACGGCCATCGGGTTAAAGATTAAATGAAATAAACAGATGATGGGGTACGGCCATCAAAGGTGAAGGATGATCACCTAGCAGGGGACGACTGCTCTGTTGGGGATAAAAGAAATATGATGGGGACGGCCATCAAAGGTGGAGGACGACCACCTGGCAGGGTAGGACTGCCGAAAATATCAACGATGGGGACGGCCATCGGATAGAAAAGGTCAACGATGGGGACGGCCATCGGACGAGCATGATGGAGGACGACCATCAAGAAGTGGAGGACGACCACTCAGCAGGGGACGGCTGCTCTCGAGGTTTGTCATGACATAGGACGAATGTCAGATAACCAAGATCAACAATGGGGACGGCCATTGGATAAAATGATGAAGGACGATCATCAAAAGGTGGAGGACGACCACCTGGCAGGGGACGGCTGCTAAAATCAACGATGGGGACGGCCATCGGATGAGCATGATGGAGGACGACCATCAAGAAGTGGAGGACGACCACTCAGCAGGGGACGACTGCTCTCAGGGTTTATCATAACACAGGACGAGTGTTAGATAAGAAGGAAAAGATTTGCTTGGCGATCTACTGGGGGTATAGTAAACACGGACGAGCGTTTACAACCAAGAAAGGAAAGTATAAGTGTTTGGTATTATGTATAGATTAATGATGCGGACGAGCATCCTTAAGACTATGATACGGACGAGTATCATGTAGAAACAAACTGACACATGTTCAGAGATGATGATACGGACGAGTACCATCTGGTTAACAAAGAACACGGACGAGTGTCGATTCTGAGGGGACTCTTCTGGGGAATATTAGACACAGACGAGTATCTATATTCATGAAGACAAAAGTGTTTGACACGGTGTATGGATTAAAGATGCGGACGAGCATCCTTAAGATTATGATACGGACGAGTATCATGTAGAAACAAACGCTAGACGCATGCTCTGAGATGATGGTACGGACGAGTACCAACTGGTTAACAAAGAACACGGACGAGTGTCGAATCTGTGGGGAGATAAGTGATGGTGTATACAAGATACAGACGAGTATCTGTATAAGTGTATCGCGAGTAGTGAGTATATACAGATGAGTGTTTTAACTGCTGGGGAGAATGACACGGACGGGTGCCAAGAGAGAAAAGTGTAAAATATCAACAAGTATATGGGTTGTAAAAGTGTAAGCGACTGCGCTGGGGATATGACACGGACGGGTGTCAGGAAAGTGTATATAGGTATGTGTGGGTGCAAAGAGGATGTCTTTGGCTTTCTGCTGGTGATTTGACACGGACGGGCGTCAAGAAGTATCTGTAATACGGGTGATATGCTATAAAGAGTGTTCAGACGACTTTTACTAGGGAGTGATGATACGGGCGGGTATCAAAAGGAAATATAAACTGGTGAATATGAGGCCACTGCTTTTGCTGGGACTCTGGGGATTTTTATACAATGATAATGAACGGTTATTATTTACAAGTGTTAATTCATAACATGGCTTATGATTATGCTATGCGTTTGATTTTTGCCGTAATGCTCCGTATTAGACGGAATGCTACGCTCTGAGGGGACAGTATGATGCGAATGCTGTGATTATGCAAGGATATCAAACCGGGATTCGGATCCCGTTGCTGCGAAGATCTCTGGTCGATCTGTTTGAAAAGGACCTCCCAGCTGGGGATGAGATCATTGGTAGATCTGGTGAGATGTATTCATTTGGGGGGATAGGTCACTGGTTGACATATCCTTGTAATGAGGGACCCAGCTGGGGTTTGTAGAAGCTTTCTTCACTCTGTCGTGATCTTCTATGCGCTGCTCTTCTGGATAGAGGCTGGAACTCTGTGGGGAGATGGTTCCCTGACTCCTGTACTCAACTGAGGATGAAATGGCAACTCGGCTGGGGAATTGTGAGAGGCAACTCAGCCGGGGATAGCAACAAGAGGCAACTCAGCTGGGGATAGAGCATTTCAGATGCTGAGATTGAGTGTATGTTGATTTGACAACTTTGCTGGGGAAGCTTTCATGCCCCATGTTGCGCTTTCGACTACCTGCAATCCTGCAAAGACAAAGAAACGCACAAGTAATCCCGAGGCATCCCTTACCGGATTCCTTTATAGGAGTGAGACACTTCTGAGAGTAAGTAAAATTTCCTGCAAGCATGCTTTTATTTGAAGATAAACATCTGTATTCTTATGCATTCAATGTTCTTTTAAGATATCAGACATTTTTTGCAAAAATGAGAATGTACAAAACGAGACATGACTGAAAATCTGATTTTATTAATTCCTATGCCCTGAATTGGCGAGATACAGTCAAAGGAACATATCCCTTGAAATGAGGAGATTGTTACAAATCGAGAAACAAAATGCTGGCGGTGTTGACGACGCTTTCAAAGGAGCTTCCTCTTCTGCTATGACTCGTATGACAATGACGTTCTTCTCGCCTTGCTTTCTGAAGAAAGCTGATTCTGATTGAAGCTTGATCCCTTGTTGGAGCTTTCCAAATTGTGAGTGATACAGACGAATTCAGAATGCAGTTGTTCGCTTATTCCCTTATTTTGCATGGATCGCCCTTTCGGGTTTTCAATCCATCGGGATACCCATTTTTGCCTGAGCTGTCCAACGTGGCTTTTCAACTCAGCGGGTGTACATTTTTTAATTTATTTCCCTTATTTTTGCCCGAGTCTTTTATTCTGTTTTTGACTCGCCGGGATGCCCTATTTTTGCCTGGACTTACATTCTGTTTTTATGTCCAGCGGGTCATTTTTATGCGAAGTATTTTTTAACTGCATCTGAATTCACAGGGGATGGAAAATCTTCACCATCCATGGTGCTGAGCATCAGTGCTCCACCAGAGAAAACTTTCTTTACCACAAATGGCCCTTCATAATTTGGAGTCCATTTGCCCCTGTGGTCTGTATGAGGAGGGAGGATTCTCTTCAGCACAAGATCTCCCACTTGGTACTCTCGATGCCTGACTTTCTGATCGAAGGCTCTCTTCATTCTCTTCTGATATAACTGCCCATGACAGATTGCGGCCAATCTCTTCTCTTCAATCAGACTCAGCTGCTCGTATCGGGACCTAACCCATTCTGCTTCACTCAGTTTGACATCCATCAAGACTCGCAAGGAGGGCAATTCAACTTCAACTGGTAGGACTGCTTCCATACCATACACAAGCTGGTACGGTGTTGCCCCAGTGGATGTTCTGATTGACGTGCGGTACCCATGCAAGGCGAACGGTAGCATTTCATGCCAGTCTTTGTAGGTGACTACCATCTTCTGCACAATCTTCTTGATATTCTTATTTGCCGCCTCAACAGCGCCATTCATCTTTGGCCTGTAAGGAGAAGAATTGTGATGTTGAATCTTGAAGTCCCGGCACAGCTCTGCCATCATTTTGTTATTTAAGTTAGAACCATTATCAGTAATGATTCGCTCGGGCACTCCATATCGACAGATGATATCTCTTTTCAGAAATCGGGCTACCACTTGCCTTGTAACATTTGCATATGAGGCTGCTTCAACCCACTTAGTGAAATAGTCAATGGCGACCAGGATGAATCTGTGACCATTTGAAGCAGTCGGCTCAATCTTGCCAATCATATCAATGCCCCACATGGCAAAGGGCCATGGTGAAGACATAATGTTCAAAGGGTTGGGAGGCACATGCACTTTATCTGCGTAGATCTGGCATTTGTGGCATTTCCTGGCATAGGCACAACAGTCTGCATCCATTGTGATCCAATAATAGCCTGATCTTAACAACTTCTTAGCCATTGCATGTCCTCCAGTATGGGTACCAAAAGAGCCTTCATGCACTTCATGCATCAACAAGTCTGCTTCTGTTCTATCAACGCATCTGAGGAGTACCATATCAAAGTTTCTTTTGTACAAGGAACCATCAGTGTTCAGAAAGAAACTTCCAGCAAGCCTTCTCAAGGTCTTCTTATCATTGGAAGATGCCCCAGGCGGGTATGTCTGATCCTCCAAGAAGCATTTAATGTCATGGAACCAAGGCTTATCGTCTTTAACAACATCTGCCGAGAACACATATGCTGGTCTGTCAAGTCTGGACACTGAAATCCGAGGTACAAAGTTAGCAGCTTGAACTTTGATCATGGACGAAATGGTAGCCAAAGCATCTGCAAACTGATTCTCATCCCGAGGGATATACTCAAGTTTGACTGTTGTGAAGAAAGTCAATAACCTTCTTGTATAATCCCTGTAAGGTATCAGATGATCCTGGTGTGTATACCATTTCCCGTTGGTCTGATTGACTACCAAAGCTGAATCTCCAAATACGGTCAATGTCTTGATCCTGAGGTCGATGGCTTCCTCAAGACCCATAATGCAAGCTTCGTATTCAGCTTCGTTGTTAGTGCAGTTGAAAGTGAGCTTTGCCGAGAAAGGCATGTGAACTCCTTTGGGTGTAATGAGTACTGCACCAACACCACGACCATTCATATTAACAGCCCCATCGAACATCATAGTCCATTCTTCTTCCGGGTCAGGCCCTTCAGTGTGAATAGGCTCTTCATGATCTTTTGCTTTAATGAACATGATGTCTTCATCAGGGAAGTCAAATCTCATAGGCTGGTAGTCGTCTATGGGTTGCTCAGCAAGATATTCAGATAGTACACTGCCCTTGATGGCTTTCTGAGATGTGTACTGTATGTCATACTCTGTAAGGATCATTTGCCATCTTGCAACCCGTCCGGTAAGCGCTGGCTTCTCAAATATGTATTTGACTGGGTCCATCTTCGAGATTAACAAGGTAGTGTGGGTCAACATATACTGTCTCAGTCGGCGAGCAGCCCACGCTAAAGCACAGCAAGTTTTCTCGAGCAGTGAATAACGTTGTTCACAGTCGGTAAACTTTTTGCTTAGGTAGTATATTGCGTACTCTTTTCGACCAGACTCGTCATGTTGGCCCAGCACACACCCCATCGATTCTTCTAATACTGTCAAGTACATTATCAGAGGTCTTCCTTCAACTGGCGGCATGAGGATTGGAGGTTCTTGCAAGTACTCTTTGATCTTGTCAAAAGCCCTTTGGCAGTCTTCGTTCCACCTGACCGTCTGTTCTTTTCTTAACAGCTTGAACAAAGGTTCACAGGTTGCTGTAAGGTGAGATATGAACCGTGAAATGTAGTTCAATCGACCTAAGAACCCTCGAACTTCCTTCTCTGTTTTCGGTGCAGGCATCTCTTGGATGGCTTTGACTTTATCAGGGTCCACTTCAATCCCTCTCTCGCTTACAATAAATCCCAGCAGCTTACCAGATCTCACCCCGAATGTGCATTTGTTGGGGTTCAACTTCAGTTGGTACTTTCTCAGACGCTTGAACAACTTCAGCAGATTTACCAGGTGGTCTTCTTCAGTAAGGGACTTGGCGATCATGTCATCCACATAACATTCTATCTCTTTATGGATCATATCGTGGAATAATGTCACCATAGCCCGTTGATATGTTGCACCAGCATTCTTGAGCCCAAATGGCATTACCTTGTAGCAAAACGTGCCCCAGGGTGTGATGAAGGTTGTCTTCTCCATGTCTTCAGGTGACATTTTGATTTGATTGTATCCTGAAAATCCGTCCATGAAGGAGAATACCGAGAACTGAGCCGTATTATCTACCAATACGTCAATGTGAGGTAATGGAAAATCATCTTTCGGGCTGGCTCTGTTCAGATCCCGGTAATCAACACACATTCTTACTTTTCCGTCTTTCTTAGGCACAGGTACTATGTTAGCAACCCATGGCGGGTAGCTAGTCACAGCAAGGAACCCGGCGTCCCATTTCTTTTGTACCTCTTCCTTGATTTTCATAGCCATGTCGGGACGAGTTCGGCGCAGTTTCTGTTTGACCGGTGGGCATTCTTCTCTCAAAGGCAGCTTGTGCACCACAATGTCGGTATCCAACCCTGGCATGTCTTGATACGACCAAGCAAACACATCCACATACTCTTGAAGTAGATCAACCAGTTGCTTCTTCACTGAGTCTTGCAGGCAGGCCCCGATTTTAACCTCTTTCACGTCTTCCTTTGTACCAAGATTAATCACTTCAACCTCCTCCTGGTGAGGGGTAATAACCTTTTCCTCTTGTCTTAACAACCTGGCTAGCTCTTCAGGAAGCTCATATTCTTCTTCAACCCCTTCATCAGCTTGATTGATCGGATTGTCAAAGTCATACGATGTCATAGCCGTGCTGTTGTCGGTGCTGTCAGGAAGGCACTCTCTGCAAGGGTTAAGTTGTTCGTTTTAGTGATCTGATTTTAGTCTTATTTAGAAAAGTGAAATGAAGTTGTCATTTTGAAAACACTGCCATTTATTTTTTGTACAAAAAGAAAAAAATGGAAAAACAGTGAACGAAAAGAAAAAAGACTCGTTTGCAAAAAGATGTCTGATATTTCATTAATTGATCCTGTTTGCACAAAAAGTACAGATGGCCCGATTACAAAATGAGTCTTGTCATCTTGGGCAAGATGCAAGACTTTGATGCATGCTTATAAAATACAGGAAATAATAATTACTCTGATCGAGTAACTCTTATAATTTCCTGGGAAGACCAGTTCGAGACACTGCTCCCCGGGATCTTTGGACGAATCCAATTCTCCATATTGCGCTCCTCTTCCAGCTCGTCTTCCAGACAGTTGATAGCATCAGGGGTAAGCATCCCCCCACTGACAAAACCAGGCTCTCCAGCAGTCTTTGCTTGATGTTGAGTTGGTCTGTAACCCAACCCAAACTTGTCTTCTTTTTTCTCCACCGATAGCAGTTTGCCCCAGCCTTGGGCAGTTCCTTCCTCAACAACCTTCCGGGCTTGTTGGTATGATGACATTGGAGTACCAGATACAGCAGATGCCTCATTCACATTCAAAGCTTCAAACCCCTGGCTCATTGTTTCATGGATCTCCCCATCCATTTCAATGTACTTATAGGTTGCTAGGTGGCTGACAAAAATGTCCTCCTCTCCACAGATTGTGACAACTTGGCCTTCCCACTCAAATTTTAACTTTTGGTGAAGGGTAGACGTTATTGCGCCGGCGGCGTGAATCCAGGGTCTACCCAACAAACAGCTGTAGGCGGGCTGAATGTCCATCACATAAAAGATAGTTTTAAAGGTCTGTGGGCCAATTGTCACAGGTAGCTCAATCTCTCCCAGAACCGATCTCTTAGAACTATCAAAGGCTCTTACCACCAGGTTGCTGGGTCTCAATGCCAAACCATCATATTCTAACTTCACCAGAGCCTTCTTTGGTAAGACATTAAGGGACGACCCTGTGTCTACCAGCACATGAGAAAGGACAGCTCCTTTGCATTCCATGGTTATGTGCAAGGCTTTGTTGTGGTTGCGGCCGTCCGCTGTCAAGTCAGTATTGGTGAACCCTAGCCCATTGCTAGCAGTAACATTTCCAACCACGGTTTCCAACTGGTTGACAGTAATCTCTTCAGGCACGTAAGCTGCGTGCAAGACCTTGAGTAGTGCATTCCGATGGGCTTCAGAGCACATAAGCAGTGAGAGGATAGAGATTTTGGATGGCGTCTGGTGAAGTTGATCCACAATTTTGTAATCACTCTTTTTGATAATTCTCATAAACTCATCAACTTCTTGATCGAACGGTGTCTTCAAGGCTTCTTTAACAGCTTGATCTTCCTGCACCGGGCTCTTTCCTTTTGCCTTGGCAGCAGCTTCTGCTTCGGCAGTAGGCCTTTGAATTTGTGGGGCAAAAAGACGTCCGCTTCGAGTGAAGCCTCCGCCTCCCCCCACATTGTCTATTTGTGGTGCAGGCGTTGTTGTTTCAAGAGTGATTCTTTTTCCTTCGCAGTACACGTCAGAGCCATAGTGCCAAGGGATGGCCCTACTGCTTTCATATGGTACTGGTCCGGGCACTGTGACAGTGACCGGACTGATTGCTGCTGCTGAAGGGACTGTAATTGTTTGTGGATCATAAAAGATTGTAACTGGTGCTCTGGTGGGAGCAGCACCTTCTGAATGGTAGGCCGAGTTGTTTTCCGGATCATAGAATATCGTGACAGTAGAGACATCTTCATGATTTGTTGCGGGTGTTGTAGGAGATATTGTCGGAAGAAATGATGTTGTTGTTGTAGGAGGTTCAAAATGGAGTGAAGCTGACGTTGTAGCAGAAAGATTTGTTGTGAACTGATCGGTTGAGATGATGGATGAAGTGCTTGTTGATGAAACCGAAGAATTGTCAGGAACAATGGTTGCTGCAGTTGTAGGAGGTTCTGAAACCGTTGCTGATGATATTGCTGGATTTGTTGGAAATGATGTGGTGATCTGAAGCTGGCCACTCCGGATAAGGCTGTCTATGCCATTCCTCAAATTATCGCACCCATTTACAGAGATATTGCAGTAAGCACAACCCAACTCACACCCCGGGAACATTTGACATTCCAAGAGCTGAGCCTTGATTTCTACCAATGGTGTCCTGATCTGTCCCACACTGGTTATTAAATAAGACGGTTTGTCTTCTTCAATAGCGTTAATTCGGGGACCACCATGATTTGGCATAGGATTTTTGTTGACATTGGGCGGCGGTGCAAAATCCAGAGCTTTTGAGTCCACCAGGTCTTGTACCTTCATATGCAGAGCCCTGCATTTTTCTGTGCTGTGGCCAGGTGCGTTGGAATGAAAAGCACACCTAGCGTTGGAGTCATAGTTCCTGGGTAGACTGTTGGGATCCGGAGGTGCCAACGTTCTTAGCTCAACCAGGTTGAGTTTCAGAAGTTGTGGCAGTAAAGTAGCATATGGCATTGGGATCGGATCAATCACTCTGTTAGCTTGAGATGGCCTCTGTTGGAATGGCCTTTGTTGACTGTTGTTGTTGGTGTTGCTGTTGCTGTAATTTCTTGGAGGATACTGATTTTGCTGATGGTACTGAGGTTGTTGTTGATAGTTTTGCTGAGGAGGTTGATAGACTGGCTGAGGATGAGCTGGAGCAGGGATGGTGACTGCTGCTATGGACCTCTGAGCATATTGGGGCCTACCCCTGTTTGAATGGATGGCATTGGTCTCGCCAGTTCTTCTCGGGCCTGCAAAAGGCTTTCTTGTACTACTGGACGAGCTTGCACCATTGTCTGAGATCTTTCCCATTTTTAACAAGCTTTCAATTCTCTCCCCAGCTATGACAACATCTGCAAAGCTAGTAGAAGAGAAAGCAGCCAACCTGTCAATATATGTTCCCTGAAGGGTGTTCATGAACATATCTGCCATTTCCCGTTCAGACATAGGTGGTTGAACAGCAGCAGCCAGTTGCCTCCACCTTTGGGCATATTCTCGGAAACTCTCCCTCGAAGACTGTGACATTCCCATCAGGAGAGTCCTGTTGGGTGCCATGTCTAGATTATACTGATACTGTCTGATGAAGGCCTCTGCCAGGTCCTTCCAGCATCTAATTGTTGCTCTTGTCAGATGGGAATACCACTCCCTCGAAGCTCCAGTCAAGCTATCTTCAAAATAGAACATCCACAATTTCTCATCCATTGTATAGGCCTTCAGCCTTCCCAGAAATGATTGTAGATGAGTCCGGGGGCATGAAGTCCCATTATACTTTTCGAAACAAGGAGGCTTGAACTTATGGTGGATCCTGACCCCGTCTACCAAACCCATGTCCATAACGTCGAAGCCCAAAGAGTTTTGAGATTCTAAGGACCTCAACTTCTCAGCTATTTCATCCAACCGTCTATCGTATGCTTCTTCCCCAGCACCCATTACTGTGAACTGGTCTTCTTGAGGGTCTTCCTGTAATACCCTCCCTGCTGTGGCAGTCCCTTGTATATTGACAGGGATGTTGGCCTCTGGATGAGATGGGGTCCAAAAACTGGGGGATTGACATGAGGTTGGACCCTCTCGTTGTTACTTGTGCCAGCAGTTCCCACATGGGGCTCCTCTTGATTCCTCCCTTCTACCAAAGCTCTGAGCCTCTCCTGGCTTTGAGCTAAATTGTTCATCACTTCCATGAACTGTGTTATCTGAGTTCTCATCTCCAACCTTTCGTTGGCCATCTGGTTTCTGACCTCCGTAAGGTCCTGCTGCATCTGATCCATCTGAATTCCCGGAAGGTTGTTTCGGGTTCGATAACGGTGCGGACGGTTGAGGGGAAACACCCGGCGGCGAGCAATAGTTCCTGAGGCATCACAACAGAGGTTAGCAACAATAAAACAAAACCTACAAAACAAACAAAAGGGTTAGCATGCAATGCAGTTATGCTTATTTGTTCTCAAGGTATCCGGCTTGGCCTTCAGTTTTGACCCTTCCAGGCCCTTGAAGATGTTGCTGAATGTTGCTTCCGAAGTAAACTAACATGAATATATTACATAAGGTGAAATAATACAATTTGTTCGTTTTACAACGCAAGCCCACTAAGGGGTCAAAATACAGTACAAAAATAAAAGTACATGGAAAGAAAGCAACAACAAACAAATGGTCAAACACCAAGACCAAACTCATCCTCACGAACTTCCTTGAGAAGTGCTTCGGTCACAGGATCAGCCGGACGCTCCGTGAGATTCCTGATGAGGAGATTCCGGGTCGTAACAGCTGCTGTTAGCTTTTTGTGCTGAGTTTGGTCCTTGGACCTCTTCACCCCTGCTTTGATCTTCAATTCTGATATTTCCCTCTGGGCTGCTGCCAGGGCTTCTTGCTATTCTTTTGCACTAGCTTCCAGTTGCTCCATCTTGTCTTGAACTCTCTTGTCTTCCCGGGTACGAGCCTCGGTGATCCTGACCCACCGGGCTTGACTCTCCTTCAAGTACAAGTCTGTCCTCGCTCTCTGGAACTGGGCTTCTTTGCAAGCATTCTTCAGAATTTGTTCACCAGCCTTAGACTTGTTGATATAATCCCCAGACTTCTCAATCTTAGTCAGATGCTCTACTCTCAACTCCTCCAATCTCTCAATTTACCTCATACCTTCACTCCTCTCCCGGAGGGTCTTCTGCAAAGCTTGAGTTAACTTCTCATTCCTTTCCTTCAAGCTCTCAAACTCCTCCAAACTAATGGTGGCAGGGGGTGGTGCTGAAGATGACTCAGGCATGTCCTCTATGGTAAAGGGCATCCCAGAGAATTGGGCCCTGGCACGGGACCACTCATAATATTGTGCTGATGCCACATTATTACACTTCCCCAGAATGGTGACTCCCTTGGTTTGAACATTATCCCAGGCCCAGGCAGCCTGCCTAACAACAGTCAAACTGATCTTGTTCTCACAATAGAGAGTCTCCACCAGGTCCCGTGCCCTAGGAGTATGGACCAGTGCATAGCCCAGTTGCCTTCTGAACAGCAGAGGATTGTAATTGATACTACCCTTAACTCCTATCAAAGGCACATTGGGAAAATGTCCACAGCTGGTGATGATATCCCTGCCCTTGGTGCTCTGAGTGCACCATCTGATATCTGCTGAAGTTAGAACAGTGAGTCTTTTAGCCCAGTTGCTCTGCTGATGAGGGTTTAAAAATGCGTCTGTCCTGGGTAGGTGCCTGAGAAGCCAAGTGTGAAACAATGGAGCACAAAACCTCACTAACCTTCCCCTCTGCTTCTCATTCCTCTGATGCACTGAATAGTAAAGATCCCCCAATAAAGTTGGCACTGGGTTCTTCAAGATGAACAGATGGATTGCATTCTTGCTAATGAATCGAGGCTCATCTGCAAACAACACAATTCCATATACACTTAGGGCCAACAAAGCACAAACAGCTTTCCACTCCCCCAGGGAAGCCTTTAGACTAGCTTGAGAAATTAAGAAGTCCAGATGAAAACCAAGGATTCCAGCTTTAGAGGTCATATGCTGCTCAACCAAAACATGTTCCAGATGCAAAGCTTTTGCTACTTCTCCATTAGCAGGAAAGACCATCTCGGGGTTGAAAGGGATTCCACCCCTGATAGGCAAACCAACCAATGATGAGTATTCTTCTAACAGAGGGCCCAACTGAAAGTCTTGAAAGGTGAAACATCTCAATGGAGGATCATAAAACTGAATGCAGGTGTGGATGAGGCTCCTCTGTGAAGGGTCCAGATCCATAACCATGTCCAGTATATCTCCATAACTCTCCCTGAACAAAGGTATGTGATCTGGAGTGATCAGGGTCTGAATCCTCCTGATATCTGATAGCTCTGGCTGGAAGAAGTGATAGGTGATGTTGCTTTTCTTTGGAGCCATGATGACAAATGTTGATGAAGATACTGAAGAGGAGGGCCACTGATTGGCTGGAATAGATAGCTGGTAGCAAGTGCTGATGAAGGCAGGTCAAAACTGAAGATGGGGTCAAAACCAAAACCAGATGAAGATGGATACCCTGAGATACAAATAAGCAAATGTTAATATGATGCAATGATTATGTATGCAAATGATATGCAAGGGTTTGTGACTGAGCTGGATCTGATCAAAATGCCCTGATATAGGTCCAAGTGTGTTCAAGAATTCCAGTTGGAGGTCTATAAATCCAGTAACCAAGGTAGGGGACTCAAATAAAGAGCCACATGTCCAGGGTTTAGAATCACAAGAACTGTCCAACATGGAGTATTCTTAACAAACCAAAGTAACAGGGTATTCTGAGGTCAAGGTACCTGCAAACCTGTAAACAGCCCAACCCCCCTCACAGGTGGTGTTCTAAAACAAGGATCCTCAGACTTGGATCAGTTATGAGAAGTGTAAACACTTCTAACCCGGAGGTACAGTGTTTACAATAACCATAACAATTCCTCCTCTAATTCACCTCAGTTTCTGAAGGTCAATACTAAAGGTCATCCAGACTTAGCAGGCTTCCCAGATAGCCCTAGCATTGCAGGAAATCTGCAACACAGAGTTCTCAAGAAGAAACCCATATCTGAACCGTGTTTCATATTCCCGCACCAGACCGAAATGGAATGGGAAAGAATATGATTCACTCTAGCCTAGGTGTCACTCAGGTCCCAGGTGTAGGACCTTAACTCTCAATGAATCACCCACCCACCAAAGAAAAACCAGATCCAGCCAGCATGACAGTATGATATATGAAAAGCCATAAAGAAAGCAGTAAAGCAACCTGTACATAAAGAAAAATAAATACCAGCACAAATAAGCACGTAACACCCCAGTAAACACAAATCAATCAAGCGCTAGGAGGAACCCACAAAAAGAACCAGAAGCCCTGGTTGCAATATAAGGGTCCCCAACAGAGTCGCCAAGCTGTCGCTCCCGACAAATGACACCGGGTCAGATGAAGGTACAGACGCGAACGGTCGGCGAAGGGAACAATGAGAACACACAGCCGTGAACTCACTGGAGATGAATAGAGTCGCCAGCTAGGCATTTTTATCCCGGAGGAAAGGTAATGCTGCATAAACCTATAAAGAGATGGATAAGACGGTTGCGAACCAGAGAGACTGAGAAAGGGGGTTGGTTACAACCTGGGAAGGTATTAGCACCCAGATTGTCCGTCGTACTCGACGGGATCCACGCTTAAAAGATTTGTGTTTTAAAGGGGTAGTGTCAGTGCAATCTGTGTATGAAATAGCTGGAAGAGATGTACAGGTGTCAGTGTAAAAGAGAGTGAAGTGTATAAATGAAGTGTCAGTGTAAGAGGTGAATGGAATGCTCAAGATCATGAGGCTTAAAGAATAAAGCTAGAAAGAGGGAGAATGTACAGAGACTTTTGTTCGATAACTGTTAAGTTATGCCTACGTATCCTCTCGTGCAATGAGGAAGTCAGAACACCGTAGTTCGACCCAAAGAGACTGAAAGATGAATTGACCTGTGAACTGCTTACTTGTCTATGCTCAAGTGTATGACCTGTCTGGCTCAGGTGCAAACTGTCTTGCATTAGACGGAAGAAGCGAGCTCTCGTTTGTGAGTGAAGATGATGAGAAAAGAATCCCGAAGGAGACGATTATTGTCTGTTTTTGTGTTTTCAGTCTTTTATTGCTTTTTGAAGTTTGTCATAAGTTAATGAGCTTAAGCCTAAACCAGTGGATTTAGTAAACTCATCACATCATCCCTCTGATTAGGGGTAATGAGAATACCTTAAGTGTGAAGTCAGATTCTCACACTTAATCACCTTGGTGTAGGATTAAGATCATTAACCTACTTGTGATTATTTAGATGTTTTTTGTGGTTTTTGTTTAGTGTTGAGTAATGAGGTTAAGCCATAATCAAGGATTAAACAGACTCATTACACCATCCTAATAGAAGGATAATAGGTGAGAATGTTTAAGCTGAGGAAAACTCCTCAACTTAATCCATGATTAGGGATTAAACTCATGACAAAACAAGCCTTTGATTAAGTGGATTTTATTAACTGGTATGATGATGAAGTGTTTTTTAGGGTTTGTAAGACAACTTGAGGGGGACTTGTCCATTAACACTAGGGTTAGTCCTTCTTAACCAATTAAGGAAGAATTAGAACCCTAATGCAAGGCCCAAGTTACAAGTGTGATGTCTTGATACTTATTAAGTGGATTGATTAAGAGATTTAAACACATTAAGGGTTTAACACTTAGGATTAAAGTTATACACTCCATCCTAAGAGAAGGATGCAGGTATAAACTTAATCACAAAGCCTTAAAGCCTTTAGGGTTTAGTCCCTGATTATGAGATGAGAAGAGAAGACTCAAGGAGAAACACAAAGGTAAAACTATGAGGGGGGACTAATCAAAACCCTAATCATTGTCATGCTTGGTTGTTCCTAAGGTTTGTGAGGTTTTCAAGGGAAATCTTCAATGGAACCACCAGGAGGCAGATGAAAGGATCAAGAGAAGCAAAGTGACTTGCTTCCTTCAAGAAGTCAAGTCACTTGAAGAAAGAAAGTGGGAGAAACAAGGATGAGCAAACTCAATCTCAAACACATATAGAAATGCAGCAATGGATGCAAGAGAGATGAGAAGAAAAGTTATGAGAAGTGAAGGCAAATTCACTTCTCAAGGTTACTTACCACCTGAAATGTTAGAAAGAAATGCAATGCAATGCAAGATGGGATGAAATGGCATGATGCTAAGCAAAACCAGAAGCATGTTGATGATGATTATGATGTTATGAGGTGCTGCAAACATGAGGCAAGACATGGAGATGTTCATACAAGATCATGGATGCAAATGATGCAAGCTAAGGAGCATGAATGAGCATGAAAAGTTATGGAGTGCACATGACATACAACATGGCAAATACATGGTACAATGATCAAACATGCTTTAAATATGTCTTATGATGTCAAATGAATCAAATGGATGCTTGAAATGTCATGGCAAGTCATGTTATGCAAGAGAATGCAAGATGGATGCAAATGGAAGCCCAAATTAGGGTTTATGGACAATGCATCAAACAAAAAAAAACCAAAACAGAAGCAAACCCTAAGATAAAAAAAATGGAAAATGCCTTCCAAAGAAACCCTAAACCTATACTAAACCAAGGTCCAAAGGGGAAGTCTCAACTCTTAACCAATCTCAAGATATGATTTTTCTAAGTTATTGGGGTTTTTTAGGGTTCTTAACAAAATAAATGCCAAACAAATTGAAAATGAGGAATCAATCCATGACCATTTAATCCTAGAAACTACATGCTAAACACAAAACAATGCAAGAAGAATCAATGTCCAACTCCTCATTAATAGGCAGAAATGATTTTTTGAACTTAGGATCAAATTAATGCATAAAAAATGATTTAATTCAATGAAAAATTCTTAAAATGCATCAAGATCAAAAAAGAAATTTGGTTTGAAGGTTGGACAATGTTTCTAAATGTCTTAGAACATTTCATGAATTTTTTTGTAATTTTTAAATACCTAAAAGTATTTTTAATTAATTAATATTCATTAATCAATTAAAAATAATCTTTTAAATATTTAAAAATACTTTTTTAATGATAAAAAATAAAATAAAAATATTTTTGGGTCTTAAAAATTAATAAAACTTTTAGGAAAAAGTTTCATAATTTTTATGTATTTTTTGCTATTTTAAAATAATTGTGCAAGTTAAATGAAATAAAATGAAATTAAAATAAGAAAAAAAGAAAAGTAATCAGGATGGAGGGCCAGGATGCAGCCTGAGTTTGAAAACATTGACTGCGTGCGCCATCTGATGGCTCAGATTCAAACAGACTTAATCTTGATTAATTAAATAAATAATGCTGATTAGGGTTTAATTACTGCATCCTAGCCATCCACACGCGCGCGAAGTCAACTTTTTCAACGCATCTGATGGCTCAAATTCAAATGGCAATTAATCACGTAATTAGGGCATAATCACTCTCAGGTGGCCGGAGAAGACTTCCGGTCGTCTTCTCCGGCCAGCAACTCCCCTGAAAAAACTTCAAACTCCCTCAAATCGTAACAAAATCAAAATCTAAGAATTGGGAAATGTTCTCCAACCTCTCACGAATCAGACCCCTCTCTCAAAACAAATTTCTTTTTCCTAAACAAGCTGAATCGAAGGAAATGAAAACTAGGGCACGCAGGTTTCAGAGAGAAATTAAATGCTCATTTCAAAGCCATTTTCGAAACCAATGACATCAGGATGATCAGTGAAGCATAAGGAACAAGTTTATAACATGCAAAGTGATTTCTGGAAAAATAAATTTCAAGCTACCTGAGATTCGAAGCTTTCACTTTGATGACTTTCTGGCCACTTCTCCTTGTGCAATCCACTCCACTTGATCCCCAGATGATGCTTGAGTGCTCAAAAAGAGTTTATGTTGGCTGAATAATGAGTTTCGAAAGCTCCTGCTTCAAGCTCAGTCAGAAATGGCTATGGTATTTCAGGCACTTTCAGGTCATTGTGAATGGTTGTTTGAGGTCCAAATGATGTGTGGAGAAGGTCTGCAAGGTTTGTTTGGATGTTTGTGAGCTAGGTGTAAACACCCCAAATTTTCCCTCACCCATTCACACCATGGCTTATGGTCATCTCATATGCATAAGTACAATCATATCACCTCACATCTCATTTTGATTCACTGCATAGCTTTCAAGGCATCTGCACATAGGGTTTGTGATCTGAGCAATCCCAAAGCTTCTTGAGGCATTCCAAAGGCTACCAATCAACTCAAAGGGGTCCATGTGTGTTCATATATCATATTTCATCTCCTCAAAGTCAAAATTGCAGAGGAATCACAAGAACTAGGGTTTGAGTGGATGCAGGGCCAGCTTGAACTACACAGTTGACTGAAAATTAGGGTTTTGGTTTCAGAGGCCATAACCACAAATTTTTTGGTCATTCTTGTTTCCATTGGTCTCTATATGGTATAGGGAGTATGCATATCAATTTTCATGAAGAAATTCCATGGGGAAGTCATCTGATCAAGGGTTGACTTTTCAGACAAGTCAGTGCAAAATCAGGGCATCTGAGGCCCCCAATGACCCAACCAATGGGTGATCTTCATCATTTTGAGTGTATATGATCTTCATTTGGTCATGGAAGAAGGTGGAAGTTCATAAAAATCAAGAATTTAGGGTTTTTGCAAATGTTGACTTTTTGGGCATAGTTGACTTTTCAAGAATGCACCATTTTAGGTCATTTTTCAAGCCATGATTCTTGATCCAAAAAGGCTTCAAATGGAAAAACTTTGGTCATGAAAGTTGTAGATCTCATCTTTCCCTTTTCAAAAAGTACAAGAACATGATCAAACTCTTCTTGGATCAAAAGTTATGGCAATGCAAAGTTGGCTAAAATCACTAAAATTCAAGTTATGCACCAAATGGAAATTTTGCAAAACCTTGAACCAATGCATCATGTGACCTCTAATTCATTTCAAACCATTACACAAACATTCTCTAAGTCCTAAAAATCAGAATTGGATCAAGTTTGCTCATGTTTTGGTTCATGTAACAAGATTTTCTTTCATGGGAACCATAAAGCAACAAGTTGCAAAACCACTCATTTCACTTCCTACAAACTATGACATTGGATGCTGACTTTGGCTAGCCTCTCACCTCACCCTTTGCTGCGCAGCCCATGCCATGTACTTGCCAAGATCATGAGCCATGCTTCTCTTACACATTATTTGACTTTTTGCAAAAGTTGCCTTACCAATCAATAAAGCACATGTCAAATCAACTGACCAATGAGAGAGAGTTATGTGGACAATTTGCAAGCAAAGCATAAGGGCAAGCAGGGCTGAAACTCATTCATTCACAACTTACACAAAATACTCCCCTTTTGCAAGTTCCTTCGAATTTCTCTCCACAGCCTGAAAACACTCAAACTTTCTTCATCATCCAACTCAACACACTTCATAGACAAGAAACCACCAAAGCTCAAGCCTGAAACAAGCCTGAATACTCCATAACCATCCTTCACCTCAGCCTGCATTTTCCTTCGAATCTCTCTCCACAAGCCACAAACATCCAAACAAACACCACAGACCTTCTCCATTCATCCTCAGGATCACAAACAATCACTCACCATGGCCTGAAACCTCCAGAAACACCATTGCCATTTTTGATCAAGCTGAAGCAGTTCCTTTCGAATCTCATTATCCAGCCAACTTAAATCCTTTTTGAGCATTCAAACATCTTTGGGGGATCAAGTGGAGCAGATTGCACAAGGAGAGGTGGCCAGAAAGTTCCCAAACTGAAAGTTTCGAATCTCAGGTAGCCTGAAATTTATTTTTCCAGAAATGGTTTTTTAAGTTACAAACTTGTTCTTCATGTCTTGCTGATCATTCTGGTACCATTGGTTTTGAAAATAGTTTTGAAATGAGCATTTAATTTGTTTCTGAAGCTTGCGTGACCTAGAACTTATTCCTTTCGATTCAGCTTATTTAGGAAATATAAATTTGTTTTAGGATAGGGTTTTGATTCGTGAGGATGTGAGGATCATTTCCCAGTTCTTGTTTTTCATTTTTGATGCGTTTTGAGGGATTTGGGAAATTTTCAGGGGAGAGCTGGCCGGAGAAGATGACCGGAAGTCTTCTCCGGCCACCTGAGTTTAATTAGCCCTAATCTGAGTGATTAATGAAGTTTGAATAATACCCCTTGGATGTGTTGACTCGCGCGCATCTGGACGCCCAGGATCTCTCTATTTTGCCCTAATCTTAAGTTGACTTTATTAATTCAGATTAATTAATTTTTAATTGGGATTAATGAAGTTTGAATGTCAGCCTTTAGATTGCGCGCGCAGTCAACAAACTCCTCCCCAGATTCAATCGTGGCCTTCCATCCTGCATACTTCTCATTTAATTAGTTTTATTTTCATTTTTATTCATTTAGTTTCCACAATTTATTTAAAATAGCAAAACTTATTTAAAAAATCTGAAATTTTTTGTACAAGTTATTATTAAATTTCAGAACACAAAAATATTTTTATTTTTATTTTTTAGCATTAAAAAGTATTTTTAAATATTTAAAAGATTACTTTTAATTGATTAATGAGAATTAATTAATTAAAAATACTTTTAGGTATTTAAAAATTACAAAAAAATTCATGAAATGTTCCAAGACATTTAGAAACATTGTCCAACCTTCAAACCAAATTTCATTTTTGATCTTGATGCATTTTAAGAATTTTTCATTGAATTAAATCATATTTTGTGCATTATTTTGATCATAAGTTCAAAAATTCATTTCTGTCAATTGGTGAAGGTTGAGACATTGATTCTTCTTGCATTGTTTTGTGTTTAGCATGTAGTTTCTAGGGTAAAAAGGCCATGATTTGTTCTTTCATTTTCTAATTGTTTGGCATTTGTTTTGTTAAGAACCCTAAAAAACCCTAATAACTTGCAAGAATCATAACTTGAGTTTGGTTGAGAGTTGAGAGCTCCCCTTTGGGCAGTGGTTCATTATAGGCCTAGGGTTTCTTTGAGTGCCATTTTCCATTTTTTACTTTAGGGTTTTGCTTCTGTTTTTGGTTTGTGTTGGATGTTTGATCCATAAACCCTAATTTGGGCTTTCTCTTGCATCCCTCTTGCATTTCCTTGCATGACATGACTTGTCTTTGCATTTTGTGCATGTTTATGATTCATTTGGCATCTTAAGACATGTATAAAGCATCTTTGATCATTGCATCTCATGTTTGCCATGTCATTTGTCTTGTATGCTTCATAACATTTCATGTTTGTTCATACTCCTTAGCTTGCATCATTTGCATTCATAATCTTGTATGAACATCCCCATTGCCTTGCCTCATGTTTGCAGCACCTCATAACATCATAATCATCATCAACATGCTTCTGGTCTTGCTTAGCATCATACCATTTCATCTCATCATGCATTGCATTGCATTTTCTTGCTAACATGGCAGGTGGTAAGTAACTTGAGAAGTGGATTTGCCTTCACTTCTCATGCCTTTTCTTTTCATCTCTCTTGCATCCATTGCTGCATTTCTATGTGTGTTTGAGTTTGAGCTTGCTCATTCTTGCTTCTCCCACTTTCTTTCTTCAAGTGACTTGACTTCTTGAATGAAGCAAGTCACTTTGCTTCTCTTGATCCTGTTCATCTGCTTCCTGGTGGCTCCTTTGAAGACTTCTCTTGCAAACCTCACAAACCTTAGGAACAACCAAGCATGATAATGAATTAGGGTTTTGATTAGTCTCCCTTCTTAGTTTTTACCTTTGTGTCTCTCTTTGAGTCCTCTCATCTCACCTCATAATCAGGGACTAAACCCTAAAGGCTTTAAGACTTTGTGATTAAGCTTATGCCTGCATCCTTCTCTTAGGATGGAGTGTATAACTTTAATCCTAAGTCTTGAACCCTTAAGTTGTTTAAATCTCTTAATCAATCCATCTAATAATTATCAAGACATTACACTTGTAACTTGGGCCTTGCATTAGGGTTCTAATTCTTCCTTAAGTGGTTAAGAAGGACTAACCCTAGTGTTAATGGACAAGTCCCCCTCAAGTTGTCTTACAAACCATAAAATTCACTTCATCATCATACCATTAACTAAAATCCACTTAATAAAGGCTTGTTTTGTCATGGGTTTAATCCCTAATCATGGATTAAGTTGAGGAGTTTTCCTCAGCTTAAACATTCTCATCTATTATCCTTCTTTTAGGATGGTGTAATGGGTCTGTTTAATCCTTGATTATGGCTTAACCTCATTACTCAACACTAAACAAAATCACAAAAACATCTAAATAATCACAAGTAGGTTAATGATCTTAATCCTGCACCATAGGTGATTAAGTGTGAGAATCTGACTTCACACTTAAGGTATTCTCATTACCCCTAATCAGAGGGAAGATGTGATGAGTTTACTAAATCCATTGGTTTAGACTTAAGCTCATTATCCTATGACAAACTCCAAAAAGAAATAAAAGACTGAAAACTCAAAAAACAAACAATAATCGTCTCCTTCGGGATTCTTTTCTCATCATCTTCACTCACAAACGAGAACTTGCTTCTTCCGTCTAATGCAAGACAGTTTGCATCTGTGCCAGACAGATCATACACTTGAGCATAGGCAAGTAAGCAGTTCACAAGTCAATTCATCTTTCAGTCTCTTTGGGTCGAACTACGGTGTTCTGACTTCCTCATTGCACGAGAGGATACGTAGGCATAACTTAACAGTTATCGAACAAAAGTCTCTGTTTATTCCCCCTCTTCCAGCTTCATTCTTTAGCCTCATGATCTTGAGCATCTTACTCCTGTCCTTACACTGACACTTTCATACTTCACATCACTTATACACTCTACACTGACACCTGTACATTCTCTTTCCAGCCATTTTATACACAAATTGCACTGACACTACCCCTTTATAACACAAATCTTGTAAGCGTGGATCCCGTCGAGTACGGCGGACAATCTGGGTGCTAATACCTTCCCAGGTTGTAACCAACCCCCTTTCTCAGTCTCTCTGGTTCGCAACCGTCTTATCCATCTTTTGCTAGGCTTATGCAGCATTGCCTTTCCTCCGGGATAAAAATGCCTAGCTGGCGACTCTATTCATCTCCAGTGAGTTCACGGCTGTGTGTTCTCATTGTTCCCTTCGCCGACCGTTCGCGCTTGTACCTGGATGCAAATCTTCGGGAGCGACAGCTTGGCGACTCTGCTGGGGACCTTTATACTGCAACCAGGGCTTCTGGTTATTTTTGTGGGTTCCTCCTAGCGCTTGTTTGATTTGTGTTTACTGGGGTATTATGTGCTTATTTGTGCTTGTATATCTGTTTTGTTTATTGCTTTATGTACAGTTGCTTTACTGCTTTCTTTACTGCATTTATATATCATATTGTCATTGCTGCTGGCTGGATCTGGTTTCTTGTTTTGGTGGGTGGGTGTTCCATTGAGAGTTAAGGTCCTATACCTGGGACCTGAGTGACACCTAGGCTAGAGTGAATCATATTCTTTCCCATTCCATTTCGGTCTGGTGCGGGAATATGAAACACGGTTCAGATATGGGTTTCTTCTTGAGAACTCTGTGTTGCAGATTTCCTGCAATGCTAGGGCTATCTGGGAAGCCTGCTAAGTCTGGATGACCTTTTAGTATTGACCTTCAGAAACTGAGGTGAATTAGAGGAGGAATTGTTATGGTTATTGTAAACACTGTACCTCCGGGTTAGAAGTGTTTACACTTCTCATAACTGATCCAAGTTTGAGGATCCTTGTTCTATATCACCACCTGTGAGGGGGTTGGGCTGTTTACAGGTTTGCAGGTACCTTGACCTCAGAATACCCTGTTACTTTGACTTTGTTAAGAATGCTCCATGTTGGATAGTTCTTGTGATTCTAAAACCCTGGACTTGTGGCTCTTTATTTGAGTCCCCCACCCTGGTTACTGGATTTTTAGATCTCCATCTGGAATTCTTGAACACACATGGATCTACACCAAGGCAGTTAATCAGATCCAGCTCAGTCACAAACCCTTGCATTTCATTTGCATACATACCCATTGCATCATATTAACATGTGCTTATTTGTGTTTCAGGGTATCCATCTTTCATCTGGTTTTGGTTTTGACCCCATCTGCATCATTGACCTATCTCCACCAGCACTTGCATCAGTTTGTCAGCCATATACTTCAGTTACTTGCACTAGCCAGCCAGTGGCCCACTCCTCAGCATCTTCATCAGCACTTATCCTACTCAGTTCTCAGCATCATGGCTCCAAAGAAAAGCAACATCACTTATCATTTCTTCCAACCAGACTTGTCAGACATCAGGAGGATCCAAACCCTGATCACCCCAGATCACATTCCTTTGTTCAGGGAGCATTATGGAGATATACTTGACTTGGTCATGGATCTGGACCCATCTCAGAGGAGCCTCATCCACACCTGCATTCAGTTTTATGACCCCCCATTGAGATGTTTCACCTTTCAAGACTTTCAGTTGGGGCCCCTATTGGAAGAATACTCATCATTGACTGGTCTGCCCATCAAAAGAGAAATCCCATTCAACCCTGAAATGGTCTTTCCCAGCAATGGAGAGGTAGCCAAAGCTTTGTATCTGGAGCCTGTTTTGATTGAACAGCATATGACCTCTAAAGCTGGAATCCCTGGTTTTCATCTTGACTTCCTGATTTCTCAAGCTAGTCTGAAAGCTTCCTTGGGGGAGTGGAAAGCTGTTTGTGCTCTGTTGGCCTTAAGTGTATATGGAATTGTGTTGTTTGCAGATGAGCCTCGATTCATCAGTAAGAATGCAATCCACTTGTTCATCCTGAAGAACCCTGTGCCGACTTTACTGGGTGATCTCTATTACTCAGTACATCAGAGAAATGAGAAGCAGAGGGGAAGATTAGTGAGGATTTGTGCTCCATTATTCCATGCATGGCTCCTCAGGCATCTACCCAGGACAGATGCATTTCTAAATCCTCATCAGCAAAGCAACTGGGCTAAGAGGCTCACTACTCTCACTTCAGCAGATATCAGATGGTGCACTCAAAGCACCAAGGGCAGAGATATGATCACCAGCTGTGGGCACTTTCCCAATGTGCCCTTAATAGGAGTTAAGGGAAGTATCAACTACAACCCTCTGCTGTTCAGGAGACAATTGGGCTATGCACTGGTCCATACTCCCAGGGAACAAGACTTAGTTGAGACCCTCTACTGTGAGAACAAGATTAGTCTGGTAACTGTTAGGCAGGCTGCCTGGGCCTGGGATCATGTTCAAACCAAGGGAATCACTATTCTGGGAAAGTGCAATAATGTGGCATCAGTCCAATATTATGAGTGGTCCCATGCCAGGGCCCAATTCTCTGGAATGCCCTTCACCATAGAAGACATGCCTGAGTCATCTTCAGCACCACCCCCTGCCACTATCAGTTTGGAGAAGTTTGAGAGCTTGAAGGAAAGAAATGAGAAGTTAACTCAAGCCTTGCAGAAGACCCTCAGAGAGAGGAGTGAAGGTGTGAGGGAGATTGAAAGATTGGAGAAATTGAGAGTGGAACACTTGACTAAGATTGAGAAGTCTGGAGAGTATATCAACAAGTCTAAAGCTGGTGAGCAGATTCTGAAGAATGCTTGTAAATAAGCCCAGTTCCAAAGAGCAAGAACAGACTTGTACTTGAAAGAGAGTCAGGCCAGGTGGGTCCGGATCACTGAGGCCCGTACTCTAGAAGACAAGAGAGTTCAGGACAAGATGGAGCAGATGGAAAAAGCCCTGGCAGCAGCCCAGGAGGAAATATCAGAGCTGAAAATCAAAGCAGGATTGAAGAGGTCTAAGGACCAAAGTCAGAACAAGAAATTGGCTGCAGCTGTTGCAACAAGAAACCTTCTCATCAGAAGTCTCACGGAGCGTCCGGCTGATCCTGTGACCGAAGCACTTCTCAAGGAAGTTCGTGAGGATGAGTTTGGCCTTGGAGTTTGATCATTTGCTTGTTGTTCCTTTTCCATGAACTTTTGCTTTTTGTGATGTATTTTGGCCCCTTTGAGGGTTTGTGTTGTAAAATGAACAAATTGTATTATTTCACCTTTGTAATATATTTGTGTTGGGGTTCTCATCAAAAGCAACTTCAACAGCATCATCTTCAAGGGTCTGGAAGGGTCAAAACTGAAGGCCAAACCGGATACCTTGAGAACAAATAAGCATAACTGCATTGCATGCTAACCCTTTTGTTTGTTTTGTAGGTTTTTGTTTTGTTGTTGCTAACCTCTGTTGTGATGTTCAGGAATTATTGCTCGCCGCCGGGTATTTCCTCTCAACAGGCCTCACAGGTACCCAACTAGAAACAACCTTCCGGGAATCCAGATGGATCAGATGCAACAAGACCTTACAGAGGTCAGAAACCAGATGGCAAACGAAAGGTTAGAGATGAGAACGCAGATGACGCAGTTCATGGAAGTTATGAACAACATGGCTCAGAGCCAGGAGAGACTGAGGGCCATGGTGGAGAGGCAAAATCAAGAGGAGCCTCATGTAGGAACTGCAGGCACCAGTAATAATGAAAGGGTGCAACCACATGTTACCCCCCCCTGTGTTTGGCCCACATCTCCATCCAGAGGCTAACATCCCAGTCAACATTCAAGGGACAGCCACGGCAGCCAGAGTGCTTCAAGAAGATCCTCAGGAGGACCAGTATACAGTAATGGGTGCCGGAGAGGAAACATATGATAGACGGTTGGAAGAAATAGCTGAGAAGTTGAGGTCCTTAGAATCTCAAAATTCTTTGGGTTTCGACGTCATGGACATGGGTTTGGTAGAAGGGGTCAGGATTCCCCACAAGTTCAAGCCTCCTTGTTTCGAAAAGTATAACGGGACTTCATGCCCCCGGACTCATTTGCAATCATTTCTGGGAAGGCTGAAGGCCTATACAATGGATGAGAAATTGTGGATGTTCTACTTTGAAGATAGCTTGACTGGAGCTTCTAGGGAATGGTATTCCCATCTGACAAGAGCAACTATAAGATGCTGGAAGGACCTGGCAGAAGCCTTCATCAGACAGTATCAGTATAATCTAGACATGGCACCCAACAGGACTCTCCTAATGGGAATGTCACAGTCATCTAGAGAAAGCTTCAGAGAATATGCTCAAAGATGGAGACAATTGGCTGCTGCCGTTCAACCACCAATGTCTGAGAGAGAAATGGCAGACATGTTTATGAACACTCTTCAGGGAACGTATATTGACAGGTTAGCTGCTTTCTCTTCCACCAGCTTCGCAGATGTTATCATAGCTGGGGAGAGAATTGAAAGCCTGTTAAAAATGGGAAAGATCTCAGACAACGGTGCAAGCTCGTCCAGTAGTACAAGAAAGCCTTTTGCAGGCCCACGAAGAACTGGCGAGACCAATGCCATTCACACCAACAGGGGTAGGCCCCAATATGATCAAAGGTCAATAGCAGCAGTCACTATCCCTGCTCCAGCTCATCCACCGCCAGTCTATCAACCTCCTCAACAAAACTTCCAACAACAACCTCAGTATCAGCAGAATCAGTATCCTCCAAGGAACTTCAACAACAACACCAACAACAATCAACAGAGGCCATTCCAACAGAGGCCATCCCAAGCTAACCGAGTGATCGACCCAATCCCAATGCCGTATGCTGCCTTGCTGCCACAGCTTCTGAAACTCAACCTGGTTGAGCTAAGAACGTTGGCACCTCCAGATCCCAACAGTCTACCAAGAAACTATGACTCCAATGCTAGGTGTGCTTTTCATTCCAACGCACCTGGTCACAGTACAGAAAAATGCAGGGCTCTGCATATGAAGGTACAAGACTTGGTAGACTCCAAGGCTCTGAATTTTGCACCTCCGCCCAATGTCAATAAAAACCCAATGCCAAACCATGGTGGTCCTCGAATTAACGCTATTGAAGAAGACCAACCGTCTTATTTAATAACCAGTGTGGATCAGATCAGGACACCATTGGTGGAAATCAAAGCTCAGCTCCGTGAAAACAATATATTTCCGGGGTGTGAACTAGGATGTCCATACTGCAATATTTCATGGAATGGGTGTGAGGACTTGAGGAATGGCATTGACAGCCTTATTCAGAGTGGCCTGCTACAGATCACTACATCATTCCCGACAAATCCGGCAACTTCATCAACAACGGTTTCAGAACCTCCTACAAATGCAGCAACTATTGTTCCCGACAATTCATCAGCACCATCAGCAAGTACTTCACCTGTCTTCCCAAATGATCAGTTTTCAACAGTTTCTCCTGCTACAACTTCAGCTTCATTCCATTTCGACTCTCCATCAGCAACAACAACAGTCCTTCCAACGGAACCTCCTACAACACCAGCAATCAATCATGAAGATGTCTCTACTGTTACCATATTCTACGATCCTGAAAATAATTCCGCCTACCATTCAGAAGGTGCTGCTCCCGCCAGAGCACCAGTTACAATCTTTTATGATCCACAAACAATAACAGTCCCTTCAACAGCAGCAATCAGTCCAGTCACTGTCACGGTGCCTGGACCAGTACCATATGAAAGCAATAGGGCCATCCCTTGGCACTATGGCTCTGACGTATACTGTGAAGGAAAAAGAATCACTCTTGAAACATCAACACCTGCACCACAAGTAGATAATGTGGGGGGAGGCGGAGGCTTCACTCGAAGCGGACGTCTCTTTGCTTCACAAGTTCAAAAACCTACTGCCGAAGCAGAAGCTGCTGCCAAGGCAAAAGGAAAAGGCCCGGTGCAGGAAGATCCAGCTGTCAAAGAAGCCCTGAAGACTCCATTTGATCAGGAAGTTGATGAGTTTATGCGGATCATCAAAAAGAGTGACTACAAAATTGTGGATCAACTTCACCAGACGCCATCCAAAATCTCTATCCTCTCACTGCTTATGTGCTCCGAAGCCCATCGGAATGCACTACTTAAAGTCCTGCACGCAGCTTACGTGCCTGAGGAGATTACTGTCAACCAATTGGAAACCGTGGTTGGTAATGTTACTGCTGGCAATGGGCTAGGGTTTACCAATTCTGACTTGACAGCGGATGGCCGCAACCACAACAAAGCCTTGCACATAACCATGGAATGCAAAGGAGCTGTCCTTTCTCATGTGCTGGTGGACACAGGTTCTTCCCTGAATGTCTTACCAAAGAAGGCTCTGGTGAAGCTTGAATATGATGGATTGGCATTGAGACCCAGCAACCTGGTAGTAAGAGCCTTTGATGGTTCTAAGAGATCGGTTCTGGGAGAGATTGAGCTGCCTGTGACAATTGGCCCACAGACCTTTAAAACTATCTTTTATGTGATGGACATTCAGCCCGCCTACAGCTGTTTGTTGGGTAGACCCTGGATTCACGCCGCCGGCGCAATAACGTCTACCCTTCACCAAAAGTTAAAATTTGAGTGGGAAGGTCAAGTTGTCACAATCTGTGGAGAGGAGGACATTTTTGTTAGCCATCTGGCTACTTATAAATACATTGAGATGGATGGAGAGATCCATGAAACAATGAGCCAAGGTTTTGAAGCCTTGAATGTGAATGAAGCATCTGCTGTATCTGGCACTCCAATGTCGTCATACCAACAAGCCCGGAAGGTTGTTGAAGAAGGAACTGCCCTAGGCTGGGGCAAGGTCTTAGCTGTGGAGGAGAAGAAGGACAAATTTGGGTTGGGTTACAGACCAACTCAACATCAAGCAAAGGCTACTGCAGAGCCAGGTTTTGTCAGTGGGGGAATGCTTACCCCTGATGCTATCAACTGTCTGGAAGACGAGCTGGAAGAGGAGCGCAATCTGGAGAATTGGATTCGTCCAAAGATCCCGGGGAGCAGTGTCTCGAACTGGTCTTCCCAGGAAATTATAAGAGTTACTCATGCAGAGTAATTATTATTTCCTCTATTTTTTATATAGCATGCATCAAAGTCTTGCATCTTGCCCAAGATGACAAGACTCATTTTGTAACCAGGGCCATCTGTACTTTTGTGCAAACAAGATTAAATTAATGAAATATCAGACGTCTTTTTTGCAAACGAGTCTATTTTCTTTTCTGCTCACTGTTTTTCCATTTTTCTTTTTGTACAAAAATAAATGGCGGTGTTTTCAAAATGATAACTTCATTTCACCCTTTTCTAAAGCAAGATTAAAATCAATCACTAAAATGAACAAACTTAACCCTTGCAGAAAGTGCCTTCCTGACAGCACCGACAACAGCACGGCTAAGACATCGTATGACTTTGACAATCCGATCAATCAAGCGGATGAAGGGGTTGATGAAGAATATGAGCTTCCTGAAGAGTTAGCCAGGTTGTTGAGACAAGAGGAAAAGGTCATTACTCCTCACCAGGAGGAGATTGAAGTGATCAATCTTGGTACGGAAGAAAATGTGAAAGAAGTTAAAATCGGGGCCTGCCTGCAAGACTCGGTGAAGAGACAGCTGATAGATCTGCTTCGAGAGTATGTTGATGTGTTTGCTTGGTCGTACCAAGACATGCCAGGGTTGGATACCGACATTGTTGTGCACAAGCTGCCTTTGAGAGAAGAATGCCCTCCAGTCAAACAGAAGCTGCGCCGAACTCGCCCAGACATGGCTATGAAAATCAAAGAAGAGGTACAAAAGCAATGGGACGCCGGGTTCCTTGCTGTAACTAGCTACCCGCCGTGGGTTGCTAACATAGTACCTGTGCCTAAGAAGGATGGCAAAGTAAGAATGTGTGTTGACTACCGGGATCTGAACAGAGCCAGCCCGAAAGATGACTTCCCATTACCTCACATTGACGTATTGGTGGATAACACGGCTCAGTTCTCGGTATTCTCCTTCATGGATGGATTTTCAGGATATAATCAGATCAAGATGTCACCTGAAGACATGGAGAAGACAACATTCATTACACCTTGGGGCACGTTCTGTTACAAAGTGATGCCATTCGGACTAAAGAATGCTGGTGCCACGTATCAACGGGCTATGGTGACATTATTCCATGATATGATCCACAAGGAAATAGAATGTTATGTGGATGATATGATCGCCAAGTCCCTTACAGAGGAAGATCACCTGGTAAATCTGCTCAATTTATTCAAGCGTCTGAGGAAATACCAACTGAAGCTGAACCCCAACAAATGCACATTCGGGGTGCGATCCGGTAAGCTGCTGGGCTTTATTGTAAGCGAGAAAGGGATTGAAGTTGACCCTGATAAAGTCAAAGCCATTCAAGAGATGCCTGCACCTAAAACTGAGAAAGAAGTTCGAGGGTTCTTAGGTCGATTGAACTACATCTCACGGTTCATATCTCACCTCACAGCAACCTGCGAACCCTTGTTCAAGCTGTTAAGAAAGGAACAAACGGTCAGGTGGAACGAAGACTTCCAGAAGGCTTTTGACAAGATCAAGGAATATCTGCAAGAACCTCCAATCCTTATGCCTCCAGTTGAAGGAAGACCTCTGATAATGTACTTGACAGTATTAGAAGAGTCGATGGGGTGTGTGCTGGGCCAGCATGACGAGTCTGGTCGAAAAGAGTATGCAATTTACTACCTAAGCAAAAAGTTTACCGACTGTGAACAACGTTATTCACTGCTCGAGAAAACTTGCTGTGCTTTAGCGTGGGCTGCTCGCCGACTGAGACAGTATATGTTGACCCACACTACCTTATTGATCTCAAAAATGGATCCAGTTAAGTACATTTTCGAGAAGCCAGCTCTTACCGGACGGGTTGCAAGATGGCAGATGATTCTCACGGAATATGACATACAGTACACATCTCAGAAAGCCATCAAGGGCAGTGTACTATCTGAATATCTTGCTGAGCAACCCATTGATGACTACCAGCCTATGAGGTTTGACTTCCCTGATGAAGACATCATGTTCATTAAAGCGAAAGATCATGAAGAGCCTGTTCACACTGAAGGGCCCAACCCGGAAGAAGAATGGACTATGATGTTTGACGGGGCTGTTAACATGAATGGCCGTGGTGTTGGTGCAGTACTCATTACACCTAAAGGAGTTCACATGCCTTTCTCGGCAAAACTCACTTTCAACTGCACTAACAACGAAGCTGAATACGAAGCTTGCATTATGGGTCTTGAGGAAGCCATTGACCTCAGGATCAAGACATTGACCGTATTCGGAGATTCAGCTTTGGTAGTCAATCAAACCAACGGGAAATGGTACACCCACCAAGATCATCTGATACCTTACAGGGATTATACAAGGAGGTTACTGACTTTCTTCACAACAGTCAAGCTTGAGTATATCCCTCGGGACGAGAATCAATTTGCAGATGCTCTTGCTACCATTTCATCCATGATCAAAGTTCAAACGGCTAACTTTGTACCCCAGATTTCAGTGTCTAGACTTGATAGACCAGCATATGTATTTGCAGCGGATGTTGTCAAAGATGATAAGCCTTGGTTCCATGACATTAAGTGCTTCTTGGAGGATCAGACATACCCACCTGGGGCATCTTCCAATGATAAGAAGACTTTGAGAAGGCTCGCTGGTAGTTTCTTTCTGAACACTGATGGGTCTTTATACAAGAGGAACTTTGACATGGTACTCCTCAGATGTGTTGACAAGACGGAAGCAGATTTATTGATGCATGAAGTGCACGAAGGATCTTTTGGTACCCATGCTGGAGGGCATGCCATGGCTAAGAAGTTGTTAAGATCAGGCTATTACTGGATCACGATGGATGCAGACTGTTGTGCCTATGCCAGGAAATGTCACAAATGCCAGATCTATGCAGATAAAGTGCATGTGCCTCCCAATCCTTTGAACATCATGTCTTCACCATGGCCCTTTGCTATGTGGGGCATTGATATGATTGGCAAGATTGAGCCAACTGCTTCAAACGGCCACAGATTCATCCTGGTCGCCATCGACTATTTCACCAAGTGGGTTGAAGCAGCCTCATATGCGAATGTTACAAGACAAGTGGTAGCCAGATTTCTGAAAAGAGATACCATCTGTCGGTATGGAGTGCCCGAGCGGATCATTACTGATAATGGCTCCAACCTCAACAACAAAATGATGGCAGAGCTGTGCCGGGACTTCAAGATCCAACATCACAATTCTTCTCCTTACAGGCCAAAGATGAACGGCGCTGTTGAGGCAGCTAACAAGAATATCAAGAAGATTGTGCAGAAGATGGTAATCACCTACAAGGACTGGCATGAAATGCTACCATTTGCCTTGCATGGGTATCGCACATCAATCAGAACATCCACTGGGGCAACACCGTATCAGCTTGTATATGGTATGGAAGCAGTCCTACCTGTTGAAGTTGAACTACCCTCGTTACGGGTATTAATGGATGTTAAACTGAGTGAAGCAGAATGGGTTCGGTCCCGATACGAACAACTGAGTCTGATCGAAGAGAAAAGATTGGCTGCAATCTGCCATGGGCAGTTATATCAGAAGAGAATGAAGAAAGCCTTCGATCAGAAAGTCAGGCACCGAGAATACCAAGTAGGGGATCTTGTGCTGAAAAGAATCCTCCCTCCTCATACAGACCACAGGGGCAAATGGACTCCAAATTATGAAGGACCATTCGTTGTAAAGAAAGTTTTCTCCGGTGGAGCACTGATGCTCAGCACCATGGATGGTGAAGATTTCCCGTCCCCTGTGAATTCAGATGCAGTTAAAAAATACTTCGCATAAAATGACCCGCTGGACATAAAAACAGAATGTAAGTCCAGGCGAAAATAGGGCATCCCGGCGAGTCAAAAACAGAATAAAAGACTCGGGCAAAAGTAAGGGAAATAAATGAAAAAATGTACACCCGCTGAGTTGAAAAGCCGCATTGGACAGCTCAGGCAAAAATGGGTATCCCGATGGATTGAAAACCCGGAAGGGCGATCCATGCAAAACAAGGGAATAAGCGAACAACTGCATTCTGAACTCGTCTGTATCACCTACAACTTGGTAAGCTTCCAAAGGATTAAGCTTCAATCAAAATCAACTCTCTCCAGAAA
This sequence comes from Lathyrus aphaca, assembly GCA_963966055.1. NCBI lineage: Eukaryota > Viridiplantae > Streptophyta > Magnoliopsida > Fabales > Fabaceae > Lathyrus > Lathyrus aphaca. The sequence goes on from OZ014520.1 coordinate 511,810,750, forward strand.
GCAAGACGAGAAGAACGTCATTGTCATACGAGTCATAGCAGAAGAGGAAGCTCCCTGAAAGCGTCGTCAATACCGCCAGCACTTTATTTCTCAATTTGTAACAATCCCCTCATGTCAGGGGATATGTTTCTTTGACTGTATCTTGCCAATTCAGGGCGCATGAATTAATGAAATCAGATTTTTCAGTCATGTCTCGTTTTTACATTTACGTTTTGCAAAGAGTCGTCTGATATCTCTAAAATACAATTGCATAAGTACAGATGCCTTTCTCTAAAAATGAAAACACATGCTTACAGGGAATGTGGTTATTCTCGAAAGTACTTAACTCCTATGACGGAATCCAGTAAGGGATACCTCGGGACCTTTTGTACGTTCCATTATCTTTGCAGGATTGCAGGTACCCAGAACGCAACCTGGGGCATGCAGGTTACGTCTCAGCAAGTAGGCGAATCATTATCAACTCGGTCTATCTTCCACCTGGCACTAGAAGGTGCCCATTTCCCCAGCGGAGCTGCCAAATCAGCATACACTCAATCTCAGCATCCGAAAGGCTCTATCCCCAGCTGAGTTTCTCCCCATTGCTTCCCCCAGCAAAGTTGCCAGATCAACAAACAGGCTTAACACTCAGGATGCTCTCTCCCCAGCCGAGTTATCAACAGCATTCCCCAGCTGTAGTGCCAACCTTTCTTCCTCAGCAGAATGCAGAAATCAGGGAATCATCTCCCCACAGAGCTTCAAGCCTTTATTCAGAAGAGCAACGCACGGAGAAGTCACAACAGAGTACAGGAAGCCTCTCCAAACCCCAGCTGGGTCCCGTATTATAAGGATATGTCAACCAGTGACCTATATCCCCAAACAGATGCATCATTAGATCTACCAATGATCTCATCCCCAGCTGGGAGGTCCGTTTCAAGCAGATCATCCGGAGATCTTCGCAGCAGCGGGATTCGAGTCCCGAATCTGCGCCTCTTTGCATAATCATAGCATTCACATCATATTTACCCCCAGAGCGTAGCATTCCGTCTAATACGGAGCATTACGACAAAAATCAAATACATAGCATAATCATAAGTCATGTTGTGAATTGAACGCTTGTGATTATTAACCATCCATCAGAATACAGATTACTTTCCCTAAAAGTCCCCACCAGAGTCCCCGGCAAAAGCAGTTGCCCCACAATCACAAACACCAGCATATACACCTTTTGGCACCCGTCCGTGTCATCTTTCCCCAATAAAGTCGCCCGAACACCCTTTACAAACAAGATCACCCGTATTACAGATACGTCCTGACACCCGTCCGTGTCACATCCCAGCAGAAAGCCAAAGACATCCTCTTTGCACTCACATATACTTATATACACCCTTTTTGACACCCGTCCGTGTCATATCCTCAGCACAGTCGCCTAGACTTTGTATAGCAGACGCTTGTTAATATTATACTTTTCTCTCTTGACACTCGTCCGTGTCACTCTCCCCAGCAGTTAAAGCACTCATATTATGTACAATACTCATACTGCTCATGGTACGCTTATACAGATACTCGTCTGTATCTTGTATACGTCATCACTCATAATCCCACAGATTCGGCAGTAGTCCTTGTTCTTTGTTAACCAGTTGGTACTCGTCCGCACCATCATCTCAGAACATTGCGTCTAGTGTTTGTTTCTACATGATACTCGTCCGTATCATAGTCTTAGGGATGCTCGTCCGCATCTTTAATCTATACACAATACCAAACACTTATACCTTTTGTTTCTTGGATGTAAACGCTCGTCCGTGTTTACTATCTCCCCAGTAGATTGCCAACAAATTTTCTTTTTATCTAACACTCGTCCTGTGTTATGATACCTTTGAGAGCAGCCGTACCCTGCTGAGTGGTCGTCCTCCACTTCTTGATGGTCGTCCTCCATCATGCTCATCCGATGGCCGTCCCCATCGTTGTTTTTAGCAGCCGTCCCCTGCTAGGTGGTCGTCCTCCACCTTTTGATGATCGTCCTTCATCATTTTATCCAATGGCCGTCCCCATTGTTGATTTTTGGTTATCTGACATTCGTCCTATGTCATGATAAACCTCGAGAGCAGCCGTCCCCTGCTGAGTGGTCGTCCTCCACTTCTTGATGGTCGTCCTCCATCATGCTCGTCCGATGGCCGTCCCCATCGTTGACCTTTTCTATCCGATGGCCGTCCCCATCGTTGATATTTTCGGCAGCCGTACCCTGCCAGGTGGTCGTCCTCCACCTTTGATGGCCGTCCCCATCATTTTTCTTTTATTCCCCAACAGAGCAGCCGTCCCCTGCTAGGTGATCGTCCTTCACCTTTGATGGCCGTACCCCATCATCTGTTTATTTCATTTATTATTTAACCCGATGGTCGTCCCCGTCGTGGTCCCTTTTCCTTTTAGCCCGATGGCCGTCCCCATCGTTGGTTACCTTTATGAGCTTGATGGCCGTCCCCGTCATGTTTCGTTGGTCCCCAGAAAATTTTACAGCTTTATCGTGATGGCCGTCCCCATCATGATTTTATTTTCCCCAGCTAGTCGGCCGTCCCCGTCTTAGCTTTACTTTTTATCCCCAGCATGTCGGCCGTCCCCGTCATCGCTTTATTTCCTTCACTTTACCAGCATGTCGGCCGTCCCCGTCATCGCTTTGCTTCACATACCACTTTACCCAGCAGTCGTCCTCTGCTCGACGGTCGTCCTCCGTCGCCCACACTTTACAATATACTTTATTTTGCCTTTACAATCTATATCCCTTTTCTTCTTCATTTCTGTGAGTGCAAATTTTGGACTGTCTTTGGTATTCAACCACAAGTTATCTTGTTTGGCCTGTTAAGCCGTCGCTTACACCCTGCACAGCTAACTCATGTTTGAATAGGGGCAACTGTAAACACCCCAAATTTGCCCTCACCCATTCACACCATGGCTTATGGTCATCTCATATGCATAAGTACAATCATATCACCTCACATCTCATTTTGATTCACTGCATAGCTTTCAAGGCATCTGCACATAGGGTTTGTGATCTGAGCAATCCCAAAGCTTCTTGAGGCATTCCAAAGGCTACCAATCAACTCAAAGGGGTCCATGTGTGTTCATATATCATATTTCATCTCCTCAAAGTCAAAATTGCAGAGGAATCACAAGAACTAGGGTTTGAGTGGATGCAGGGCCAGCTTGAACTACACAGTTGACTGAAAATTAGGGTTTTGGTTTCAGAGGCCATAACCCCAAATTTTTTGGTCATTCTTGTTTCCATTGGTCTCTATATGGTATAGGGAGTATGCATATCAATTTTCATGAAGAAATTCCATGGGGAAGTCATCTGATCAAGGGTTGACTTTTCAGACAAGTCAGTGCAAAATCAGGGCATCTGAGGCCCCCAATGACCCAACCAATGGGTGATCTTCATCATTTTGAGTGTATATGATCTTCATTTGGTCATGGAAGAAGGTGGAAGTTCATAAAAATCAAGAATTTAGGGTTTTTGCAAATGTTGACTTTTTGGGCATAGTTGACTTTTCAAGAATGCACCATTTTAGGTCATTTTTCAAGCCATGATTCTTGATCCAAAAAGGCTTCAAATGGAAAAACTTTGGTCATGAAAGTTGTAGATCTCATCTTTCCCTTTTCAAAGAGTACAAGAACATGATCAAACTCTTCTTGGATCAAAAGTTATGGCAATGCAAAGTTGGCTAAAATCACTAAAATTCAAGTTATGCACCAAATGGAAATTTTGCAAAACCTTGAACCAATGCATCATGTGACCTCTAATTCATTTCAAACCATTACACAAACATTCTCTAAGTCCTAAAAATCAGAATTGGATCAAGTTTGCTCATGTTTTGGTTCATGTAACAAGATTTTCTTTCATGGGAACCATAAAGCAACAAGTTGCAAAACCACTCATTTCACTTCCTACAAACTATGACATTGGATGCTGACTTTGGCTAGCCTCTCACCTCACCCTTTGCTGCGCAGCCCATGCCATGTACTTGCCAAGATCATGAGCCATGCTTCTCTTACACATTATTTGACTTTTTGCAAAAGTTGCCTTACCAATCAATAAAGCACATGTCAAATCAACTGACCAATGAGAGAGAGTTATGTGGACAATTTGCAAGCAAAGCATAAGGGCAAGCAGGGCTGAAACTCATTCATTCACAACTTACACAAAATACTCCCCTTTTGCAAGTTCCTTCGAATTTCTCTCCACAGCCTGAAAACACTCAAACTTTCTTCATCATCCAACTCAACACACTTCATAGACAAGAAACCACCAAAGCTCAAGCCTGAAACAAGCCTGAATACTCCATAACCATCCTTCACCTCAGCCTGCATTTTCCTTCGAATCTCTCTCCACAAGCCACAAACATCCAAACAAACACCTCAGACCTTCTCCATTCATCCTCAGGATCACAAACAATCACTCACCATGGCCTGAAACCTCCAGAAACACCATTGCCATTTTTGATCAAGCTGAAGCAGTTCCTTTCGAATCTCATTATCCAGCCAACTTAAATCCTTTTTGAGCATTCAAACATCTTTGGGGGATCAAGTGGAGCAGATTGCACAAGGAGAGGTGGCCAGAAAGTTCCCAAACTGAAAGTTTCGAATCTCAGGTAGCCTGAAATTTATTTTTCCAGAAATGGTTTTTTAAGTTACAAACTTGTTCTTCATGTCTTGCTGATCATTCTGGTACCATTGGTTTTGAAAATAGTTTTGAAATGAGCATTTAATTTGTTTCTGAAGCTTGCGTGACCTAGAACTTATTCCTTTCGATTCAGCTTATTTAGGAAATATAAATTTGTTTTAGGATAGGGTTTTGATTCGTGAGGATGTGAGGATCATTTCCCAGTTCTTGTTTTTCATTTTTGATGCGTTTTGAGGGATTTGGGAAATTTTCAGGGGAGAGCTGGCCGGAGAAGATGACCGGAAGTCTTCTCCGGCCACCTGAGTTTAATTAGCCCTAATCTGAGTGATTAATGAAGTTTGAATAATACCCCTTGGATGTGTTGACTCGCGCGCATCTGGACGCCCAGGATCTCTCTATTTTGCCCTAATCTTAAGTTGACTTTATTAATTCAGATTAATTAATTTTTAATTGGGATTAATGAAGTTTGAATGTCAGCCTTTAGATTGCGCGCGCAGTCAACAAACTCCTCCCCAGATTCAATCGTGGCCTTCCATCCTGCATACTTCTCATTTAATTAGTTTTATTTTCATTTTTATTCATTTAGTTTCCACAATTTATTTAAAATAGCAAAACTTATTTAAAAAATCTGAAATTTTTTGTACAAGTTATTATTAAATTTCAGAACACAAAAATATTTTTATTTTTATTTTTTAGCATTAAAAAGTATTTTTAAATATTTAAAAGATTACTTTTAATTGATTAATGAGAATTAATTAATTAAAAATACTTTTAGGTATTTAAAAATTACAAAAAAATTCATGAAATGTTCCAAGACATTTATAAACATTGTCCAACCTTCAAACCAAATTTCTTTTTTGATCTTGATGCATTTTAAGAATTTTTCATTGAATTAAATCATATTTTGTGCATTATTTTGATCATAAGTTCAAAAATTCATTTCTGTCAATTGGTGAAGGTTGAGACATTGATTCTTCTTGCATTGTTTTGTGTTTAGCATGTAGTTTCTAGGGTAAAAAGGCCATGATTTGTTCTTGCATTTTCTAATTGTTTGGCATTTGTTTTGTTAAGAACCCTAAAAAACCCTAATAACTTGCAAGAATCATAACTTGAGTTTGGTTGAGAGTTGAGAGCTCCCCTTTGGGCAGTGGTTCATTATAGGCCTAGGGTTTCTTTGAGTGCCATTTTCCATTTTTTACTTTAGGGTTTTGCTTCTGTTTTTGGTTTGTGTTGGATGTTTGATCCATAAACCCTAATTTGGGCTTTCTCTTGCATCCCTCTTGCATTTCCTTGCATGACATGACTTGTCTTTGCATTTTGTGCATGTTTATGATTCATTTGGCATCTTAAGACATGTATAAAGCATCTTTGATCATTGCATCTCATGTTTGCCATGTCATTTTTCTTGTATGCTTCATAACATTTCATGTTTGTTCATACTCCTTAGCTTGCATCATTTGCATTCATAATCTTGTATGAACATCCCCATTGCCTTGCCTCATGTTTGCAGCACCTCATAACATCATAATCATCATCAACATGCTTCTGGTCTTGCTTAGCATCATACCATTTCATCTCATCATGCATTGCATTGCATTTTCTTGCTAACATGGCAGGTGGTAAGTAACTTGAGAAGTGGATTTGCCTTCACTTCTCATGCCTTTTCTTTTCATCTCTCTTGCATCCATTGCTGCATTTCTATGTGTGTTTGAGTTTGAGCTTGCTCATTCTTGCTTCTCTCACTTTCTTTCTTCAAGTGACTTGACTTCTTGAATGAAGCAAGTCACTTTGCTTCTCTTGATCCTGTTCATCTGCTTCCTGGTGGCTCCTTTGAAGACTTCTCTTGCAAACCTCACAAACCTTAGGAACAACCAAGCATGATAATGAATTAGGGTTTTGATTATTCTCCCTTCTTAGTTTTTACCTTTGTGTCTCTCTTTGAGTCCTCTCTTCTCACCTCATAATCAGGGACTAAACCCTAAAGGCTTTAAGACTTTGTGATTAAGCTTATGCCTGCATCCTTCTCTTAGGATGGAGTGTATAACTTTAATCCTAAGTCTTGAACCCTTAAGGTGTTTAAATCTCTTAATCAATCCATCTAATAATTATCAAGACATTACACTTGTAACTTGGGCCTTGCATTAGGGTTCTAATTCTTCCTTAAGTGGTTAAGAAGGACTAACCCTAGTGTTAATGGACAAGTCCCCCTCAAGTTGTCTTACAAACCATAAAATTCACTTCATCATCATACCATTAACTAAAATCCACTTAATAAAGGCTTGTTTTGTCATGGGTTTAATCCCTAATCATGGATTAAGTTGAGGAGTTTTCCTCAGCTTAAACATTCTCATCTATTATCCTTCTTTTAGGATGGTGTAATGGGTCTGTTTAATCCTTGATTATGGCTTAACCTCATTACTCAACACTAAACAAAATCACAAAAACATCTAAATAATCACAAGTAGGTTAATGATCTTAATCCTGCACCATAGGTGATTAAGTGTGAGAATCTGACTTCACACTTAAGGTATTCTCATTACCCCTAATCAGAGGGAAGATGTGATGAGTTTACTAAATCCATTGGTTTAGACTTAAGCTCATTATCCTATGACAAACTCCAAAAAGAAATAAAAGACTGAAAACTCAAAAAACAAACAATAATCGTCTCCTTCGGGATTCTTTTCTCATCATCTTCACTCATAAACGAGAACTTGCTTCTTCCGTCTAATGCAAGACAGTTTGCATCTGTGCCAGACAGATCATACACTTGAGCATAGGCAAGTAAGCAGTTCACAAGTCAATTCATCTTTCAGTCTCTTTGGGTCGAACTACGGTGTTCTGACTTCCTCATTGCACGAGAGGATACGTAGGCATAACTTAACAGTTATCGAACAAAAGTCTCTGTTTATTCCCCCTCTTCCAGCTTCATTCTTTAGCCTCATGATCTTGAGCATCTTACTCCTGTCCTTACACTGACACTTTCATACTTCACATCACTTATACACTCTACACTGACACCTGTACATTCTCTTTCCAGCCATTTTATACACAAATTGCACTGACACTACCCCTTTATAACACAAATCTTGTAAGCGTGGATCCCGTCGAGTACGGCGGACAATCTGGGTGCTAATACCTTCCCAGGTTGTAACCAACCCCCTTTCTCAGTCTCTCTGGTTCGCAACCGTCTTATCCATCTTTTGCTAGGCTTATGCAGCATTGCCTTTCCTCCGGGATAAAAATGCCTAGCTGGCGACTCTATTCATCTCCAGTGAGTTCACGGCTGTGTGTTCTCATTGTTCCCTTCGCCGACCGTTCGCGCTTGTACCTGGATGCAAATCTTCGGGAGCGACACTAGGGAAGGAGATTCGAAAGGAACTGCAAAATGAAGTGAAGAATGGCTATGGGGTGTTCTGGTTGATTCAGGCTTGTGTTCTTGCTGGTTTCTACTCAATGATGCATGGTGAGTTGAATGGTGAAAATGGTTTTTGTGTTTGCAAGCTGTGGAAGCAGATTCGAAAGCTTAGGCAATGTGGTGTGTTTTTGTGAATGTGTTGTTGTGTTTTTTTTCAGCCTTGCCTGCCTAGTGTTATGGCTTGCCAAAGGATACAATAAACAAATGCAAGTGGCCAGAGGATGTGACATGGCCTGTGGTGATTGGGATGTTTGCTTTTGCCAAAAGTCAAATTTCTTGTAAGAGAGGCATGGGCTTGATACTAGCTTGGTACAAAGGCTAGGGCTGGCGCAGCATGGTGTGGTGAGAGAGCTAGCAAGGTTCAAAGGCCAAGGCAGCCAGTTGAGGGAAGTGTCATGAGTGTTTTGCAAGTTGTTGCCTTTTTGGTTCACATGTGAAAAGTCTTGTTACATGAACCATAACCATGGGCATTCTTGGTTCAAATCTGAATTTTATGACTTAGAGAATGTTTGCATACTGGTTTGGAATGAATTAGAGGTTGCAATTGGCCTTGGTCCATGATTTTGCAAAATTTCCATTTGAGGCATGCCTTGAAAATCAATGATTTTAGCCAACTTTGTCACACCATAACTTTTGATCCAAGAAGTGTTTGATCATGTTCTTGTACTTTTTGAAAAGGGAAAGATGAGATCTACAACTTTCATGACCAAAGTTTTTTTCATTTGAAGCATTTTTGGATCAAGAATCAAGGCTTGAAAAATGACCTAAAATGAACCATTCTTGAAAAGTCAACTATGCCCAAAAAGTCAACATTTGCAAAACTTCCAAATTCTTGATTTCTATGAACTTCAACCTTCTTCCATGATCAAATAAAGATCATATGCACTCAAAATGATGAAGATCACCCATTGGTTGGGTCATTGGGGGCCTCAGATGCCCTGATTTTGCACTGACTTGTCCAGAAAGTCAACCTTTGATCAGATGACTTCCCCATGGAATTTCTTCATGAAAATTGATATGCATACTCCCTATACCATATAGAGACCAATAGAAACAAGAATGACCAGAAAATTTGGAGTTATGGCCTCTGAAACCAAAACCCTAATTTTCAGTCAACTGTGCAATCTATCCTGGCTCTGCATCCACTCAAACCCTAGTTCTTGTGATTCTTTTGAATTCTTGACTTTGTGAGGGTTTACTATGATATTTGAACACATGTAGACCCATTTGAATTGATTAGTTGCCTTTGGAGTGGCTCAAGAGGCTCTGGGATTGCCCAGATCACAAACCCTAGGTGTAGATGCCTTAGAACCAATGCAATGACTCAAAATTATGAGATATGAGATGATATGATTGTGTTTATGCCTATGGGATGATCACAAGCCATGGTGAAATGGGTGAGGGCAAATTTGGGGTGTTTACACCGGCAACTGTTCATCTCAACAACAATTTTCAACAACAAACTGCAACACCTACTGTCAGATCTCCAGACCAAATCTATTACGACCCACGTACCATCACAGTTCCTTCCGCTGCAACAATCAGTCCAGTCACCATTACGGTACCTGGACCAGTTCCTTATGAAAGCTGTAATGCCATACCTTGGCACTACGGCTCTGATCTCTACTGCGACGGAAAGAAGATCACTCTAGATTCATCAACCTCTTCACCACAAGTTGACAATGTTGGGGGAGGCGGAGGCTTCACCAGAAGCGGACGCCTTTTTGCCTCACAAATACCGAGACCCAATGCTGAAGTAGAGGCCGTTGCTAAAGCAAAAGGGAAGAGTGTGGTACTTGAAGAGCCAGCTGTTAAAGAAACTCCGAAGACGTCTTTTGACCAAGAGGTGGACGAGTTTATGAGAATAATCAAAAAGAGTGATTACAAAGTGGTGGACCATCTTCATCAGACGCCCTCCAAAATCTCTATCTTGTCATTGTTAATGTGTTCCTAAGCCCATAGGAATGCACTTTTGAGGGTCCTGCACGCAGCCTACTTGCCGGAAGAGATCACAGTTAATTAGCTGGAAACAGTGGTTGCAAATGTTAACACTAGTCATGGACTGGGCTTCACCGATGCTGATTTAGCGACGGAGGGACGCAATCATAACAAGGCTTTACACATCACCTTAAAGTGCAAAGGTGTTGTTCTTTCTCATGTGCTGGTAGACACTGGGTCCTCTCTCAATGTTCTCCCAAAGAAAGCCTTGGTGAAGCTGGAATATGATGGTTTGGCATTGCGTCCAAGTAACTTGGTGGTAAGAGCGTTTGATGGCTCTAAGAGATCAGTGCTTGGAGAAATTGAATTACCCGTGGTGATTGGCCCACAAGTCTTTAAAACTACTTTCTTCGTGATGGACATTCAGCCGGCCTACAGCTGTTTGTTGGGTAGACCCTGGATTCACGCTGCTGGCGCTGTTAAATCTACCCTTCACCAGAAATTAAAATACGAGTGGGAAGGCCAGATCATCACAATCTGTGGGGAGGAAGACATTTTCGTTAGTCAGATGGCTACTTATAAGTACATTGAGATGGATGGGGAGATCCACGAGACTATGAGCCAGGGGTTTGAGGCCCTTAACGTCAATGAAGCGACTGTTGTGTCTGGAACTTCTATCGCTTCATATCAGCAAGCCCGAAAGGTTGTTGAAGAGGGTAACGCTAGAGGTTGGGGAAAACTGTTGCCGGTGGAGAAAAAAGAAGACAGATTCGGGTTGGGTTACAGACCAATCCGACAAGGTCAATCAGAGGCTGCCAAGGAGCCCAAATTTGTCAGTGGGGGGATGCTCACCACAGATGCTGTGAACAATCTGGAAGACGAGGAAGAAAGTGACCACAACCTGGAGAATTGGATACGTCCAAGGATCCCGGGGAACCAATTCTCTAACTGGTCTTCCCAGGAAATTATAAGGGTTACTCCTGCAGAGTAATTATTATTTCCTGTCTTTTTTAGCATGCATCAAGTCCTGCATCTTGCCCAAGGTATCAGGACTCATTTTGTAATAGGGTCATATTGTATTTTGTGCAAATGATTAATCAATGAATATCAGGACATCTTTTGCAAACGAGTATCTTTTTTCGCTCACTGTCTTTTTCATTTTTCACTTTTGAACAAAACAATAAAATGGAAATGTTTTCAAAATAACAACTTCATTTTCACTTTTCTAAACAAGATAAAACTGATCACTAAAACGAACCAATCTTAACCCTTGCAGAAATCATCCTCCAGATTGCACCAAAAACAACACTGATATGACCTTGTATGACTTCGACAATCCAATTAATAAAGCCGAGGAAGGGATTGAAGAAGATTATGAGTTACCTGAAGAGTTAGCCAGGTTGTTAAGGCAAGAAGAGAAGGAGATCACTCCTCATCAGGAGGAAGTTGAGACAGTTAATCTTGGTACCAAAGAAGACTTGAAAGAAGTGAAGATCGGGGCCCGTCTACAAGATTCAGTGAAGGAACAACTTATCGACATGCTTCGAGAGTACGTTGATGTCTTTGCTTGGTCCTATCAAGACATGCTAGGTCTGGATACTGACATTGTTATGCACAAGCTGCCTTTGAAAGAAGATTGTCCTCCAGTGAAGCAGAAGCTACGCCCTACTCGTCCGGATATGGCCATGAAGATTAAAGAAGAAGTACAAAAATAATGGGACGTCGGTTTCCTTGCTATGACTAGCTACCCACCGTGGGTTGCTAATATTGTACCAGTGCCTAAGAAGGATGGAAAAGTACAGATGTGTGTGGATTACCGGGATCTGAATAGAGCTAGCTCAAAGGATGATTTCCCTTTACCTCACATTGATGTATTGGTCGACAACACAGCTCAGTTCTCGGTATTCTCTTACATGGATGGATTCTCCGGATATAATCAGATCAGGATGTCACCCGAAGACTTGGAGAAGAAAACCTTCATCACACCCTGGGGCACATTCTGCTACAAGGTAATGTCGTTTGGATTGAAGAATGTTGGTGCCACTTATCAATGGGCTATGGTAACATTATTCCACGACATGATCCACAAATAAATAGAATGCTACGTGGATGAGATAATTGCCAAGTCCCTCACTGAAGAAGACCATCTGGTAAATCTGCTGAAGTTGTTCAAGCGTCTGAGAAAGTATCAGCTGAAGCTAAACCCCAACAAATGCACATTCGGGGTACGTTCCGGTAAACTGTTGGGGTTCATTGTAAGTGAAAAAGGAATTGAAGTTGATCTTGAAAAAGTCAAAGCCATTCAAGAGATGCCTGCACCTAGGACTGAAAAAGAAGTTCAGGGGTTCTTAGGTAGATTGAACTACATTTCAAGGTTCATATCTCACCTTACTGCAACTTGTGAACCTTTGTTCAAACTGTTAAGAAAAGAACAAATGGTCAGGTGGAATGAAGACTTCCAGAAGGCTTTTGACAAAATCAAGGAGTACTTGCAAGAACCTCCAATTCTTATGCCTCCAGTTGAAGGAATACCTCTAATAATGTACCTGACAGTATTAGAAGGATCAATGGGGTGTGTGTTGGGCCAGCATGACGAGTCTGGTCGAAAAGAGTATGCAATATACTACCTAAGCAAAAAGTTTAACGACTGTGAACAACGTTATTCACTGCTCGAGAAAACTTAATGTGCTTTAGCGTGGGCTACTCGTCGACTAAGACAGTATATGTTGACTCACACTACTTTATTGATCTCAAAGATGGATCCAGTCAAGTACATATTTGAGAAACCAACACTTACTGGAAGGGTTGCAAGATGGAAAATGATTCTCACAGAGTATGACATTTAGTACACATCTCAAAACGTCATCAAAGGCAGTGTATTGTCTGACTATCTGGCTGAGCAACCCATTGACGATTACCAACCAATGAGATTTGACTTCCCTGATGAAGATATCATTTTCCTGAAAGCAAAAGATCATGAAGAGCCTGTTCACACTGAAGGGCCTGACCCAGAAGAAAAATGGACAATGATGTTTGATGGGGCTGTCAATATGAATGGTCGGGGAGTTGGCGCAGTGCTCATTACACCTAAAGTAGTTCATATGCCTTTCTCGGCAAAACTCACCTTTGCATGCACTAACAACGAAGCTGAATACGAAGCCTGTATCATGGGTCTTGAAGAAGCCATTGACCTCAGGATCAAGACTTTAACTGTATTTGGAGATTCAGCTTTGATAATCAATCAGACCAATGACAAATGGTACACTCACCAAGAGCATCTGATTCCATACCGTGACTATACGAGGAGATTATTGACTTTATTCACAACAGTCAAACTTGAGTACATCCCTCGAGACGAAAATCAGTTCGCAGATGCTTTGGCTACCATTTCCTCCATGATTAAGGTTCAGACTGCCAATTATGTGCCTCAATTTCAGTATCCAGACTTGACCGACCGGCATACGTATTCTCTGTGGACATTGCTAAAGTTGACAAGCCTTGGTTCCATGACATCAAATGCTTCTTAGAGGATCAAACATACCCACATGGGGCATCATCCAATGATAAAAAGACATTGAGAAGGCTGGCTGGTAGTTTCTTCCTGAATGCTGATGGTTCATTATACAAGAGAAACTTTGACATGGTTCTTCTCAGATGTGTTGACAAGAAAGAGGCAAACTTGCTGATGCATGAGGGGCATGAAGGATCTTTCGGTACCCATGCTGGAGGGCATGCAATGGCTAAGAAATTATTACGATCAAGGTATTACTAGATCAAAATGGATGTAGACTGTTGTGCCTATGCCAGAAAGTGCCGCAAATGCCAGATCTACGCAGACAAAGTGCATGTACCTCCGAATCCTTTGAATGTGATGTCTTCACCTTGGCCCTTTGCCATGTGGGGCATTGATATGATTGGAAAGATTGAACCGACTGCTTCAAATGGCCACAGATTTATCCTGGTAGCCATTGATTACTTCACCAAGTGGGTTGAAGCAGCTTCGTATGCTAACATCACCAGACAAGTGGTAGCCAGATTCCTGAAAAGAGACATCATCTGTCGATATGGAGTACCCGAGCGAATCATTACTAACAATGGTTCCAACTTAAACAATAAAATGATGGCAGAGTTGTGCCGAGACTTCAAGATTCAACATCACAACTCTTCTCCTTACAGGCCAAAGATGAACGACGTTGTTGAGGCAACAAACAAGAATATCAAGAAGATTGTGCAAAAGATGGTGGTAACATACAAAGACTGGCATGAAATGCTACCATTTGCCTTGCATGGGTATCGTACCTCGATCAGAACGTCCACTGGGGCAATACCGTATTAAATTGTGTATAGTATGGAGGCAGTCCTACCTGTTGAAGTTGAATTACCCTCCTTACGAGTACTGATGGATGTAAAGTTGAATGAAGCAGAATGGGTCCGTTCTCGGTACAATCAATTGAATCTGATCGAAGAAAAGAGATTAGCTGCAATCTGTCATGGGTAGCTATATCAGAAAAGGATGAAGAAAGCCTTCGATCAGAAAGTCAGGCTACGAGAATACCAAGTGGGAGATCTTGTGCTGAAAAGACTCCTTCCTCCTCATACAGACCACAGGGGCAAGTGGACTCCAAACTACGTTGGTTCGTTCATAGTAAAGAAAGTTTTCTCTAGTGGAGCACTGATGCTCAATACTATGGATGGTGAAGATTTCTTGTCCCCTGTGAATTCAGATGCAGTTAAAAAATACTTCGCATAAAATGACCCGCTGGACATAAAAACAGAATGTAAGTCTAGGCAAAAATAGGGCATCCCGGCGAATTAAAAACAGAATAAAAGAGTCGGGCAAAAATAAGGGAAAAATAAAAAAATGTACACCCGCTGAATTGAAAAGCCACATTGGACAGCTCATGCAAAAATGGGTATCCCGGTGGATTGAAAACCCAAAAGGGCGGTTCGCGCAAAATAAGGGAATAAGCGAACAACTGCATTCTGAATTCATCTGTATCACTTACAACCTGGAAAGATTCTAAAGAGTTAAAGCATCGGTCAGAATCAACCTTCTTCAGAAAGCAAGATGAGAAGAACGTCAAAGGTCATACGGGTGATAGCAAAAGAAGCTCACCGAAGCGTCGTCAACATTGCCAGCACCTTTTACTTTTTCAATTTGTAACAATCTCCTCATTTCAGGGGATCTGTTTCTTTGACTGTCTTTGTCAATTCAGGGCACCCAGATTAATAAAATCAGAGTTTTCAGTCACACTTCGTCTTATACATTTTTGTTTCGTTTGCATAAATGTCCAATATCCATAATATTTGCATAAAACAGATGTACCTTTCTAATTACATGCTTGCAGGAAATGTATTTACTTCTAGGAATATCTAACTCCTATGATGGAATCCGGTAAGGGATGCCTCGGGACACTTGTGCGTTCCTTTTTCTTAACGATATTGCAGCGAAGTTGCCAAGCATCACTTCCCCAACACATCTTCTTCAAGCAGCATCAGAAAATGCTCATTTCCCCAACTGAGTTTGTCAAGTCTCCTCATCCTCAGCAGGATACTCACAAAGTCCTCTAGGAAGATCGTTCAGTGATCTTTTCTCTCCCCAACAGAGTACCAAATCTTTCATACTCAGCGAAAGACAAGGGAACCATCTCCCCACAGAGTTCCAGACTCTATCCAGAAGAGCAATGCCTGAAATTCTCACAACAAAGTGAAGGAAGCTCCTTCATCCTCAGCTGGGGTATATCCTCACAGGATAGATCTATCAATGATCTAGTCCCCCAAGCAGAACTATATGTTTTATCAGATCTACCAATGATCTCATCCCCAGCTAGGATTCTCCTTCAAGCAGATCAGCCAGAGATCTTCACTGCAGCGGGATCCGAATCCCGGATCGGCTTCTTTTGCATAATCATAGCATTCGCATCATTTTTCCCCCAGAGCGTAGCATTTCGTCTAATACGGAGCATTACGGCAAAAATCAAACATATTGCATGATCACAAGTCAGGTTCAAACCAGTCACCTGTAAATACCAGCAATACCTTATCAGCAATATACAAAATACATCTCTTGCACATGAAAGCCAAAGCGTCCCCTTTGAACTCTCAAATACAGATACATGCTCCTTTTGACACTCGTCTGTATCATCATTCCCCAGTAAAGTCGCCAGAACACTTTCTGCCAGCAAACACTGGTCCATAACATGTTCTTCTCGACACTCGTCCGTGTCATCTCATATTTCCCCAACAGAAAGCCAAAGCATCCCCTTTGCACCCTCCAACACAATACATGTTTACATATACCCTTTTTGGCACTCGTCCGTGTCATATCATTCCCCCGCAGATAAGCCACAAAAAGCCTCTGTAATTACAAATACCTATATACACTCTTATGACACTCGTCCGTGTCACCATCCCAAGCATGGTTGCCAAACATTGTAACACCCCAAATTTTCCCTCTTAATTTTAAGCATCATATCACATCATATTCATCATGAGCATACCATATTTTTAGTATCATATCATAGAAAGATGAGGCATAACATTCTTCATGTCCTAGCATCAAGCATATGGTCATCTGTGGAGGTTTTGGAGGCACCACAAGCCATGACAAGGGTCCCAATGAGTTTTTACAAGTCCTATGGTGAGTCTACACTCCATTTACAAGATCAAGTCCATTAGCAAAAGCTCATAATATTGCATGATCACCAGAGGTCTCAGGACAAGGCAAAGCTCATATACAATGCACCTGAATTAGGGTTTGAGATTAAAGCACCAAAACTCTACAACTTTGAACATTTCATTTGGTCAAAGTCTTCTATATGTCAAGAGGATCCTATGTCTCAATTTTCATGAGAAAGTTCCATGTGGAAGTCAGAGAATGCCTCAGTTGCTTGCAAATGAAGTAAAAAGTCAATTATGCCCTTAAAAAGTCAACTGTTTGATTTCAAGGGGTCTAACCCAATTTTTTTGGCCAAGGGGGGTCCTTACAATGTTATAAGAGGTTTGGAATGATCAAAGTTCAAGAATAATGGATATTTGAAGCTTTTTGCAAAAAATGGTACAAAGTTGGTTTTTGAGAATTTCCAAATTTGGCAACTTTTGCCCTAATTTTCAAATGGCCTTAACATGATCAAAAATTCTTCAAATGGACCAAAGTCAACCATGAAAGTTGGAGATTAAGGGATCCCATTTTCAAAAAGTACAAGTACATTTTCATAGGATTTTTGGTTTATCCTATAGGTCCTTCGAAAATCTCATGTATTTTAGGGCAAATTCAAAAATTCCATGCATGACCAAATGCAAGAAGCTTCAAAACTGAATTGTATGACTTAGTATTGGTTCAATTTGGTTTCAATGATAAAATACATCACATTGTGATAAATTTGCCCCAAAGAAACTCTCATTTTCGTGCACAATAAGAAAGTTACATACAAAGAGGATATTTTGCAAAAATCACGAGAAGTGTGTGAGGGCTTGATCTAAAGGCCAGGATTGATTAGATTATGATCAAGGGTTGGAAAAGCATTGCACATGGGCTGAGAATGCAAGAAAGGCATGATGGTGGCATGCTTATTTCACAATTGGCAAAATTTGCAAAATCACACAAATCTCATGATCCACACGTGCAAGTGAGCCAATTCTTTCAGCAAGGGTTTGTGAGATCACATATAAGCAGCTAGGGCTTCAGCAAGCACCATCTCTCTCTCATTCTCTCATTCTCAAGTTTATGCAACATTTGCATTTTCTTCCATTTCTCTTCATACAAGCACTCAATCTCAAAACAAATTGTGGATCTGTGATCAGGGAGAGCTAAGGATCATTAAGCAACCATTCATTCAAGCTTTCTCTCAAGTTTAGAAAGCTTTCCATTTCAGGGCAGGTGTGATCAAATCTCAAGATCTAGCTTCATTCAAGACCTTTGATGCATTTATTTTGCATCTAGGGTGAAGGAGGAATGATTTGCACGCATCATTGGGCTTTCTATCTCACTGAATCAAGATCTTCACCTCAGGTATACTTTGAAATCTTGTGATCTAAAAATGAAATTGATGTGGTGCTTTGTGATGTGTGAAGTTTCCTGATCATGCTGCACTTTTTAGATTTGAAATTGATGCATTGTAGTGAAAGTTATTTGAGTTCAAAGTTTGATGGTCAAAGTTGTTTCTCTTCGATCCCTTTGATTCATTAGGTTTTAGGAGTTTTTGATGTCATTTTTGGATTCAGGGTGGTTGATTTATCTAATCTGGACAGTTTGATTGATTTTTATTGAGGTTTGTGGCTCTGTTGTGAATTCTGGTGCCGGAGCCCTAGCTCGGGTCACCGGAAACTGGATTTTGTGCTAGGGTTTGCTCAAGGAAGAAGACAAGTTCATAGCCCTTGGATCTGCTCCTCCAACGCCCAGGATTTGGCCACCTAGCCCTAGCCCCACTCTCATTTCACGTGTTTTCTTTTTGTTTCATTTAATTCAGTGTGTGTTTCAGCCCACCATAAGTAGCGTGTGGCCTCCACTCATGTATCTCCTTTTTGCCACCTCATTTAATGAGGTCCTCATTAGCATGCGTCAGATGTATCCATTGGTCCTGTATTTTTCCAGCTTTTTATTCACTAATTTCCACCATAATATACATATTCATGCGCAGATATGGGCCTCAGTGCTGCTATCCGCACCTCCCTCACACTAAGCCCATTTCATTTTCAACGTAAACCCTTGCTAATTACACCCCATCACCATTTCCATTTTTATTTCTTTTTCATTTTAATTTTCTTTTATTTCAGTTTAGTTTCTATTTAATTAAAATAGTTCCCATTATTAAAAAAATCCAAAAAAAATCACGAGTCTTCTTTTGAGTCTCTTTTATTTTTTCATATTTTTATTTTATTTTTTTCCCATGTCCACGTGTCACATTTAATTTCTTCTTTCAATTAGTTTCTTTTTAAGTTCATTTTGAGTACACTGCCTTGTCCAATTTCCATACACTTCATTATTTTGAATTTGATCCCTTTCTTTTTGCTCTGGATTCCTAAGACAATTTACTCCTTGTGTGATTTTTCTCTTGATTTTTAGAAATTTATTTCTTGAGTCTTGGTCCTTTGACTTGTGATGGAAGTTTGTAACCCTAGCTTGTGTTTAAGCCTCCATTTGACCTAGTTTGCTTCTGAATTATTTCAAATCCTTTTGGCCCATTGTTACATCATTTTTGAAGATCATTTGACTTGAGTTGTGGAATTTTTAGATGCTTGGTTGATTTGATGTGGATTTTTGTTCTCACCTTGTCCCATTTTGCTTCCTTTGGACCTTTAGCTCTCTTATAAGCCAAGAAGGGAACTTGTGCCAACTTCTTCTTCTCATTTGGGGTTCTTTTGTGGTATGGGTACCTTCCTAGTCCTAGATTAGGGTTTGAGTCTTAGGAATTCTTGTGTTTTCTTCCCTTTTGTGTCTTTTCTTTTCTTAAGTGTTTCCATCTCACTTCCTTACTTCTTTCACTCCCATTCGGTGATTGTTTGGTCTTGTACCTCCATTATATTCATCTTGTTGACTTCTTAAGCCCTTATTAATCTTGTTTTGGTCTTATGCATTGAGTCCATGTTTGTGCATATTTGCTTTGCATTCTCCTTAAGGGTGCATTTGTTTTCATATGTGTTTCATGTTGCATCTTTTACTTGTAAACTTCATCTTTCATTATTTTGAGTTGCATTTGCATTGTGCATTTGTTCATATCATTTTACTTCTGTTTGTATGATGTTAACATGTTATCTTGTTCATTTTGTTTCACTTGTATGCATGTTACTAACCTTGCAGGGGCAATGATAAGTGTGAGGTGTGGGAATTGAGTTCCACATCTCCAAATCTCATCTCATCTTCTTATGCTTATTTGTGCTAATCCTTTGTTGTTGGGCTTAGGCCTTTCTCATCACTTCTTCTATCTTCTTCTTCTCTTCTTTCTTCATTAGGATAGAAACCTCACTAACCTTAGGACATCCATGCATGTTAACACTTAGGATTCTTTAGTCCCCCATTATATGTTTTACCTTCATATCCTTTGGTGCTTTCTCTTCTCATCTTCAAACTCAATTCTAATTCACTTAATAAAGGTTGAGTAATTTCATGTGACATGAGACTTTGCTATGAGATACTTGCACGCGTTCCGTTTCGGGGCGAGGTGTGAGTTATCCCTCGTGGTGGATAGGTCTTAGCATGAGTACTTCTCAAAGAAAAGCTAAAAAACACTTCTTAACCAAAAAGCCACAAAAATACTTAATAATGGTAATAGGCTAGTGTTCCTAAGCCTTCACTTGTGGGACTAGCTTTGGGGATTTCCTCCATAGATAGGTGTGCCTCTTGCGCATTCCATTTCGGGATGATGTGAGACGTACACATCCCATTGAGTAAGACTTAGGTACACTTACCTATGCAAACTTTCACTCATAAAAGCTTCTAAAAAACACCAAACAAACAACAAACGTCTTTCCCTCGGGAATTCTTTTCTCATCTCATTCACTCTGTACGCGAACTTGCTCCTACTTGTCACTTTGCAAGACGGTTACGCACTCGTCGTCCGAGTCTGCAACACCTGAGCAATGGCATAGGCAGTTCAAGCCTTAATTCACAAGCAATTTCCTTGTTACCCCTAGTTAGGGGAACTACGGCGTCTCTGATCCTCATTATCCTGATGAGGTACGTAGGCAGCGGGGTAGGGCCCGTTCGAGCACAATCTTTATTTTCCCTACATTTTTTTATTTTCATTTCTTATTAATTTCTTTTCTCAGTTTCTTTTCCAGTCCATTTCTTTTCTTTTGTTGCAGTTTTCATACCCTCACCCTTTGAAATAGTTTTCTTTTGCAAGCGTGGATCCCGTCGGGTACGGCGGACGATCTGGGTGCTAATACCTTCCCAGGTCGTAACCGACTCCCGAACTCAGTCTCTTTGGTTCGCAGGACCTGTGTCCTTCCTCTTCTTTTCTTCTGATTTGTGCAGCATTACCATTCCCTCTCTTCGAGATAAAAATGTCTGGCTGGCGACTCTATTCTTTTTTCGCGCCACTCTCGCGTTAGTACCAGGATGGAAATCCGGGGAGCGACAGCTGGCGACTCTGCTGGGGAAAGAACCCAGAATCTCTGGTTCCCCTGTGAGTCTTTCCTAGCGCTTGTGTGTTTCTGTTTCATTGGGTGATGTTTGTTTGTTGTGGCTTGTTGTATTTTAGGGTTGTTTATTTACAGCTTTATTTACAGCTTTATTTACAGTTTTGAGTATTTATTTTCCGCATCATGTATATCATACTGGACTGTCTGGACTGGTTTTCTGTTTGGTGGGCTCGGGTGATACTGTTTCTGAGAGATAAGCCAAGTACCCGGCTTGAGTGCACTATAGGATTAGAGTGGACATATTGTACTCGCATGTGACATGATGAGTGGCAGTGTGTTTCACGCCCAGATTGCGACCGTCTTGGAAATATCTTGTGTGGGGATTTCCTCCACTTCGGGATAGGACCTTGATAGTTATGTGCATCTGGGGACCAATCATTGAGAACCTTTGTGGAAACAACCCTCTCGAGTGGTGGCAATGGCAGACCACATTTTGTGGCAAACCCATTCGCACCCGAGGGTCCATTGGGGACTCGCATAGGATGGCCTGGTTCTCTTATAGGAACTCAGTCAAAGCATCTGGTCGTATGACATTAGTACTGTATCCTACGGGATGAATGTACTATTGTTTCTCGATTTCAGCGCTTGAAGCTGGAGACTTATAAGGGATGCTTGTTTTTCCCGGACTTAGCTGAGGCCTCCCTGCGTAGTACATAATGCCTAACCGATTCCCTGATTTGGTCATGAGCCATTTCTCGGAAATGGTGAAAGTATTATTGCTATTCGGCTTTGAGAGTCCGTGATGTTTGACCCGGAGCACACCTGTGAGAATGGGAGGGGTTTACAGGTTTGCAGGAACCCTTGACCTCATCATACCCTTGTTACCAGTACAGTTTCATGTTCTGATACAATTACTTTGGTTTCGGAGTTTTTGAGTTTACCTGGTTCTTGATTGGGAGTATCTGACCTTATCTGAGTGTTTATGGGCTGATATCCAGAGGATTTGGGTTTCTGATCATGTGGCCTTGGTATCCAGATCCCAGACAGTCCCAGATGGATCTTATGTCTTTGCATTTGCATCTGCATTGCTTCATTTCATCATTAATCATGTTTTGTTTTCATTCACAGGTTCATATCTTTGCTTCCGGTTCTGGTATTCTCTTCAGAGATGGAAGATCCTCGCAAGCGGAATATTCATTTCAAGTTCTTTGACACTAAGGTTGGTCTGTTGAAGAAGATGGTGAAGCTGATTACACCCAACCATGTAGAGAGATTCAGGAAGGCTTATGGGAGTATTCTGGATGTGGTGGTAGAGCTAGATCCTTCTGAGAGAAGTGTCATTCATACCCTGCTTCAGTATTATGATCCTCAGCTCCGTTGTTTCACTTTTCCTGATTTTCAGTTAGGCCCTTTGCTGGAGGAGTATGCTTTGATCTTGGGAGTCCCTGTTTGAGACCAGATTTCGTTCAATGCTGAGATGAGTAGACCTGCACCTGAGGATATTTCTAAAAGGCTCTTTATTTGAGCACCTCTGCTGTGAATTCTTTGACCATCATTAAGGGAGATGTACCTGGATTTTCTTTGGAGACTCTGGTAAAGAAGGTGGAAGAGCTGGCTGTTGAGGAAGAATGGGATGCTGTCTGTGCTATCTTGGCTCTTTCTGTCTATGGCATTATCTTGTTTGCTGATACGGAGAAGTTTATAGATATGAATGCCATTCATCTCTTTTTGCTGAAGAATCCTGTGCCTACATTGCTCGGAGATTTGTATTACTCGGTGCACTACAAGACTGAGAAGAAGAGGGGAGGTTTAGTTCGTTGCTGCGCTCCTTTATTTCATATGTGGTTCATGAGGCATTTGCCTAGTACTGGAGTGTTTAGTGACCACACCTTGGTATGGGCTCAGAAGCTGGAAAAGTTGCTTGCCAAGGATGTCAGGTGGATTACTCAGAGGCTGCAAGGTGCATGTTTCATCACTAGTTGTGGGAGTTATCTTAGTGTACCTTTATTGGGGGTAACTGGAGGGATCAATTACAATCCAATCTTGTTGAGAAGACAATTGGGATATGCCTTGAGAGAGGTACCATAAGAATTGAAGTTGACCCCCATTTTCTACTTCCCTGTAAAGGATAATATGCCTTTAGTGAGGAAAGTGGCTGGAGCTAGGAAGTGCATTAAGGGAGAAGGGATAGCTAGCTTTGGAAAGTGCAACAATCAGACATTCCCGGAGTATGAAGCTTGGTTGAAAGACAGAGCCAGAAGGGTATTGCTGCCATTCTCATCTCCAGTTCCTTTAGTTGCTGAGTCTGCTGATACTGTGTCTTTGGAAGAGTTCAAGAGGTTGGAAGCCCAGCTGCATGCAGTCAGAGTGGAGAACACTGAAGTGGTTAGTCTGTATCATCTTGCCAACCGGGCCAAGAATGAAGCTGAAGACAAATTGCTGAAGATGCAGACTACCTTGGAGGCTAAAGAGAAAGACTTTGCTGGAAGGGAAGCTCACTTCCACAGGTTGGGTATGATGGAAGCCAAAAGAGAAGCTGAACGCAAGAAGAATTCAAAGACTCTCAAGGAAGCTCGTCAGTCTATTGTCTGGTTGCAGGGACAGAGAGAGCAAGAGCTGAAGAGATATAAGGAAAAAGAAGAGTTCTTCGAAGTGCAAATGGCCTACAAAAAGGAAGAGGTGGAGCAAGTCCACAGGATTCGAAGGGAGAAGACTCAGTCGTTAGCAGATAATCAACAAGCCTTAGAAGCAGCACTTAAAGAGATTTAAGACCTCAAGTCGATGGCTGGAGTCAAGAAGGTTGGGTCTGATGTGGGGCTTAGTGAGGGAGGTTCAGGGTCCTCAGGCAGTGGTTTTGCTTCTTAGATTGTTTTCCTTGCATTTGGATTACCTACAGATATGTTGTAGGAGTCCTGGTTGTTTGTTTTTCTCTTTAGAACTTGTACCCTACAGGGAATTCTGTTTTGTTTGCCTAATAGGCTGATTTATGTTATGTCTTTTCCACCATTTCTTTGTGTGCCTGCTGTTATGGTTTGAATGTGGTTTTTTGCGAAGGTTTCTGAAAGTCGAGGATCGGTATCCATCTGGTTTTCTTTTCTAAATACCGGAACCGGGGCAGGAATGACCTGGGGTTGGAAACATAAAATACTACATTGCATACATATAACTTGTTTGTTTGTTTTACAGGGTCTCGGTTGCTAACGTTTCTTGTGTTTCAGGCACTATAGCTCCCCGGAAAGTTCGGGAACAACCAGTCGCACATAGATATCCAACAAAGATCAACAGAGAGAGAATCATGGACCAGATGCAAGCTGACTTAGCTGACCTGAGGCTAAGGATGGACAACTTTATGACCTTGATGGCAGGAATGGGTCAGAACCAAGAGCGTCTGCGGGAGATGATAGAAAATGGTCTACCCAGGAACAACACTGCTGCTGCTGATAATCGTAATGGTGCGGGCGCACGTCAGGTTGAAGCCCCTGTAACACAGCCAGGGGTCACTATAATTAATGATGGGCTGAATAATATTCAAATGGATAACCAGGACGAACAATTCACTCTGCTGGACTAAGCTGAAGGTCAAGGGGTTGAGATGAACAAGAGGTTTGAAGAAATGGCAGAACAAATCAGAGCTATTCAATCCCAGAGCTCCTTGGGATTTGACATAACATATTTGGGTTTGGTTCCTGGGGTCAGGATTCCATACAAGTTCAAAGTTCCAACTTTTGAGAAATATAATGGCATTGCATGCCCGAAGACCCATCTTCAGTCCTTCGTAGGGAGGATCGCTGCTCATACCGATGATGAAAAACTCTGGATGTACTATTTTCAAGACAGCTTGGTTAGAGCTTCTCTGGAATGGTATTTGAAGCTTAGCAGAGTTAATATCAAAAGCTGGAAAGACCTTGCAGAAGATTTTGTGAGACAATATCAATATAATTTGGACACGGCTCCAAATCGTACGCAATTGCAGCACATGGCTCAGACTGCTAAAGAAGGTTTCAAAGAGTATGCTCAGAGGTGGCGTCAGCTCACTGCCAGAGTGCAACCACCGCTGCTTGAGAACGAAATGGCTGACATGTTTATGGGGACTTTGCAGGGTGTGTTTCTTGAAAGATTGGCGTCCAGTTCTGCCACCAAATTCAATGATATTGTTATTGCTGGTGAAAGGGTTGAGACCTTGTTGAAGATGGGGAAGATCCAAGATACAAGTGCTAGCAGCTCAAATGGAGCGAGGAAAGCTTTCAGTGGACCTCCTAGAAGAAGAAAAGGTGAGACAAATGATGTGTTTGGCCGAGGTCGGGGCCGTGGTTATAGAAGACCGTGTGAGCATGTGGCAGCAGTCACAATTCCTTCTACTCCTGTGCAACAGATGCAACCTCAACAACAACAACATCAACAACATCAACAACCCAAAAACAACTATCATCAGAGACCGTATCAGCCAAGGAAAACTCGCCCGGCTAATAGGGTGATTGAGGCTATCCCCATGACTTATGTTGCTTTGCTACCAAGACTGCTGGACTTGAATCCGATTCAACCAAGAACTTTGGCACCACCACCTCCTAGAGAGCTTCCAGTGGGTTATGATGTCAATGCACGATGCGCTTTCCACTCTGGGGCACCCGGGCACTCGACTGAGAAGTGCAGGGCTCTACATCACAAGGTGCAAGACCTGATAGACTCTAGAGCAATCAATTTTGCACCACCACCGAATGTTAATTCGAACCCTATTCCGAATCATGGAGGGGCAAGAGTCAATGCTGTTGAGGGTGGTGAAGAGTTGAGTCTGATGCTGAGTATTGAAGAAGTGAAGACTCCTTTGAAGGTAGTGAAAATGAGATTGCTGAAGGGTCAAGTGTTTCCTGGTTGCAGTGCTGACTGTAAAGAATGCTTGAATGCTGTGAATGGATGTGAGAAGCTGAAGATGGGATTGCAGAGTTTGATTGATGATGGATCCTTGCAGTTCAACAGAGTTGGTACTGAAGCTGATGACGTGTCAACAATAACCATTTTCTATGATGAAGCAGATATGCCTTCTAGAGGACAGCCTGTAACAATCTATGCCCTTGAGATTAGTCCTGTGACTATCACCGTAACTGGGCCTATTCCCTACACAGACGATAAAGCCATTCCTTGGCATTATGGCTCAGATGTATATGTAGCTGGACAGAAAGTAGAGAGCAAATCTGTTGCTGTTGACCCGACTGTAGAGAATGTCGGAGGAGTTGGAGGCTTTATTAGAAGTGGTCGTTTATTTGCTCCCCCTGTGCTGAGAGGGGATCCTGAGGCTGAGGCTTCATCCAAAGCCAAAGGAAAGCAGGCTGTGACTGATGAATCAACTACTCCTGTTGCTGGGCAGGGTACATTTGAAAAAGAGGTCGAGGAATTCATGCAGATTATCAAAAATAGTGATTATAGGGTGGTTGATCAGCTGAACCAGACACCTTCCAAGATATCCATTCTATCACTGCTAATGTTTTCTCCCACACACAGAGAGGCCTTATTGATAGTACTGCAGATGGCCTATGTTCCTCAGGAAATCACTGTCAACCAACTTGAAGCTGTTGTAGGCAATGTCAATGCAAGCCATGGCCCAGGCTTTACAGACAGAGACCTCACGTCAGAGGGTCGAAACCACAACAAAGCGCTACATATCACTATGGAGTGCAAGGGTGTTGTGTTGTCGCATGTTCTTGTAGACACAGGCTCTTCCCTGAATGTGCTTCCGAAGAAGGCACTAATGAAGCTCAATGTTGATGGTATAATCCTGAGACCAAGTGATCTGATTGTCAAAGCTTTTGATGGTTCTAGAAGATCAGTTTTTGGGGAAGTTGAGTTGCCCGTCAAAATAGGTTCTCAAGTCTTCAAAAGTATCTTTTATGTCATGGATATCCAGCCGGCGTACAGCTGCTTGTTGGGACGCCCATGGATACATACTGCTGGAGCTGTTACTTCAACCCTGCATCAGAAGCTCAAATATGTGGTTGATGGTCAAGTAATCACAGTATGCAAAGAGGAAGACATCTTCGTAAGCCACTTGTCAACGTTCAAGTATGTAGAGATGGATGGGGAGATCCATGAGACTTTATGCCAAGCCTTTGAAGCAGTCAACGTCAGCATATTGACTCCTGTGGAGAAGAGCAGTGAGAAAGAAGGCACCTCTATCCATTCCTACAAGCAGGCAAAGGAGGTTGTTCAATCAGGAAGTGCCCAAGGCTGAGGCAAGCTATTGGAGCTGGAAAAGAAAGACGACAAGTTCGGCTTGGGTTATCAGCCTGATGGATCTACTCCAAGTGGTAAGGCTATCACATTTACAAGTGCTGGGTTGCTCGACCGCAACCAGATCTGTACAGCAAGCCAAGATGGGGATAGTGACGGTGACTGGGACAACTAGATACATTAGTGCGCGCACGGGGAGGAGCTAAGGAACTGGTCTGCTGAAGACATTGTTCAAGTTACCTGGCACTCAGAGTAATTCATTTTGTTTCCTTTTATTATCATACTGCATTGTCAAATCCAGCATTCTGCCCAAGATGCTAGGATCCATTGTATTGGGCCACCATGTTTTGTATGCATCTTATTTTTGCTATGAAATAAAAGGACATTTTCAGACAAATTATGTTCTCTTTCTTCGTTTTTAAACTTTTCACAAAAATATAAAAATGGTAATGTGTTTTCCTTTTTGTTTTTGTGTTAGCGTCTCTTTTTCAAAATAAGCAGATTCTGAATAAGCACATCATCTGTGTGTTGCACCCCAAAATTTGCCCTCTATTTTTAACTCTAACCGACTTTTTGTTTCACATTCATTTGCATCACCTTGATAGCATAACATTTTTTTTCCGTCTTAATATTAGCCGGAATAATTTCTCGGAATTTACAAACAGACTGGTCAAATTAACTTTTTAATTGTGCCTAAAATTAGTCAACGAAAAAATGTCAAGTTTAAGTTTGCAAATGTCGGTAACATTAATCTGCGGTTCACGTGGTTTAATTTGACATGCTAAAAATATTTTTACGACTATTTTTGGTCATATGTTGATCAGTCTGAGCAGTTTAAACGGTCATGATTTTTATTTCAAAAATCCGACCAAACGTTGTATTTTTCCGAATCATTTATTTCGCGCTGATTATTTTGATGTGTTCATTTTATTTTTTCGAACACTTTGGCGCCCGACTTTTATTTTTTTGAGTCTATTTATTTTTATATAGGGTCTAGAATAAATAAATAGGATTATTAGTTATTATTTTTATTTTAACTATTTTAATTATTAAACTTTATTTAGTTTTAAATTACATTTTATTGGGTCTAGAATAAATAAATAAAATTGTTAGTTTTTATTTTAATTTTAACTATTTTTATTAAATTTTATTTAATTATTTATATTAATATTTTATTGGATTCCAAAAGAAATATTTAGGCCTATTATGCTAACCCTAATTGATTCCTATATATATAACTTATGTTGTTGCTAGAAATGGAAAAAAAAAAGGACGGAAAACCTAGCTGCCACTGCTAGTATCATCTTTCTCAAATACACGTGAGACTAATCAAAACACACAACACCACCAGAAACAACCCTCCCAATCTTATTTCCGGATTTGTTCATAGTAATTAAAGGATTACAAAGATCTTCACCGAGTCATCCACAAATTTTTGTCATGTATTTTATTTGCAGGTTGTAAACAGGTTGTAGCAGCCAGTTTTTTTGAAGCATGAAATTGAACCGTGGATGGACAATCACCGTTGTTAGATAACATCATTCATAGTAGCTTGCAGCAGCGGAGGTCCATGTGTCATCGCTTTAAAGATTTATGAAACTCTTTTATTTACATCGTAAATACGTGCCGATAATGTAAGTAGCTCACATGATTTGTTTTGCTCTCACTTTTTGTCTTATTTATTTTACTGATTTTGCATTCAATTTATATTTTGTTTTATTTTCTTTTTAACAATTTAATTAATTTATTGATGGATGGATGCGATAGATGTAATGTATTTACTGATTTTGGTTTCATCAGCTTTTGTAAGATTTTTTTTTATGTAGTTTTATTTCTCATAAGCATGGCAAATTTCTTTGGTATCGGTTACAGCAAGAAGGTCATCGCTCTTGTATTGTTTAACAGTGAGACCCCCTTTCTTTTATTTTCTTCATCTTTTGTATATATTAACTTATTTTATTTTATGTATTTTTTATTTAATAACTTGCTTTCCATTTTAATTTTGTAAATAAAAAAGGTCATATGCATATTGTTTTTTTCTAAAAAAATCATGCGCATGCTTTGTTTTTTCAGTATAAGATATGTTGTTTTATTTCTAGTTTTATGTTACATATTTTAAATTTTATATATAATGTTCAAAGTAAATATATATTATTATATATTTCCAAGTTCTATAATTACACAATTTACTTTTTTAAAAATTTTTTTCATCATATATTTTAATATGTTAATTTTATTTTATTTTTATTTTTAATTCTATTTTGATTTTGTAGTAATGTGGTGTTACAGTCCGGTAGTGCGTACCGTTGTTTTTTTATTGCTTCGCGATTTCGGAGCATAAATTGATTGTGCTTTCGAGAACCGCATGAATGCAAAAATTTATCCGCTCGACTTTTTATAGAGTGACTCGCACATGAGTCCATTCTAAAGACAGTTAAAGAGCTAAATTGGTTGCCTTCGATTTCGGTTGCTTTTGAGTTCCGTGGTGTACTTTTTCTTTAATTTTTCACACTTTCTTTTAAACCCTCGGTCCAACACCGAGTGGAAAAACCATAAAAATCTTACTTTTTTTTACAAATATTCAATTAATCGACTTTAGTCAACTTCTCTCATATTTCTTCTTATTCCATTATTATCTCTTTCCCGATTTTATTTTTGTCGTTTATTCTTTATTAGAACAAATGTATAGGTGTATTATCTATTTTGTAATATTTAATTTTTCGCACTTTACTTCCTGCGCTCCCCTGATTTCCAAACATGTATCCCCCTCCCCTAATGTAATAGCGTAGGACTTTAATTTCCGCTTTTAAATTTCTTCAAATAACTGTGTGGTTAGTAATTTAGGGGGTGCAAAGATTGTATGATGAACAAATTGGATTTAGCCCATTAATTAGATAGATAACTCAAACTGATATTCACACACGTAAGTCGATCTTTGATCGCCATCTCTCACTTTCTAAGGGTATTCCTCATGTTGCCTAACTATAAGGTCAAGTAAGGTGTCTTAAAGCAAAGTCCCTTTTCATAAAATATCATCAAGTCCCTTTAAGATTATAAGATCAAGTCCCTTCGATGTTGCCTACGGTAAATGATCTTGTCCCTTCGAATAAAAGTTGATAAGTCCCTTCGTATTGCTAAGACACCTTATAGTTGCCTAATCGCAGATGACCCTTCACATGTCCCTTATACATCCAAGGTAATGACTACCTATTCCTTAATAATAGGGATAGTCTTACCATTGAAAGAACATTTAAGAACAGTAAAGATTTAACTTAGGGTAGGTTCCTCTTAAGTACTTGCTCACTTTTTTCATCAAATTACTTCATTACACTTTACATTTTAAACAATTTTCAAAACAAAGTCTTTATATATATCCGTACAAGGATCATTATAAAGTACTTAAGAAAATTTTCAATCACACACTACACTTCTCAAAACATTTTAAAGTGAGATAAGTAACTAAGAGCCCATGGATAACCATGGATGTAAAGGGTGCTAACACCTTCCCTTTACATAACCTACCCCCGAACTCAAAAATTTTTTAAGGTCTTTCCTGTTCTTTTATACCCTTTCCTTTGGATAAAATAAAAGTCGGTGGCGACTCTTGCTATCCACAACATTTAACTAAAGTCAGTTCTCCCACCGTGTTACAGAACTGGCGACTCTGCTGGGGAATTAATAAAAGAGGGGTACCCTTAGGAATTAGATCACTTTAAAATTGTTTGCTTTGTTTGCTTTATACTTATTTGTTGGGCTCTTATATGTGAAAGATCCTAACCTGGATCTAGTGTACCTTAGGTAAATGGCAATAGACCAAGGAAACTGTACGGCGTATACCGATATGGTTGATCTGGTGGCCATAGTTAGTGTGACTTCTTGGTTGGTGCTTATGTTCCTTAAGCAAGTTGAGGATAATATGAGGCTGCCATATATTGTCAATACACTAACTAACTTTTAGAACCCTAGTCATCCCATCTTGGCCTTTAGAAAGTAGTGAGATAGCCGGCTTTGGTGAAGACTAAAGTTGGTTGATACTCGATGCTACACTCATTGAGATCCTAAACTTGGAGGGTTTTGGTTGGCAAGTAAGTTGCCTACTGAACAACCACCCTTGTGAAGGATCAATGATATTGAGATCCCTTAGAACCTGGTTACTTTTGTAGGACAGGATGAACCAACTAAACTTCAGTGGAGGGTACTCACCTTTAAACCTCATGCAAGCCTTCAAACCTAAGGGCTATTGTGTAACTTGTTTGTGTGTTCCACATGTTTGTGATTGAGCATAACATCATAACATCATCATGCATCATAAGCATAGCATTTTCACTAACCATTTCAAGGACCAAAGGATTTATCTTTGTTCTTTGTTGCAGGTCATGGCTTCTGCTCGTAGGAATACTATCCGAATCAACTTTGTAGGGATACCTCCTAAGCTTAAGAAATCGGTCTCTCAAGTTTCTGAAAACTCCCAATTCATCAAGAGGCATGGTCACCTACTGGATTTAGTCACTTCAGGGTTCAATGAAGACATGATGAGTGTTCTGTTTCAGTTCTTTGATCCTAAACATCACTGTTTCACATTCCCCGACTATCAATTGGTTCCTACAATGGAAGAGTTCTCCAAGCTTCTGGGTATACCTATTCTTGATCAGAAACCCTTCACAGGCTTGGAAAAAGAGCCTAAACCTGAAGTCATTGCTGCATTCCTACATTTGAAGAAATCAGACATTGTCCTAGAAACAAGGAGTGGAGTTAAGGGTATTCTTGCTAAGGTATTGATGGAGAAAGCTCAAGTGTTCCTGAAGGCTATGAGTTATGATGCTTTTGAGGAGATCTTAGCCTTATTGATCTATGGCTTAGTATTGTTCCCCAATCCAGACCAGTTCATAGATGTACACGCCATCAACATATTTCTGACTCATAATCCAGTGCCTACATTACTTGGAGACATCTTACACTCTTTTCATACCCGTACTACGAAGGCACGAGGAACTCTGATGTGTTGCATACCTTTTCTATCTAGGTGGTTTATTTCTCACCTTCCTCGATCAGTGATGAAGGATGAACAAGGGTTAAGGTTGTCTAAAAGGATCATGTCACTTTCTCATTCAGACATTCATTAGTGTTCTAGATCTATGGAGAATGTTACTATCATTGACCGTTGTGGGGAATTCCCCAATGTACCACTCCTTGGCATAAGAGGGTGCATTACCTACAATCCTTCTTTAGCTCTACGTCAGTTTGGTTATGCTCAGAGCAATGGTCCTCATGACATGCTTATTCAAATAATTGTGTTCGACTACGACAACGATCTGCAAGGTTACCGTCAAAGGTTCATACGAGCATGGGGTAAAGTGAACAAGGTTGACAGCAAGACTCTGGAACCAAAGTACTCCATTCCTATGGAACCTTACCTCATATGGGTGTGATCTCGTGCTCAAAATCTTATGATGCCATATCCTGTTATTCTACCGGTTACTATGGAACCTGTTGCAGAAGGAGATACTCCTTATACCATCCTTCATCCAGACATGCCCACTAACCTGGAAGAATTGCAGAAATCCTGGATCCAACTAAAGGAACAAAGAAATACCTTCGAAGCTCAATTCAGGATTAGACAAGAAAAAGTGTTGGAGCTGACCAAGCAACTTCACGAGGAGCGGAACCTCAACACATACCTCCATACAAAGAGGAAACATCCATGGGAGACTTAAAACCCCAGTTTTATACTTATTTCCCTTCATTGTAAGCCCAAGGGGATAAATATTTTTAACATTTACTAATAAAAGTTTTTATTTCCGTTTGTTTAACAAATGTAAATTCTGCGGTCCTTGAAAACATTGCATATGCATCTACATACCATATCATTGCATGACAGGTTGTCACAACAGGTTTCTCATCTTCTCGCTGTTTATTTCAACAGAAATGGCTCTCGAACAATCTGTCAAAGATCTTCAAGCTCAGAATGCTCAGTTTCAAGAAGTGATTCTGAATTTGTCCAAGGGGCAAGAAGAGTTGAAAGCACTCCTCTCTAAGGACATGAAGAAGAAGAATCCTGAGGACAACAAGGATGATCAGCTGAAACAACTACAAGCTGAGATGGTAGAGATGAGGATCCAGATGAATGGCCAAATGGCTCTTATCCAAAGTTTGGCCCAGGGGAAAGAAGAGCTGAGAAGCTTTGTCAATAAGCTTCGATATAACGGAGTTGGGAATCTAATCATCAGTCAACCTCCGTTGAAACAAGCTGACTTGGCTGAAAGGAAAGTAAGGATAAGAGAAGGAAAGAGACAGGCTACTACTGACCATCCTTCAATGGAAGAAAGAAGGTCTTGTAAGGTTAATCCACTTTGATACAAGGAATGTAGAAGACAATTCATCCGGTTCAGCACACCAATGTCACAAGTTTTGCAATGCCTGTTGGAGATGAAGCTGATTTCCTTGGAAAATTCTCCTAAAAATCCTAATACCTCTTCTCCTCGCTATAATCCCAAAGCAAGGTGTATGTACCACTCCGACAGTCCCGGAAACGACACAAATAACTGTTGGTCATTGAAGAATAAGATTCAAGACCTAATTGATGAAGGAATACTCGAGGATACGCCAGAAGGCCATGTTGAGTTCTTCTATCGTCCATCAAGCATCAAAGTTTCCAGATAACTGGAGTGACAAGTTTAGAGGAAGAGACTTTGAGAACATTTGAATTTTCATTTGTAATTTCTTTTGTTTGTTTAAACACTTACTATTATGTCAAACTTTTGTTTTCATTAATGCATTGCATATGTTTGTCTTGAATTAATCCATTCGTTTCACTATATTTAAAACTATGCTTCATATTTCTATTTTGTGATATTTAACTCCTGATAAAGCTATAAGCCTGTAGAGGGAGGATGACGAAAACAATACCATAATCTTATGCAATATGCTTTTGAACAGACTATGCTGACGATGTACATGCATTGTTTCAATTCCTAAACAGTGGAGATATAAGGAAGTTAATCCCTAGTCAACCCTTTTGAGCCTATGAAGTAGGAGTTTTTATTCTCGCACAAATTAAAACCCTTATTCATAACCCGGGGTAGGGTAGTTACTCGGTTAACTCAAATATGCCAATTATCTGTGTTGTACACAACTAATGATGGTTCTCTGTAATCATTAAACTCGACAGTCAATATCCAGCAAAAGAAAAACCCACTAAGTCAAAACCTATGAAGGAGACTTAGTAAAAAATAAAAAAAATTGAGAAATTCCGCTGACTGTAATTTTGAAACAAACAGTTCAGGCAAAAAGAAGGGATAACAAAGTATAAAGAAAAAGGAGGTCACTATAGATCCTAAATAAAGAAAGATGACTGAATTTTCAAATAAATTTTTTGATTCCTGAATCATCACAAATGTCAGTGTTACAATTCCAAACTACTTTGGAACCTCAATGCATAAGTTAACTGAGCATAGGACTGAAGAACATCACGAAGAATGGGTTGGGTACAAATAAATTTGAGCCTTTATCCTTTGTTTCTTAAACCATGAACCAGGCCACGTTACAACCCATTAAAAGTCCTAACTGAAGCATGGTTAGTTCGAAAGTGTACTGCTACAAAAAGATATCCTGACTCCTTTAGGGCTTATTATAAAACTTGAGTTAATATCACAGTTTTCACAAAAATTGTTTTTCTAAAATAACTCTTTTTCAAAACTTCAAGACAGACATAAGCATTGCATTTTTGAATATATTTGTTTGCATATATCTGAGTGTTTGATAAACAGAGAAACTTACAGGATGAATGTTCAATAAACCAAAGTCCTTCCGATAAACAAAGTTGCTTCCTGGATCAAAGTCCATGTATACAAAGGGGCATAGTCATTATCTCTCAATCAAGGGGGCAGGCCATGATACTTCCTAACTCATTTGGGGCAATCAGGACAGGATTCAATTATGTTTAAGTAGCCAGGGGCAGATCTCCTCATCTATCTAAATTACCAAGGGTAACATTACAGAGTTCATAATGCCAGGGGCATAGTCACTGTTTCCCAATCAAGGGGCATACCAACTTACTGTTCAATTCATTCGGGGCAATCAGGTCCAAGTTCAACAATGCTTAATAGCCAGGGGCAGCTCTCCTCATATATTTAAATTACCCAGGGTAACATTATAAAGTTCATGATGTCAGGGGCATATTATTGTGGGGCATTCTGCTTATTTCTCTTGAGGTAACTACATTCAGATACTTCCATTATGGGACAATTCATCCTCAACCAAGGGGCAATGCTTTCTTTTCAAATCTAATACCCGAAGCGTATATGGTCCATCACAATTTGAAGACACGTTCCTCTCATTGTATTACCTTGATATTGGATTCTCAGCAGAAGCCATTGTGGAAATTAATTGTCTACGCCAGTAGTATCAGATGGTGTCAGTATCATGTCTTCAGATCCAGCTATGAGGATTTCTGGGAAGGTATTCAGGAAAGTTAAGAATCTCATGAGCTCTAAATCCAATTAGTTATACACTCTCAAAGTTGAAACGATTCTGTTTTCGAGTTCAACTTTACTTTTCCCTCTTTATTCAGGATTACTTTTCCTCTTTTACTAAAGCGAAAAACGTTTGTTGGTTATGTTTGAATGTATATATGCTTTGAATATGATTGATGCTTACCAGAAATGCATAATATGCAGTAATAATATTTACTAAGGACGAACGAGAGAAGGAATTCAACGAAGATTCGCCGGTTCATCCCCACAAGATAACTACAAATCTCCAGTAGAGCAAATCTATAGATACTTCGAGTTACATCTCCCCTTGAATTTATGTCCATCTCTTTTATCCTCAGTCGGGATACTCAGGAACTTATTCCTTCAATAGAAGTACGACGAACGAAGACGGGAGGTTATAAATACTATACTATCAAGACGGGAACAAGTTCCTCATATTCTTCAGCAACGAATCAGGATTTATTTTCCCTAGCCAGCAGCTGTTATACAAAGATATCCAGACGCTACAGGCGGCATAATTCATACATACATCATTTACATCATATCATAACATACATACCATAAATGCATAATACATTTACTTAGGTGCATCATACTATGCATGCATACATATTGCATAAACTAACATTCTCCTTGCAGGATAGTTATATGCAGATAAAACAGCATCAACATATTACAACAGGTCAGAAATGATCCATACATTACTCAAAATGTCCTCGGAGAGTAGGCAAACGGTCTGTAAGAAGATCCATTCCCTAATCCAGGATATTTCCAGAAGATTTCATCTATCTGGTCTTGAATAGCAGGCAAACGGTCTGTAAGAAGATTCATTCCCTAGTTCAAGATATTTTCAGAAGATTTAATCTATTGGCCCTTGAATAGCAGGCAAACGGTCTGTACAAAGATCCATTCCCTGGTTCAAGATATTTTTCAAAAGAACTAATCCTGACGTTCTTTTGACCTTGGAGAGTAGGCAAACGGTCTGTAAGAAGATCCATTCCCTAATCCAGGATATTTCCAGAAGATTTCATCTATCTGGTCTTGAATAGCAGGCAAACAGTCTGTAAGAAGATCCATTCCCTGGTTCAAGATTTTTTCAGAAGATTTAATCTATTTGCCCTTAAATAGCAGGCAAACGGTCTGTACAAAGATCCATTCCCTGGTTCAAGATATTTTTCAGAAGAACTAATCCTGACGTTCTTTTGACCTTGGAGAGTAGGCAAACTGTCTGTAAGAAGATCCATTCCCTAATCCAGGATACTTCCAGAAGATTTCATCTATCTGGTCTTAAATAGCAGGCAAACGATCTGTACAAAGATCCATTCCCTGGTTCAAGATATTTTCAGAAGATTTAATCTACTTGCTTGAATAGTAGGCAAACGGTCTGTAAAAAGATCCATTCCCTAGTTCAAGATAATTTTCAGAAGAACTAATCCTGACGTTCTTTTGACCTTGGAGAGTAGGCAAACGGTCTGTAAGAAGATCCATTCCCTAATCCAGGATACTTCCAGAAGATTTCATCTATCTGGTCTTGGATAGCAGGCAAACGATCTGTACAAAGATCCATTCCCTGGATCAAGATATTTTCAGAAGATTTAATCTATTGGCCCTTGAATAGCAGGCAAACGGTCTGTACAAAGATCCATTCCCTGGTTCAAGATATTTTTCAGAAGAGCTAATCCTGACATTCTTTTGGCCCCTTGTTCAAGACTTTTTCATAAGAACAAATCCTGACGTTCTTTTGACCCTTAAGAACAAATCCTGACGTTCTTTTGGCCCCTTGTTCAAGACTTTTTCAGAAGAACAAATCCTGACGTTCTTTTGACCCTTAAGAACAAATCCTGACGTTCTTTTGGCCCCTTGTTCAAGACTTTTTCAGAAGAACAAATCCTGACGTTCTTTTGACCCTTAACAACAAATCCTGACGTTCTTTTGGCCCCTTGTTCAAGACTTTTTCAGAAGAACAAATCCTAACGTTCTTTTGACCCTTAAGAACAAATCCTGACGTTCTTTTGGCCCCTTGTTCAAGACTTTTTCAGAAGAACAAATCCTGACGTTCTTTTGACCCTTAAGAACAAAATACTGACGTTCTTTTGGCCCTTTGTTCAAGATTTTTTTTCCAGAAGAACAAATCATGACGTTCTTTTAAACCTTATGAACAAATCCTGACGTTCTTTTGGCCCCTTGTTCAAGACTTTTTTTTTCAAAAGAACAAATCCTGACGTTCTTTTGACCCTTAAGAACAAATCCTGACGTTCTTTTGGCCCTTGAATAGCAGGCAAACGGTCTGTAAGAAGATCCATTCCCTGGTTCAAGATAATTTTCAGAAGAACTAATCCTGACGTTCTTTTGGCCCTTGAATAGCAGGCAAACGGTCTGTAAGAAGATCCATTCCCTGGTTCAAGATATTTTTCAGAAGAACTAATCCTGACGTTCTTTTGGCCCTTGAATAGCAGGCAAACGGTCTGTAAGAAGATCCATTCCCTGGTTCAAGATATTTTTCAGAAGAACTAATCCTGACGTTCTTTTGGCCCTTGAATAGAAGGCAAACGGTCTGTAAGAAGATCCATTCCCTGGTTCAAGATATTTTTCAGAAGAACTAATCCTGACGTTCTTTTGGCCCTTAAATAGCAGGCCAACGGGCTGTAAGAAGATCCATTCCCTGGTTCAAGATATTTTTCAGAAGAACTAATCATGACGTTCTTTTGGCCCTTGAATAGCAGGCAAATGGTCTGTAAGAAGATCCATTCCCTGGTTCAAGATATTTTTCAGAAGAACTAATACTGACGTTCTTTTGACCCTTGAATAGCAGACAAACAGTCTGTAAGAACATTCATTCCCTGGTTCAAGATATTTTTCAGAAGAACTAATCCTGACGTTCTTTTGGCCCTTGAATAGCAGGCAAACGGTCTGTAAGAAGATCCATTCCCTGGTTCAAGATATTTTTCAGAAGAACTAATCCTGACGTTCCTTTGGCCCTTGAATAGCAGGCAAACGGTCTGTAAGAAGATCCATTCCCTAGTTCAAGATAATTTTCAGAAGAACTAATCCTGACGTTCTTTTGGCCCTTGAATAGCAGGAAAACGGTCTGTAAGAAGATCCATTCCCTGGTTCAAGATATTTTTCAGAAGAACTAATCATGACGTTCTTTTGGCCCTTGAATAGCAGGCAAACAGTTTGTAAGAAGATCCATTCCCTGGTTCAAGATATTTTTCAGAAGAACTAATCCTGACGTTCTTTTGGCCCTTGAATAGCAGGCAAACGGTCTGTAAGAAGATCCATTCCCTGGTTCAAGATATTTTTTAGAAGAACTAATCTTGACGTTCTTTTGACCCTTGAATAGCAGGCAAACGGTCTGTAAGAAGATCCATTCCCTGGTTCAAGATATTTTTCAGAAGAACTAATCCTGACGTTCTTTTGGCCCTTGAATAGCAGGCAAACGGTCTGTAAGAAGATCCATTCCCTGGTTCAAGATATTTTTCAGAAGAACTAATCCTGACGTTCTTTTGGCCCTTAAATAGCAGGCCAACGGGCTGTAAGAAGATCCATTCCCTGGTTCAAGATATTTTTCAGAAGAACTAATCATGACGTTCTTTTGGCCCTTGAATAGCAGGCAAATGGTCTGTAAGAAGATCCATTCCCTGGTTCAAGATATTTTTCAGAAGAACTAATCCTGACGTTCTTTTGACCCTTGAATAGCAGACAAACAGTCTGTAAGAACATTCATTCCCTGGTTCAAGATATTTTTCAGAAGAACTAATCCTGACGTTCTTTTGGCCCTTGAATAGCAGGCAAACGGTCTGTAAGAAGATCCATTCCCTGGTGCAAGATATTTTTCAGAAGAACTAATCCTGACGTTCCTTTGGCCCTTGAATAGCAGGCAAACGGTCTGTAAGAAGATCCATTCCCTAGTTCAAGATAATTTTCAGAAGAACTAATCCTGACGTTCTTTTGGCCCTTGAATAGCAGGAAAACGGTCTGTAAGAAGATCCATTCCCTGGTTCAAGATATTTTTCAGAAGAACTAATCATGACGTTCTTTTGGCCCTTGAATAGCAGGCAAACAGTTTGTAAGAAGATCCATTCCCTGGTTCAAGATATTTTTCAGAAGAACTAATCCTGACGTTCTTTTGGCCCTTGAATAGCAGGCAAACGGTCTGTAAGAAGATCCATTCCCTGGTTCAAGATATTTTTCAGAAGAACTAATCTTGACGTTCTTTTGACCCTTGAATAGCAGGCAAACGGTCTGTAAGAAGATCCATTCCCTGGTTCAAGATATTTTTCAGAAGAACTAATCCTGACGTTCTTTTGGCCCTTGAATAGCAGGCAAACGGTCTGTAAGAAGATCCATTCCCTGGTTCAAGATATTTTTCAGAAGAACTAATCCTAACGTTCTTTTGGCCCTTGAATAGCAGGCAAACGGTCTGTAAGAAGATCCATTCCCTGGTTCAAGATAATTTTCAGAAGAACTAATCCTGACGTTCTTTTGGCCCTTGAATAGCAGGCAAACAATCTGTAAGAAGATCCATTCCCTGGTTCAAGATAATTTTCAGAAGAACTAATCTTGACGTTCTTTTGGCCCTTGAATAGCAGGTAAACGGTCTGTAAGAAGATCCATTCCCTGGTTCAAGATATTTTTCAGAAGAATTAATCCTGACGTTCTTTTGACCTTGGAGAGTAGGCAAACGGTCTGTAAGAAGATCCATTCCCTAATCCAGGATATTTCCAGAAGATTTCATCTATCTGGTCTTGAATAGTAGGCAAACAGTCTGTACAAAGATCCATTCCCTAGTTCAAGATATTTTTCAGAAGAACTAATCCTGACGTTCTTTTGATCTTGAATAGCAGGCAAACGATCTATACAAAGATCCATTCCCTGGTTCAAGATATTTTCAGAAGATTTAATCTATTGGCCCTTGAATAGCAGGCAAACGGTATGTACAATGATCCATTCCCTGGTTCAAGATATTTTTCAGAAGAGTTAATCCTGACGTTCTTTTGACCTTGGAGAGTAGGCAAACGATCTGTACAAAGATCCATTCCCTAATCCAAGATACTTCCAGAAGAGATAATCGTCACGAAGATTTATTTCTACTGGTCTATTCAACAATTCAAACTATGTTGCATGAACGATTCAGAGACGGTCTAGACGAAGACCTAGTACTGATATCCAATATCATCACATCCTGATATTATGGATGGCATCTATAAGCCCATCTCCAGTTCTTCCAAGTGGCATCTTCAAGCCCACTCAAGCATTTACAATTAATCATCAGTGTTACTTTACGCACCGGCAAGTGCAAATTTTTGGGCTTTTTTGTTCAATCCCCTACAACCTTCCAGGTCACGAATGGCACACATGCCAATCTAACTCCTCAGGTTTCAGAAAATTGAACAGGGGCAGCTGTTGCACCCCAAAATTTTCCCTCTATTTTTAACTCTAACCGACTTTTTGTTTCACATTCATTTGCATCACCTTCATAGCATAACATTTTTTTTCCGTCTTAATATTAGCCGGAATAATTTCTCGGAATTTACAAACAGACTGGTCAAATTAACTTTTTAACTGTGCCTAAAATTAGTCAACGAAAAAATGTCAAGTTTAAGTTTGCAAATGTCGGTAACATTAATATGCGGTTCACGTGGTTTAATTTGACATGCTAAAAATATTTTTACGACTATTTTTGGTCATATGTTGATCAGTCTGAGCAGTTTAAACGGTCATAATTTTTATTTCAAAATCCGACCAAACGTTGTATTTTTTCGAATCATTTATTTCGCGCTGATTATTTTGATGTGTTCATTTTATTTTTTCGAGCACTTTGGCGCCCGACTTTTATTTTTTTGAATCTATTTATTTTTATATAGGGTCTAGAATAAATAAATAGGATTATTAGTTATTATTTTTATTTTAACTATTTTAATTATTAAACTTTATTTAGTTTTAAATTACATTTTATTGGGTCTAGAATAAATAAATAAAATTGTTAGTTTTTATTTTAATTTTAACTATTTTTATTAAATTTTATTTATTATTTATATTAATATTTTATTGGATTCCAAAAGAAATATTTAGGCCCATTATGCTAACACTAATTGAAGGAGTACAAAGATCTTCACCGAGTCATCCACAAATTTTTGTCATGTATTTTATTTGCAGGTTGTAAACAGGTTGTAGCAGCCAGTTTTTTTGAAGCATGAAATTGAACCGTGGATGGACAATCACCGTTGTTAGATAACATCATTCATAGTAGCTTGCAGCAGCGGAGGTCCATGTGTCATCGCTTTAAAGATTTATGAAACTCTTTTATTTACATCGTAAATACGTGCCGATAATGTAAGTAGCTCACATGATTTGTTTTGCTCTCACTTTTTGTCTTATTTATTTTACTGATTTTGCATTCAATTTATATTTTGTTTTATTTTCTTTTTAACAATTTAATTAATTTATTGATGGATGGATGCGATAGATGTAATGTATTTACTGATTTTGGTTTCATCAGCTTTTGTAAGATTTTTTTTTATGTAGTTTTATTTCTCATAAGCATGGCAAATTTCTTTGGTATCGGTTACAGCAAGAAGGTCATCGCTCTTGTATTGTTTAACAGTGAGACCCCCTTTCTTTTATTTTCTTCATCTTTTGTATATATTAACTTATTTTATTTTATGTATTTTTTATTTAATAACTTGCTTTCCATTTTAATTTTGTAAATAAAAAAGGTCATATGCATATTGTTTTTTTCTAAAAAAATCATGCGCATGCTTTGTTTTTTCAGTATAAGATATGTTGTTTTATTTCTAGTTTTATGTTACATATTTTAAATTTTATATATAATGTTCAAAGTAAATATATATTATTATATATTTCCAAGTTCTATAATTACACAATTTACTTTTTTAAAATTTTTTTTCATCATATATTTTAATATGTTAATTTTATTTTATTTTTATTTTTAATTCTATTTTGATTTTGTAGTAATGTGGTGTTACAGTTCGGTAGTGCGTACCGTTGTTTTTTTATTGCTTCGCGATTTCGGAGCATAAATTGATTGTGCTTTCGAGAACCGCATGAATGCAAAAATTTATCCGCTCGACTTTTTATAGAGTGACTCGCACATGAGTCCATTCTAAAGACAGTTAAAGAGCTAAATTGGTTGCCTTCGATTTCGGTTGCTTTTGAGTTCCGTGGTGTACTTTTTCTTTAATTTTTCACACTTTCTTTTAAACCCTCGGTCCAACACCGAGTGGAAAAACCATAAAAATCTTACTTTTTTTTACAAATATTCAATTAATCGACTTTAGTCAACTTCTCTCATATTTCTTCTTATTCCATTATTATCTCTTTCCCGATTTTATTTTTGTCGTTTATTCTTTATTAGAACAAATGTATAGGTGTATTATCTATTTTGTAATATTTAATTTTTCGCACTTTACTTCCTGCGCTCCCCTGATTTCCAAACATGTATCCCCCTCCCCTAATGTAATAGCGTAGGACTTTAATTTCCGCTTTTAAATTTCTTCAAATAACTGTGTGGTTAGTAATTTAGGGGGTGCAAAGATTGTATGATGAACAAATTGGATTTAGCCCATTAATTAGATAAATAACTCAAACTGATATTCACACACGTAAGTCGATCTTTGATCGCCATCTCTCACTTTCTAAGGGTATTCCTCATGTTGCCTAACTATAAGGTCAAGTAAGGTGTCTTAA
Organism: Lathyrus aphaca; assembly: GCA_963966055.1. Classification (NCBI taxonomy): domain Eukaryota; kingdom Viridiplantae; phylum Streptophyta; class Magnoliopsida; order Fabales; family Fabaceae; genus Lathyrus; species Lathyrus aphaca. The sequence goes on from OZ014520.1 coordinate 511,854,260, forward strand.
AGCAAAGTCCCTTTTCATAAAATATCATCAAGTCCCTTTAAGATTATAAGATCAAGTCCCTTCGATGTTGCCTACGGTAAATGATCTTGTCCCTTCGAATAAAAGTTGATAAGTCCCTTCGTATTGCTAAGACACCTTATAGTTGCCTAATCGCAGATGACCCTTCACATGTCCCTTATACATCCAAGGTAATGACTACCTATTCCTTAATAATAGGGATAGTCTTACCATTGAAAGAACATTTAAGAACAGTAAAGATTTAACTTAGGGTAGGTTCCTCTTAAGTACTTGCTCACTTTTTTCATCAAATTACTTCATTACACTTTACATTTTAAACAATTTTCAAAACAAAGTCTTTATATATATCCGTACAAGGATCATTATAAAGTACTTAAGAAAATTTTCAATCACACACTACACTTCTCAAAACATTTTAAAGTGAGCTAAGTAACTAAGAGCCCATGGATAACCATGGATGTAAAGGGTGCTAACACCTTCCCTTTACATAACCTACCCCCGAACTCAAAAATCTTTTAAGGTCTTTCCTGTTCTTTTATACCCTTTCCTTTGGATAAATATAAAAGTCGGTGGCGACTCTTGCTATCCGCAACATTTAACTAAAGTCAGTTCTCCCACCGTGTTACACTGTGCAGTGTTGATCATCCGGATTCCACTAATAACGTTCCTGCTATGACTATGCATGACTTTGACAATCCAGTCTACCAAGCTGATGAAGGGGTTGAGGAAGATTGTGACCTCCCTGAAGAATTGGTCAGATTGTTGAAACAAGAGGAACGGGTTATTCAGCCTCATCAAGAAGAGATTGAGACCATCAACATTGGCAGTGAAGATGTGAAGAAAGAGATCAAAATTGGGGCCAGTCTGCAGGCCAACGTCAAGAAAGAGTTGATCAGTATGCTAAGAGAGTATGTGGATATCTTTGCTTGGTCATATAATGATATGCCAGGGTTGGATACCGGCATCGTTGTGCATAAGCTACCTTTGAGAGAGGAGTATCCTCCTGTGAAACAGAAGTTGAGAAGAACTCATCCTGACATGGCGATGAAGATCAAAGAGGAGGTTCAGAAGCAATAGGATGCCAGTTTCCTTGCTGTGACTAGTTACCCACCTTGGGTAGCTAACATTATACCTGTACCAAAGAAGGACGGCAAGGTCCGGATGTGCGTTGACTACCGGGATTTGAACAGAGCAAGCCAAAAAGATGACTTTCCGTTACCTCACATTGATGTGTTGGTAGACAATACTGCTCAATTCTCGGTATTTTCCTTCATGGATGGCTTCTCCGGATATAATCAGATTAAGATGGCGCCGGAAGACATGGAGAAGACAACGTTCATTACCCCGTGGGGTACATTCTTCTATAAGGCCATGCCCTTTGGTTTGAAGAACGTCGGGGCAACTTATCAACGGGCGATGGTCACATTGTTCCACGACATGATACACAAGGAGATTGAGTGTTATGTGGACGACATGATTGCTAAGTCCCGAGACGAAGAAGAGCATCTGGTCAACCTGACGAAGTTGTTTGATAGACTGATCAAGTACAAGATGAGTTTGAATCCAAACAAGTGCACTTTCGGAGTGCGTTCCGGGAAACTGCTGGGTTTCATTGTAAGTCAAAGAGGAATTGACGTAGATCCTGCTAAAGTAAAAGCTATTCAAGATATGCCTGCACCGAAGACAGAAAAAGAAGTGCGCGGGTTTTTAGGGAGGTTGAACTACATTTCTCGGTTCATATCTCATCTAATTACCACGTGCGAACCGATATTCAAATTACTAAGAAAAGAGCAAACTGTCAGGTGGAATGATGACTGCCAAAGAGCTTTCGACAAAATAAAAGAATATTTGCAGGAGCCTCCAATTCTAATGCCTCCAGTTGAAGGAAGACCTCTAATCATGTACTTGACCGTGCTAGAAGGGTCAATGGGGTGTGTTCTAGGCCAACATGACGAGTCTGGTCGAAAAGAGTACGCTATTTATTACCTTAGCAAAAAGTTTACCGACTGTGAATCCCGTTACTCACTGCTCGAGAAAACTTGTTACGCTTTGGTATGGGATGCTCGCCGACTAAGGCAGTACATGTTGACTCATACCACACTGCTAATTTCCAAAATGGATCCTGTCAAGTACATCTTTGAGAAACCAGCGTTAACCAGAAGGGTTGCTAGGTGGCAGATGATTTTAACTGAATACGACATCCAGTATACTTCTCAAAAAGCCATCAAGGGAAGTGCATTGTCGGATTACCTTGCACAACAACCTCTTGAAGATGATTATTAGCCAATGAAGTTTGATTTCCCTTATGAGGACATCATGTACCTCAAAGCAAACGATTGCGAGGAACCACTTCCGGAGGAGGGGCCCGACCCTGAATCCAAATGGAAGTTGATGTTTTATGGGGCAGTCAATATTAATGGATGTGGAGTTGGTGTCGTTCTTATTACTCCCGAAGGTGTTCACTTACCCTTCGCTGCCAGAATTACATTTGGTTGCACCAACAATGAAGCGGAATACGAGGCATGCATAATGGGAATAGAGGAGGCTATCAATCTTCGGATTAAGAACCTCTATATATTCGGAGATTCAGCCCTCGTTATTAACCAAGTTACCGGCAAGTGGTATACGCACCAAGAGCATCTAATTCCATACAGGGATTATGCTAGAAAACTGTTGACGTTCTTCACTACAGTTAAGCTTCAATACATACCACGTGATGAAAATCAGTTTGCCGACACATTGGCTACTCTCTCTTCGTCAAACAAAGTCTTGTGTTGGAATTATGTGCCCAGAATTGACATATCCAGGCTTGACACTCCAACTCATGCCTTCTCTGTAGACGTCGTGTCTGACGAGAAACCTCGGTATTTTGATATCAAGTTATTCCTGGAAAAGCAAGAATACCCAGCCGAGGCATCTTCCAATGACAAGAAGACCTTGAGGCGACTTGCTGCTAGCTTCTTCTTGAACACAGATGGGGTTTTGTACAAGAGAAACTTCGACATGGTCTTGCTCAGATGCGTGGATAGACACGAAGCAAGCCTGTTGATACAGGAAGTCCACGAGGGATCTTTTGGTACCCATTCAGGAGGGCATGCTATGGCAAAGAAATTGCTGAGATCAGGATATTACTGGATGACAATGGATGCAGACTGTTGTTCATTCGCTCGTAAGTGCCACAAGTTCCAGATATATGCAGACAAAGTGCATGTTCCTCTAAGCCCGCTCAACTTCATGACATCTCCTTGGCCCTTTTCTATGTGGGGCATTGACATGATCGGGAAGATAGATCCAAATGCTTCAAATGGTCATCGCTTCATCTTGGTCGCGATTGATTACTTCACCAAATGGGTGGAAGAAGCATCTTATGCCAACGTCACTCGTCAGGTGGTGGCAAGGTTTCTGAAAAGGGATATCATATGCAGATATGGAGTGCCCGAAAGGATCATTACTGACAATGGTTCTAATCTCAACAACAAGATGATGGCAGACTTGTGCCGGGACTTCAAGATACAGCATCACAATTCTTCTCCTTACCGACCAAAGATGAATGGTGCGGTAGAGGCAGCAAACAAGAATATCAAGAAGATTGTGCAGAAAATGGTTGTCACCTACAAAGATTGGCATGAGATGTTACCATTTGCATTGCATGGGTACCGAACGTCAGTCAGGATGTCAACTAGGGCAACTCCTTTCTCTTTGGTATATGGTATGGAAGCAGTCCTGCCTGTGGAAGTAGAGATTCCTTCATTACGTGTGATGATGGATGTAAAGCTGGATGAGGTCGAATGGATGCGTGCTCGCTACAATCAGCTATGTCTAATTGAGGAAAAGAGATTAGCGGCTATCTGTCATGGTCAGCTTTATCAGAGGAGAATGAAGCGTGCATTTGACCAACGAGTACGTACTCGAGAGTATCAAGTGGGAGAGCTTGTGCTGAAGAGGATTGTTCCTCCAAGTTCAGATCACAGGGGCAAGTGGACCCCAAATTAAGAAGGACCATTCATAGTGAAGAAAGTCTTCTCAGGAGGAGCACTGATGCTCACCACTATGGATGGAGATGACTTCCAGTCCCCTGTTAACTCGGACGCAGTTAAAAAATACTTCGCATAAAGAGACCCGCTGGATACAAAAACAGAATTAAAGTCCAGGCAAGAAAAGGGCATCCCGGAGAGCTAAAAAAACAGAATAAAAAGCTCGGGCAAAAGTTAGGGAAAATAAATTAAAAAAAAGTGTACACCCGCTGAGTTGAAAAGCCACATTGGACAGCTCAGGCAAAAAAGGGTATCCCGGTGGATTGAAAACCCGAAAGGGCGATCCACGCAAAACAAGGGAATAAGCGAACAACTGCAATCCGAGTAATCTGAACCACGTCACCGTTTCATACAACTTAACAATATCAGAAGGATAGGAAATAGTCCCCTCATCCTCTCAGAAAGCAAAAGCAGAATGGAGAGTCTCGAAGACATGCTGGTCATAGCAGAAACGGAACTCATTGGAATGTCGCACCCATTGCCATTAGGATAGTTGCTTTTCTCAATTTTAGGGTGGCTACCTCTTTCCAGGTGGTTGCTTCCTGATGTAAATTTTTGCCTATTCAGAGGCCATTCAATAAAAAGAATATTCAGTCAAAAAGTTGTGTGTGTTTATTTTTGTTTGCAAAATGTCCTGAATTTTTGGCAAAAATAGAATTGCATGTAAACATGGTGATAATTTTAAAAGAAATTGACATGCAGGGAAATATTGTAATCCCTCTTTGAGTGTCGGGTGACGATGGATAAACAGATCATACCATGCAAGTCCCCGGGGCACACTTGTGTTTTCTGTTGTTGCAGGTTGCAGGATGGCGTCACACTCTCCCAAGCAATTTACTCTTTCCCAGTAGAGTATCTCCAGAAGGATTCTTCTCCATATAAGCCTTGGCAAGAAGCCCAAGCAATTTATTCTTCCCCAGTGGAGTATGCCCAGCAGGTATCTGAAAGCCTGGCAACCCCAAGCAGAATTCTATCCCCAGCAAATGTTCTCCCTAGCCAGAGCATTGTTGAAGTATCTTTCCCAGCCAAGTCTGAAGAGGATCTGTCCCCACAGAGTTCATAGTTGATTTTCACTTCCATCAGTGAAATATTCCCCAGCAAAGTGCCATTCTGTTGGTCAATTTGATGATACAGTCAGGTATTCATCACTCTAGTCAGAGTTAGGTGCCCAGGCCTCCTGACTTGTCTTCCCCTGCAGAGTTGTAACTCTTGTAGCCAATCAGGCATTTGTTTGTTTCTCGTCTGCAATTTCCAGCACTCGTCTGTGTTCTTACCTTGCTTTTGCTCGTCTGCAATTTCTGGCACTCGTCTGTGTCTGATATTTGATCTTTATTATTGCTCGTCTGCAATCCCCAACACTCGTCTGTGTTATCATCTTTATCATTGCCCGTCTGCAATCCCCAACACTCGTCTGTGTTTGGTATTTGATACCTTATTGATGCTTGTCTGCATTTCTTAACACTCTTCTGTGTTATCCCTGAGCAGAGTACCCCCCAGCAGTGACATATTATTGATGCTCGTCTGCATCGCTCAACACTCGTCTGTGTTATCACTTTGGCATTGCTCATTTGCTTTCCCCAGCAGTGGCCCATGATTACCTTGATATTGCTCGTCTTCAATTATCAACACTCGTCTGTGTTTGATATATGGATACTTTGCCATTATTCGTCTGCAAGTTCTAACACCCATCTGTGTTGTTACCTGTTTGAAGCTCGTCTGCTTTGCTTGGATACTCGTCTGTATCATCTCCAGCACTCGTCTTGGTGGATTATATGAAGCTTGTCTGCTTTGCTTAGATACTCGTCTGTATCATTCCTGACACTCGTCTATGTTAGCTTATATCTGTCTGTGAGGATTTGCTGATTATCCTGTTTTTTTTCCATTGCTACTTCCAAATGCTCGTCTGTGTTTGAATTTCTGGTATTCGTCTATACCAGTTACTGATACTCGTCTATATCATTTCCTGAAGCGCTCGTCTGTGTTTCTCAGATCATCTTCTGATACTCGTCTGTATCATTGACTTTTGACACTCGTCTGTGTTACCTTGATGATCATCCAATACTCGTCTGTATTGAAGAGGTTTAAAATCCTGACAGTGGGAATTAATGTCAAAATGATTACCGATCCTAGCGTAACAGGTAAATCCGAAGGAGGCTCGTCTGTCTCAGGCACCAATTATTATTGATGTTGCACCTGGCGTAACACGTTTGCTCGAAGAAGACTCGTCTGTCTTGTACCATATATCCCCGGATAATATATGAAGAAGGTTCGTCTACCTTGATTATGCATGTCTATCCCATAGACTTTAATGCATACCGGTCCTGGCGTAACAGGTATATCCGAAGGAGATTCGTCTGTCTCAAGTTATATGTTCTTGCAGTGTTTGAGGACTCGTCTGTCCAGCTCCTAGCGTCACAGGATTGTTCGAAGAAGACTCGTTTGTCTTAGCATTCTTATTCCAGATATCGGTTTCAACTTGGGAGAAGCTCGTCTGCTCTTTCTCCTCTTCAGTCACCAAAGCATCATTTGGTTAGGTTTATTTCCCAGTGTTGTATTCTTCGTCAGAGTGCAAATTTCAGGTCTTCTTGGTATTCAATCACAGTTTATCTTGAACGGTCGATAGCCCGTGCTACCGTCATTTTCAGATTAACAGTTGTTTGAATAGGGGCAGCTGTAACACCCAAAATTTTCCCTCTTCATTTTAAGCATCATATCACATCATATTCATCATGAGCAAACCATATTTTTAGCATCATATCATAGAAAGATGAGGCATAACATTCTTCATGTCCTAGCATCAAGCATATGGTCATCTGTGGAGGTTTTGGAGGCACCACAAGCCATGACAAGGGCCCAATGAGTTTGTACAAGTCCTATTGTGAGTCTACACTCCATTTACAAGATCAAGTCCATTAGCAAAAGCTCAGAAGATTGCATGATCACCAGAGGTCTCAGGACAAGGCAAAGCTCCTATACAATGCACCTGAATTAGGGTTTGAGATTCAAGAACCAAAACTCTACAACTTTGGCCATTTCATTTGGTAAAAGTCTTCTATATTTCAAGAGGATCCTATGTGTCAATTTTCATGAGAAAATTCCATGTGGAATTCAGAGAATGCCTCAGTTGCTTGCTGATGAAGTAAAAAGTCAATTGTGCCCTTAAAAAGTCAACTATTTGATTTCAAGGGGTCTAACCCAAATTTTTTGGCCAAGGGGGGTCCTTACAATGTTATAAGAGTTTTGGAATGATCAAAGTTCAAGAATCATGGAGATTTGAAGCTTTTTGCAAAAAATGGTACAAAGTTGGTTTTTGAGAATTTCCAAATTTGGCAACTTTTGCCCTAATTTTCAAATGGCCTTAACATGATCAAAAATTCTTCAAATAGACCAAAGTCAAACATGAAAGTTGGAGATTAAGGGCTCCCATTTTCAAAAAGTACAAGTACATTTTCATAGGATTTGTGGTTTATCCTATAGGTCCTTCGAAAATCTCATGTATTTTAGGGCAAATTCAAAAATTCCATGCATGACCAAATGCAAGAAGCTTCAAAACTGAATTGTATGACTTGGTATTGGTTCAATTTGGTTTCAATGATAAAATAAATCACATTGTTATCAATTTTCCCCAAAGAAACTCTCATTTTCGTGCATAATAAGAAAGTTACATACAAAGAGGATATTTTGCAAAAATCATGAGAAGTGTGTGAGGGCTTGATCTAAAGGCCAGGATTGATTGGATTATGATCAAGGGTTGGAAAAGCTTTGCACATGGGCTGAGAATGCAAGCAAGGCATAAGGGTGGCATTCTTATTTCACAATTGGCAAAATTTGCAAAATCACACAAATCTCATGATCCACACGTGCAAGTGAGCCAATTCTTTCAGCAAGGGTTTGTGAGATCACATATAAGCAGCTAGGGTTTCAGCAAGCACCATCTCTCTCTCATTCTCTCATTCTCAAGTTTATGCAACATTTGCATTTTCTTCCATTTCTCTTCATACAATCACTCAATCTCAAAACAAATTGTGGATCTGTGATCAGGGAGAGCTAAGGATCATTAAGCAACCATTCATTCAAGCTTTCTCTCAAGTTTAGCAAGCTTGCCATTTCAGGGCAGGTGTGATCAAATCTCAAGATCCAACTTCATTCAAGACCTTAGATGCATTTATTTTTCATCTAGGGTGAAGGAGGAGTGATTTGCACGCATCATTGAGCTTTCTATCTCACTGAATCAAGATCTTCACCTCAGGTATACTTTGAAATCTTGTGATCTAAAAATGAAATTGATGTGGTGTTTTGTGATGTGTGAAGTTCCCTGATCATGCTGCACTTTTTAGATTTGAAATTGATGCATTGTAGTGAAAGTTATTTGAGTTCAAAGTTTGATGGTCAAAGTTGTTTCTCTTTGATCCCTTTGATTCATTAGGTTTTAGGAGTTTTTGATGTCATTTTTGGATTCAGGGTGGTTGATTTATCTAATCTGGACAGTTTCATTGATTTTTATTGAGGTTTGTGGCTCTGTTGCGAATTCCGGTGCCGGAGCCCTAGCTCGGGTCACCGGAAACTGGATTTTGTGCTAGGGTTTGCTCAAGGAAGAAGACAAGTTCATAGCCCTTGGATCTGCTCCTCCAACGCCCAGGATTTGGCCACCTAGCCCTAGCCCCACTCTCATTTCACGTGTTTTCTTTTTGTTTCATTTAATTCAGTGTGTGTTTCAGCCCACCATAAGTAGCGTGTGGCCTCCACTCATGTATCTCCTTTTTGCCACCTCATTTAATGAGGTCCTCATTAGCATGCGTCAGATGTATCCATTGGTCCTGTATTTTTCCAGCTTTTTATTCACTAATTTCCACCATAATATACATATTCATGCGCAGATATGGGCCTCAGTGCTGCTATTCGCACCTCCCTCACACTAAGCCCATTTCATTTTCAACGTAAACCCTTGCTAATCACACCCCATCACCATTTCCATTTTTATTTCTTTTTCATTTTAATTTTCTTTTATTTCAGTTTAGTTTCTATTTAATTAAAACAGTTCCCATTATTAAAAAAATCCAAAAAAAATCATGAGTCTTCTTTTGAGTCTCTTTTATTTTTTTATATTTTTGTTTTCTTTTTTTCCCATGTCCACGTGTCACATTTAATTTCTTCTTTCAATTAGTTTCTTTTTAAGTTCATTTTGAGTACACTGCCTTGTCCAATTTCCATACACTTCATTATTTTGAATTTTGATCCCTTTCTTTTTTCTCTGGATTCCTAAGACAATTTACTCCTTGTGTGATTTTTCTCTTGATTTTTAGAAATTTATTTCTTGAGTCTTGGTCCTTTGACTTGTGATGGAAGCTTGTAACCCTAGCTTGTGTTTAAGCCTCCATTTGACCTAGTTTGCTTCTGAATTCTTTCAAATCCTTTTGGCCCATTGTTACATCATGTTTGAAGATCATTTGACTTGAGTTGTGGAATTTTTAGATGCTTGGTTGATTTGATGTGGATTTTTGTTCTCACCTTGTCCCATTTTGCTTCCTTTGGACCTTTAGCTCTCTTATAAGCCAAGAAGGGAACTTGTGCCAACTTCTTCTTCTCATTTGGGGTTCTTTTGGGGTATGGGTACCTTCCTAGTCCTAGATTAGGGTTTGAGTCTTAGGAAATCTTGTGTTTTCTTCCCTTTTGTGTCTTTTCTTTTCTTAAGTGTTTCCATCTCACTTCCTTACTTCTTTCACTCCCATTTGGTGATTGTTTGGTCTTGTACCTCCATTCTATTCATCTTATTGACTTCTTAAGCCCTTCTTCATCTTGTTTTGGTCTTGTGCATTGAGTCCATGTTTGTGCATATTTTCTTTGCATTCTCCTTAAGGGTGCATTTGTTTTCATATGTGTTTCATGTTGCATCTTTTACTTGTAAACTTCATCTTTCATTCTTTTGAGTTGTATTTGCATTGTGCATTTGTTCATATCATTTTACTTCTGTTTTTATGATGTTAACATGTTATCTTGTTCATTTTGTTTCACTTGTATGCATGTTACTAACCTTGCAGGGGCAATGGTAAGTGTGAGGTGTGGGAATTGAGTTCCACATCTCCAAATCTCATCTCATCTTCTTATGCTTATTTGTGCTAATCCTTTGTTGTTGGGCTTAGGCCTTTCTCATCACTTCTTATATCTTCTTCTTCTCTTCTTTCTTCATTAGGATAGAAACCTCACTAACCTTAGTACATCCATGCATGTTAACACTTAGGATTCTTTAGTCCCCCATTAGATGTTTTACCTTCAGATCCTTTGGTGCTTTCACTTCTCATCTTCAAACTCAATTCTAATTCACTTAATAAAGGTTGAGTACTTTCATGTGACATGAGACTTTGCTATGAGATACTTGCACGCGTTCCGTTTCGGGGCGAGGTGTGAGTTATCCCTCGTGGTGGATAGGTCTTAACATGAGTACTTCTCAAAGAAAAGCTAAAAAACACTTTTAACCAAAAAAACACAAAAATACTTAATAATGGTAATAGGCCAGTGTGCCTAAGCCTTCACTTGTGGGACTAGCTTTGGGGATTTCCTCCATATATAGGTGTGCCTCTTGCGCATTCCATTTCGGGATGATGTGAGACGTACACATCCCATTGAGTAAGACTTAGGTACACTTACCTATGCAAACTTTCACTCATAAAAGCTTCTAAAAAACACCAAACAAACAACAAACGTCTTTCCCTCGGGAATTCTTTTCTCATCTCATTCACTCCGTACGCGAACTTGCTCCTACTTGTCACTTTGCAAGACGGTTACGCACTCGTCGTCCGAGTCTGTAACACCTGAGCAATGGCATAGGCAGTTCAAGCCTTAATTCACAAGCAATTTCCTTGTTACCCCTAGTTAGGGGAACTACGGCATCTCTGATCCTCATTATCCTGATGAGGTACGTAGGCAGCGGGGTAGGGCCTGTTGTCGTACCTCAAAAAATACGATCCTCGCGAGCGCGGTCGCCGCTGGGCTGACATGAGAGTCGCCACCTAATTTTATTTATTCCCGAAGAGGAAAATGGTAAATATAGATAAAACCACTGAGAAGGGATAAAACAAGGTCATCGCAAACCATGGTTGGGGTTCGGAAGTCGGTTATGTAGGAGGAAGGTATTAGCACCTCCTACATCCATCGTACTCGATGTGAACCATCTAGGTTGTCACGCGCGAAGGGATGTCTATACTCATGATTACTTGCTAAACTAATTGGTTTATTGATCCTAGGGGCTCGACAAGGATTGAGATCCTCATGCCTACGTATTCCCTTGTGCAATGGGAAAGTCAGAGCTTCGTAGTTCGGCCTGATACAGGTGATGGTTGTTGATTTTATTACCTTTCTTTGCTGAAAGGATTTAGGAGTACATTTGGACTAAAGACTATGGATAGTTTATTTCGTCCAACAAGACGAACGTCTTGCGCCGAAATAATCAGAGCGAGTAACGAGAGCTCGTTATCCTCCTTTCTACTGCTTAAGGCTCGCGGCGTGCAATTTTCCTCGTATTTATTGAAGTGTTTTGTTTCCTAAGACCGCTTGATGTTGGATCAAGGGTTTGGATCTAAGAAGTAACATTTCAGTTTTTGAAGTTTAAGGTGAAAGCAAATGGAAGTTTATTTGTTGGTTTTGTTAGCGAGGCACAATGTGCTCGGCTCGCAAAGTTGAGGAACTAAGCTAAAGACTAGCTATAAAAAACAAGCGCAATGCGTTGATTCGTTAAGTTGAAAAGTATTGCTAAAGGTGTAAGGTGCAAAGTTCGTGCAGATGGCGATCGAGGAACGATCGACTTACGTGTGTGTATGAAGTGAAGTACGTACGGATATTTGTTTGGCGTTGGACCAAAGATTTCGTTTATCTTTGAAAATGATTAATCTTAGTGTGCGTTCGTTTTTTACTTAGAAATTTATCGTCAAAATGCAAAAGTAATCACACAAGCAGTCACTGTATCAAGTCACAAGCAAAGAAGATCGAGCATACGCAAACATTCATCACACGCGTAATATCAAACAAAGGTGGAAAAAAAAATAATTAACCAAATTAAATATAAATATTTAATTAGATTAATTATCAAATTAATTAATCTGATTAAATAAAACATTTAATTAAATTAATCTATGAAAATGTTTTTTTTTTGAGATTTTGTTAACTAATATTTTTTTTTTAAAAAGGAATGAATAATAAATAAAAAAAGTTTAAACACCAATTAATTAAGAAAGTGCTTCTTTCTTATTGAGTTTTTTATTTTTATAAAGAAAAAAAAAAGATTAGCAAAAAAAAGGAAAAGAAAACGTTAATAAGAAGTAAATGGGACAGAATGGAATCCAAGAGAAGCAGAGCCCATTTGAGGTAATCAACACTCAACTACTTTGGGATTGGGTCACTAAAGACCCGACTTGCATCTTTATGATCTTAGAATTAATCCAAGGAAAAACCTAGAGACAAATGACCTAGCCACATGAGTGCATCATCGGTCAAAACGAAATAGCTTGTTGTATTTATTGAACTGAGTGAATCATCATAAAAAATTAAACATGAAATTGACATGTGTGCGCAGAAGGGACTTCTTGGAAACGAAATGCCCATTTGAGTGCCTCTTCAAAAACCAAAGGATTGAAGACAAATGATTTTTCACAAACCCAAAAGACAATCAAACACGTGACCTCTCTTTCTCATTAAATAATTCACTGAAGGGAGATAAGTCAGTGGCGTGTCAAATCGCAAATAAAGTTGAAGAGAAACAAACACCTGCTTTTAAAATTTGGAAAAAGAAAACAAAAATCTATCACTCTATCCATTAACTCTCCTCGGATACTCACTCATTTTTCATTCAGTTCCAATACTCAGTTTCATCATCCTCTCAAAGGAGATGAAACCTCATCGTATAGCATCACCATCACCATGAAACAAACAACAATCATAGAGATTCATACGAAATCATCAGTAACAACGACGCAAAGCGAGACGCGAAATCAACGGCGATAAACAATCAAGGGTGAGAAGAGAAACTACCTCCAATGAAGAACGACGACTCAAGGTTACTCTAAGGTATGTTGTTTGATTTTTTCTGTTTGCTTTAAATCGTCTTCTTCTACTTTCTTCTTCGCTTGCTTTGTTGTTCGCTGTTCGTGGTGTATGAATGCAGTGGATGAGGTTTAGCTCATCTCTGACGAAATTTTAGTGTGAAATTACGTCGAGATTGTAGGATCAGAGCTTTAGTGAGGTAGGTTTCTTTGATTGTTCCGCCGTTTCTTTTTTAGGGTTTTTCAGGTGTAGGTCCTCTTTTTTGTGCCAATGATTGGCTTTTTTATAGAGGAATATTGAGAATCTGATACGTGGGAGCAAAATGGAATTTGTGTGAGGTTATCCTTTGGTACGTGAGAGTTATCGTGAGCTGTATACCGCAATCAGTTGGGATGATTTGTGGTGAGGCTTGTGGGGACCCTGTGTAAATTTGTGAAATTCTTCCTTTTTGTCTGTAGTGAAATAGAAAACTTTTGTGGTCCCACAAAAATCTGATATTTGCATTTTTACTACTGTGAAAACATGTGACTAATGCTTTGGTTTCTTTTTCCTTTCTATACTTTACTTGCTTGAATTGTTGCACTACTATCTGTGCTGATCATGGATATTTGCTGCTGAATGTTGAACACTACATGGTAGGATCTCTATTTTAACTTACTTCTTCTTTTGATAACAGGTTCCTTTTTGTACTTCCTCACCTTCTCATCTTCAACTTGGAATTGCCCATTTTCACCAGCTGGATTGGTTTAGGAGGCATCAAGCCATCCTTCATAGATTGCCTTGGGGACATATGACTAAAACAAAGCTTTAGCTGATGGAATATCAAGAGCAAGATCATCTAGACCTTCTGCCAATCTAGAAAATCCTTTCACCATTTGGCTGGAACTAATCAGCCCTTCTTCTGTTGCTTCTTTTAATAGCTTCAGCAGTAGAAGTTCTGACAAAGGAATCTCCATGGCAAGTACCAGAGCTTTCTTCACAACTTCGATCCCTGTCTTGAATTCCTCCTCTGTAATGATTTTTTTTGACAGGTCTCCTTCATGTATTTATTGTAGGTACATTGATGGAAGCTTGAGTGTATAGTAGTATGAAGAGTGAAAACAAGGCTCCTCATTGAGATAGATTAGTGCAGACTAATTGGACTGATAGCTACTACTGGTACAACTTTATTGTGATTTCGGATTTCATTGCAGTAAAAACATGAGTTTGTAACTTTCATTGCGTTTATCACTTTACTGATTGTAAATCATGAATTGCCTTGTTGATTCCTGTTTGAGCCATCTTGTTTATGATAATTTTTATTAGCACGAACCAGGGCTGGCTAACTGATTGTGAAATGATGTTTCAGGTTATGGTACGAAAGTTTCTTGATGATGGGGTGTTTAGGATTGATCTCAAGAATCCTCCTTCTACGCATGTAAGCTTTCCTCTTAGAATTTGACAGAGTTTGAGACTGCATGATTCTCTCCATGTTTGCACTCCAACCAAACTTTGATGTCATAACCACACAAGGAATGTTATCCAGTCGGTTGAATATCTTCACATCATCAACGTTAACTTTTGAAAGGGAATTTTCCACCAAGCTTCAGACCCTCCCTGGACACATTTTGGAACTTCTTGTCCTCATAATCCACCAGATGTTGCATCAAGTATTCATTAACTGGATTTGTGAAGAAAATAACTTCATAATTCTTCTTCTTAAACCGCCCAAGGAATGGAGAATTTTCAAGCCGCTCTTGCTGGTTCCAGTTATGTAAAAGACATCTCTTTGTCCAACTTCATTCTAGGTGTATAATAGTCAAGACATGTCAATTTACCTTCAGACTTGGAAGTCTCAAGTCTGAAAAGTTTTACCAAGCAATTTCTGTTGGTGGCGTCCTCAATGATACACAGTTTAATGGATTTGCCAAATTCATTCCAGAACTTAGTGTATTGACCTCTCTTCTCATCCACATCAGAAGACAAATCTTCTTTCTTTTCTTTATCAGTGGACTTATCAGGATCCTCTTCAGCAAACTTGCAGATCATATCAAGGGCTTTCCTAATAAGCTTCTTTTTTATTGTCTTCAAACTACTGTATTGTTGAAGCATTTCCTGTGATACATTAACTTCAAGTTGGATTTGTTTGCATTCCTGTAATGTTCCCCCTTCTTTTTTTTAAAATAATCCTTGAGTTTCTTATTATGGTCATTGTGTTTTTCTTATGCAGGTTAAGTTAGATGGTAGCAGCTTGCGTAGGCTTGCGTGGGCTGGTGTGTGTGTGTGTGAAGGCTTAATGAGGCACTTTTGATGATGATGCGGTGGCATGGAGCAAAGTATGATTAGTTTGATTGTTGTATTTCCCTTTTGAATTTTCTTTGTTTGTTTCCTTGTTTTGGATTACACGAGGAGATTTCGCTTGAGGACGAGGAATCTAGGCAGTTAGGTCGTGGAATCAAGGAATAAGGGATACTCTTGGCTCATAGACGTATTGTGTTTGGAGCTGCTGCGAACTTTCGTCGGATCCGTACTATACTTAAGCTTTTGTTTGCAGCTTGCGTAGTTAGTTGGACTATGATTTGGTGCTTCACAGAGTTGCTGTCATAAATACCCTCGATTTGAGGGTCTATAGGTTCTCCAGTATTTTGGTTTAAATCAACAATATTCCCTCTGTCGTGCTTTCCGTAAGGGAAATAATCACATCTTGAGTATCAAGACCAAAGTTTTCAGCAAGTGTCTTAGGAACCACAAGAAGTGCATCAACAAAAGCCTCAACACCAAGTTGTGCACGCCTTTGAACTGTTTTCTTTACTTCATTTATCGGGTGTTGTCTAGCAGCAACTTCAAATGCACCAGCCCCCCAAGACAACAAATTCATCTTCAATCGTATTCTCCACTGCCCTTAAACCATCACGGACAGCATCTTTAACCTGAGCTATTGTGTGGTCATTAGGACTTGTGATTTTGACTTGTAACAACATTGTCTAGATTAACACAACAATTTGGATTATGGTTTTTGAACCATGACTTGAAACAGATTGTGACAACGATTGAAAAAATTTAACACACAACTTGCATTATATTTTTTTCAAATAACGGGATGTATCACTTGGCCGACCTTTGAACTTAATTGGACTTAAATTTCTAGGACTATACAAAATATAATCTTGGAAATAAATCCTTTTTGCTTTTAACTTGAAACTTGAAATTTCATACCAACTCATCTTTGCATGTTACCTGAACAAACGTAGAATTCGCTTGATGGTAAAAATACAAGACGACCATGCCTAATCTTGCTTAGAATCAAAATGGGCCCACTTTGGAATCATCCTTGGACCAATCTTCCAATCTTGAACGAAAATATCAATTTAAAGAAACTAATGTACCAAAATCCATACTTATATGTCTTCTTTGAGAAACACTATGACCAAAGATGGATATGCCTTACAATTCGAGGTTGAGAACCAAAAAATGAATCCGTCAGAATGATGGAATAACATGAATCATGTTAAATTCTTCAGATGCTACTTTAGTCAAAGATGAAACAAAATTTTTGAGCAATACCATGAATCCCATGAACATACCCTCTCTCCTGACCCAAAACTAGGCCAAATTCAACTTAATTCCTATCCATCAATGCACACCCATTTTTCTTGATAACTTTGACGTTTGAGTCACTCTTGCAATACCATAATCTTAAATAAATCAAGAAGATAAAAGCAACAAACACATATCCTCTCTTTTTTTGAATTTTGTATAACTATTAGTAAGCAAAAATAAAATAACATAGGTAGGACAAATTATGGGTATGACAGATGCCCCTATCTAATTGGCTTGAGCCCGAAGGAGTGAAATGCTGCATGGAGTACATTCATTTTAGGGTAGAAGTCGATTAGATATAGAAAAAACCCTAAAATATGTCCGACACGAGAGAAAATGCAACACCACCAAAATGGATATGAGGATAAGATTGGCAAATTGTACAAAATGTATGAGATTCTTCGTACTAACAAAACAGTGTCCCAATTTGATGAATAAATTTCTCTAAGTCGTACGAAGCAGTCCCTTATAAATTAAGGCTCTTCGGGGACAAGAACCTAACAAAATGTGTGATTCTTTAGGTCGTGCGAAGCAGTTCCTTAACCATAAAGGCTCTTCGGAAAATACCCAAATCAACATCTTAATCAATGATATTCTCTGATCCAACAAAGCAGTTACTCACTCTCAAGGCTCTCCATTGATACTTAGAGAAACCTCTCAACAAAGGCATGATATTTTCTAATTCATACGAAGCAGTTTCCTTTGGTCAGGGCTCTTCAATGACTCTAGAACAAGATGTCTTAACAGGCATGAGCTTCTTTAGTCCATCAAAGCAGTACCTTACCAATGAAGGCTCTTTGTGGACGTTAGAACAATATCTCGAATTAATAATGCAAGATTTTCTAGATCATGTGAATCAGTTTCTTTATATTCAAGAATCTTCAGTGTCACTAGGACAACATCTTTACCGAATATGAGATTCTTCGGGTCTTGCGAAGCAGTACCTTTTCGATTAAGGTTCTTCGGAGAATGGCCAAAGCAGTATCTCAAGTAGAAATGGAATAAGATTTTCCAAATCATGTGGAACAACTCCTTGTATTCAAAGATCTTCAACGATACTAGAACAGTATCTCCACCACAATACGAGATTCTTCGGGTCTTGCGAAGCATTACCTTTTCGATTAAGGTTCTTCAGAGAATTGCCAAAGCAGTATCTCGAACAATGAGATTCCCTAGCTCATAAAAGCAGTACCTTACCATAAAGGCTCTTTGGGAATATTTAGGGCAGTATCCCGAATAAAATGGTACAAGATTTTCCAGATCATGTGAAGCAGTTCCTTATATTCAAGGATCTTCAATGATACTAGAACAGTATCTTTTCGAACATGAGATTCTTCAGATCTTGCGAAGTAGTACCCTTTCGATTAAGGTTCTTCGGAGGATTCCAAAGCAACATCTCGAACAAGTAAAATTCTCTATTTCATCAAAGCAATACCCTACCAATGAAGGCTCTTTGGTGATATTTAGAGCAGTATTTCTCTCCCATGGCATAAGACTTTCTAGGTCATGCGAAGTAGTTCCTTACAATCAAGGCTCCTCGGTGATGCTAGAATAGTATCTCTACCATAACATGAGATTCCTCGGGTCTTGCGAAACAGTACCTTTTTGATTAAGGTTCTTCGGAGAATACCAAAGCAGTATCTCGATCAAATCTTTCAGGATGCTCTCTGCTTGGAGAGCAATGAAGATGGTGGACAACACCACCATCAACTATAAAGTTTGAAGAATGATTCGCTGGGGAATATTAATCCGTAAGCATATGCGGGATATCAGCTCCTTTCAGAGGAATACCATCAACTTTGAGAAAGGAAAATCCTGGATGCATGTCCTGGATCCTGCTATGCTATTCCGATATGACTTCGCGCATTGCATGATGCACAATGATTCTTAAGAGAATGCAATGATTAATGATTCAAATGCAAATGTCTCCTGTTATGCTAATGATTAATATGATTGTGTTTGATGACATTCTTGCCTTCATACAAGAAAGTTATGTATGCCATGCTTGTGACAATGCAAGTGGTTGTAAATGCTGAAGATAAGTTTTGATAATTTCCAAGAGTATTGGGCTTTGGGAGGTGTGCCAAACATGGTTGGGCTTTTGGCTTTCTGGTAGTTGCCACCATAGTGGAATTTTGGGAATCATGAGGGTGCCAATGAAATTGGACCTTTGCTTTTTAGTAGTTGCCAATAAAATTGGACTTTAGGTTTTATGAGAGATGCCAACGTGGTAGACTTTAAGTCTTTTGGTGGTTGCCAATGAATATTGGACTTTTAGATGTGGTGGAGGGTATTAGATTTTCCAACACTTGGGACACGAGACCTTGATAAAGTTGTGAGCAACAAAGAGATAGACATGAGTGCCCCTGGTAAAGTTCCAACTGAAGTTTAACATTCGTCAATGGGATATGTTGTCTGTGCGGAAACAATCACTGTAACTGGCGATGATATTAGCTAACGGGAAAACTGTCACATTCCTCTTATCATCCAAAAAGATAATCGTACTATTTTTCAAATATTGTTTATTATTTTTACCAAAATTTCAAAACAGAGTTTATCAATAATAAACATTTTGCAAACAAACAGATAAAAGTAAAAACGATTGAGCACAATTTTGATGAGAAATTTCTCTTTTTATTGCCAAAACCCGCAAAAAGGGTATAAATGTACATACAGATGCAATTCCTTAATGAGGTAATTGTTGTGCAAGAAAAGTACAATGACAATGACAATAAATGAAGTTCCATTGAATTTCGACACTGCTATGGTCCCTATATCTCTGAAAATCTCATCAGTTAAACTTTGTAGGAAGACGATTGGATGGATCCTTCTCTTTCGTAGTTCCCCAGGATCAAATGAATGTACAGAATATAATATTCGCCTTGGAATTAGTCCCTAACGTTTTCCTGGATCGCCCTTTCGGGTTTTCAATCCACCGGGACGCCCTTTTTTGCCTGAGCCGCCCTTTCAGGTTTTCAACTCAGCGGGCTAAATTTTTATTTTTATCCCTAATTTTTGCATGGACCGCCCTTTCGGGTTTTAAGTCCTCCGGGATGGCCTATTTTTGCCTAAGTCGCCTTTTCAGGTTTTCGACTTAGCGGCTTTTATTCCAATCTTTTAGGCATAATATCTTTTAACTGCATCCGCATTCACGGGGGTAGAAAGTTCTTCACCGTCCATTCTTGCAAGAATCAAGGCACCTCCGGAGAAAGCTCTCACCACCACAAACGGTTCTTCATAATTGGGTGCCCATTTGCCCCTGGGCTCTCTGTGCATGGTAGTGATTCGCTTAAGCACCAAATCACCTTCCTGGTAAGTCTGAGGACGCACTTTCTTGTCAAAAGCTTTCTTCATACGTCTCTGGTAAAGTTGTCCATGACATAGCGCCTTCATGCACTTTTCTTCAATAAGATTGAGCTCATCAAACCTCGTTCGGACCCATTCTGCTTCATCTAATTCAGCTTCCATCAGAACTCTCATCGAAGGAATCTCAACTTCTATTGGGAGGACAGCTTCCATGCCATATACCAAAGAAAAAGGGGTGGCCCCTGTCGAAGTACGTACTGAAGTACGGTAACCGTGCAGCGCAAAAGGCAACATTTCTTGCCAATCTTTATACGTGATCACCATTTTCTGAATGATCTTCTTGATATTCTTGTTCGTAGCTTCGACAGCTCCATTCATCTTGGGTCTGTATGGTGTTGAATTATGATGCTCAATTTTGAAATTAGCACATAACTCTTCGATTGTCTTGTTATTGAGATTTGACCCGTTGTCAGTAATGATCTGATGAGGAACCCCGTATCTACATATGATGTTATTCTTCAAGAAGCGAGCAA
The DNA here is from genome assembly GCA_963966055.1 of Lathyrus aphaca. Classification (NCBI taxonomy): domain Eukaryota; kingdom Viridiplantae; phylum Streptophyta; class Magnoliopsida; order Fabales; family Fabaceae; genus Lathyrus; species Lathyrus aphaca. The sequence continues at coordinate 511,874,763 of OZ014520.1, forward strand.
CCACTTGCTTGGTAACATTAGCGTAAGAGGAGGCTTCAACCCACTTCGTGAAGTAATCTATGGCAAAAAGTATAAACCTATGCCCATTTGAAGCCTTTGGTTCAATCATCCCAATCATATGCCCATTTATGGCACGTTCGAACATGAGAATAACAATCAGCCTCCATCGTTAGCCAATAGTATCCTGCTCTAAGGATTTTCTTTGCCATTGTATGCCCACTCATATGGGTACCAAACAATCCTTCATGTATCTCTTTTATGATTCGCTCAGCCTCCTGTTCATCTACACATCGGAGTAGGATCATGTCATGATTTCTCTTGTACAAGACTTCCCCATTTAGAAAGAAATTTGAGGCCAATCTTCTTAGTGTTCTTTTATCCATACTCAAAGCACCTTCTGGGTATTCTTTCTTTTCCAAGTAATGCTTGATATCGTAGAACCAAGGCTTGGCACTTGATTCTTCTTCGGCAGTCAGACAATGAGTAGGTTCTTCAAAGCGCTTGAGATCAATGGAAGGATGATGATTAGGCCAAATCAGTTGGTACATAGATGCCAGATTTTCCAGAGCGTCAACCATTTGGTTCGCACTACGAGGCACATGGGTGAAAGTAATATCATCAAACCTGGGGAGTAACTTCAACACATAATCCCGATACGGAATCAGATTATCACATCTTACTTCCCAATATCCTGTAGTCTGATATATCAATAGAGCTGAGTCACCATATACATCGAGTGTTTTAATCCTCAGATTAATGGCTTCCTCTAGTCCCATAATGCATGCTTCATATTCAGCCACATTGTTCGTACACGGAAAACAAAGCTTAGCTGTAAAAGGTACATGGAAGTCCTTAGGAGATGTCAGTACTGCCCCAATTCCACAACCTCGATCATTGGCCGCACCATCGAACATGAGAGTCCATCGCTCTCCTGGTTCAGGCCCTTCGTCAGGTCCAGGCTCTTCATAATCTTTAATTAACATGATATCCTCGTCTGGAAAGTCAAACTTCAAAGGTTGGTAATCTTCCACAGGTTGGTGAGCAAGATGATCTGCTAGTATGATGCCTTTGATAGCCTTTTGAGTGACATATTGAATATCGTACTCCGAAAAAAGCATTTTCCATCGGGCAATCCTACCAGTGAGAGCTGGTTTCTCAAATATATATTTAAGAGGATCCATCTTGGAAATCAAATATGTCATATGGGTCAACATGTATTGTCAGAGACGATTGGCAGCCCATGTAAGAGCACAACAAGTCTTCTCGAGTGCTGAATACCTTGTTTCACAATCGTTGAACTTCTTGCTCAATTAATATATGGCATGCTCCTTCTTGCCAGTCTCATCTTGTTGCCCCAGCACACAGCCCATGGATTCGTCAAGAACTGTCATGTACATTATTAAAGGTCTTCCAGGAACGGGAGGCACCAAGATTGGTGGTTCTTGCAAATATTCCTTAACTCTATCAAAAGCTGTTTGACATTCATTATCCCATTCAATTGCTTGATCCTTCCTCAAGAGCTTGAAGATCGGGTTGCAGGTAGCAGTGAGATGTGAAATAAATCTGGCAATGTAGTTCAACCTTCCAAGGAAACCTCTAACTTCCTTTTTAGTTCTTGGCGCAGGTGTAAACACCCCAAATTTTCCCTCACCCATTCACACCATGGCTTGTGATCTCTTCATATGCATAAACTCAATCATAGCATCTCATACCACATTTTTTATTCACTGCATTGGTTCAAGGTCATCTACATCTAGGGTTTGTGATCTGAGCAATCCAAGAGCTTCTTGAGCCACTCCAAAGGTCATCAATCACTTAAAAGGGGTCCATGTATGTTCAAGCATCATATTATATCCCCTCAAAGTCAAGAATGTCAAAGAATCACAAGAACTGAGAATGGCATGGAAGCAGAGCCAGGTTTAACTGCACAGATGACCTAAAATTAGGGTTTTGGTTTCAGAGGACATAACTCCAAATTTTTTGGCCATTCTTGTTTCTATTGGTCTCTATATGGTACAGGGATCATGCATATCAATTTTCATGAAGAAATTCCATGGGGAAGGCATCTGATCAAGAGTTGACTTCTTGAGCAAGTCAGTGTAAAATCAGGGCATCTGAGGCCCCCAATGACCCAACCAAAGGGTGTTCTTCATCATTTTGATTGTGTATGATCTTTATTTGATCATAGAAGATGTTAGAAGTTCACAAAATGGGAGAATTTCAAGTCATTTGCAAAGTTGACTTTTTGGGAAAGTTGACTTATAAGGAAAATTGCCATTTTGGGAAACTTTTTCAACCCTTGCTTTTTGATTCAAAAATGCTTCAAATGGAAAAACTTTGGTCATGAAAGTTGTAGAATGGATCATTTCCTTTTAAAAAAGTACAAGAACTTGACCTAATTCATTTTGGATCAAAAGTTATGGCTTGTCAAAGTTGGCCAAAATCACAAAATTTGAAGTTTTCTACCAAAGAGGCATTTTGCAAAATGCTATGATCAAGTGTTCTAAAGGCCTAAAATGTGTACAAATTCTTCACAACATGATCACATGACCTCTAAAATTCAGAATGGGCCAAATAATCATATCATTTCATGCCTTGAACCTCAAGAAATCCCAAAGGAACCAAACTTTGTGAAACTTGCAAAACCTATCACAAACTACAAACTACATGCTGCATTGCCTCTAGACCTTTTCCATAGCTTCCCTTGATTCAAGCTGAGCCAAAGCAAGCCAAAAAGCAAGTTGTACCATTGCCCATACCTCAAGTACAAATCAAGTTGACATTTTGGCCAAAGACCCATACCAATCACCATAGGCCACCAACAACTCTCTGACCTATCACCTTTTGATACATGGACCAAAGCCAGCATAACACACCACACACTTCATGCTGAAACACACTCCAAGCCATAGTTATCATTTTTGCTCCAACTTGCAAAACCATTCTAAACATTCAACACAGCCTTCAAACACATAAACAAACTTCACCATTGATCTTAAGAGGTTCTACTGATCACAAACCAACCACTAAAACAGCCTGAAAGTCACTGAAACAAAAACACGATCACCACCCCTCCTTGAACAGAACTTCTGCCATCTCACAAATCAGCCATCCTCAAAGCTTTCTAAGCTTCATTTCATCATCAGAGGTTTCAAAGGAGTGGACTTGCAGCAAAGGAAAGGCCAGAAAGCTCAGGACCAGGAGATTCCATCTCAGGTAGCCATCTCAAACTTTTTTCCAGAAACTCCATTTTAAGTTCTTAAACGATTCCATGTGCTCCCCTGATCATGGGGATATGATTATTTTTGAAAATGGTTGAGAAACCAGGATGTATGATTGTTCTGAAACTTTCTGCCCTAAATATGTTTTGCTTCGATTTGCATGATTAATGAATGAAAAATGATTTTTGTTTGGGGGTTTTGATTCAGTGTTGAATGGGGATGAATTCTGGGCAATTAGATTTCATTTTCATAGAGTTTAGAGAGAGTTAGAGATTTGGCTCGTCGGAGAAGACGACCGGAACCACTGTTCCGGTCGTCTGAAAGTCATTAGCCCTAATTTTGTAATTAAATGAAGTTTGAATGAGGAGCGTTGATCTGGTTGACTAAGTCAATCTCCCGCGCGCGTGCGTGGTCCAGATTTGTCACTTAGCCCTAATCCCACTTAATTAATTTAATTAATCAGCCTTAGTCAAGTTTGAATCTCAACCACTGGATGACGCACGCAGTCAACTCCCGCGCATCCAGTTTGAATGCTGGCCCTTGATCCTGCTTACTTCTCATTAAATTCATTTTATTTTCATTTTTATTTCATTTGTTTTCTACATTTTATAAAAAATAGTAAAACATCTTCAAAAATTCTGAAATTTTTTGTCAAAGGTTCAATTAATTTTCAGAAACCAAAAACATTTTTATTTTTATTTTTTGCATTAAAAAATATTTTTAAATCATTTAAAAGATTATTTTTAATTAATTAATGAGAATTAATTAATTAAAAATACTTTTAGGTATTTAAAAATCACAAAAAAATTCATGAAACACTGAGAATCATTTAGAAACATTGTCCAACTCTCAAACCAAATTTCTTTTTTGATCTTGATGTCTTTTGTCAATTTTCCATGGAATTAATTTCATTTCAAGGCATTATTTTGATCCAATCTTCAAAAATTCATTTCTGCCTAGCCTTTAAGAGTTGGACAATGATTCTTTTTGCATTGCATCTTGCATATCATGTAGTTTATAGGGTTAAATTGGCATGAATTGATCTTGCATTTCCTTCTTTTTTTTGGCATTTTTCTTGACAAGGTACCTTAAAACCCTAGCCAACTTAGGAAATTCACAACTCTCACTAGGTTAAGAGTTAGATCCCCTCCTTTGGGCAGTGAACTTGTATAGGTTTAGGGTATCTTTGATTGCATTTTCATTTTTTTATCATGCCTTATGCTTCTGATTTTGAGTTTTGCTTTGTGTGTTGATCATAAACCCTAATTTGTGCCTTCCTTTGCATCCTTCTTTCATTTGATTGCATCCAATGACTTGCCATGACATTTTGTGCATCAACATGATTCATAATACATCTTAGGACATATTAGAATCATGTTTGATCATTGCATCTTTCATTTTCCATGTTATATGTGCATTGCATTTCATAACTTTTCATGTACATCCATGGTTCAAAGCATGCTTCTCTTGCATCCATATGTTTGTATGATCATTCTAATGCCTTGCCTCATGTTTGCATCATCTCTTAGCATCATTAACATCATACTTATGCTTCTGGTTTTGGTTTGCATCATCACATTTCACCTCATTTGCATTGCATTTCATTTCTTTTGTTGACTTTTCAGGTGGTAAGTTGTTTTGAGAAGTGAATTTGCCTTCACTTCTCACAATCTCTTTTCATCTCTCTTATGCATCATTGCTGAATTTTATCTTGTGCTTTGGATTGATTTTGCTCATTCTTGTTCATCTTATCTTCTTTCTTCAAGCAACTTGTCTTCTTAAGTGAAGCAAGTTGTTTTGCTTCTCTTTGCTCCTCTCATCTGCTTCTCCCCTTGGTGGTTCCTTGAAGATTTCCTTCTTAAGCCTCACAAACCCTAGGAATGACCAAGCATGATAAAAATTAGGGTTTGATTAGTCCCCCACTTAGCTTTTACCTTTGTGTCTCTTTGAGTCTTCTCTTCTCATCTCATAATCAGGGACTAAACCCTAAAGGCTTTAAGGCTTTGTGATTAAGCTTATGCCTGCATCCTTCTATTAGGATGGAGTGTATAACTTTAATCCTAAGTGTTAAACCCTTAATGTTTTTAATTCCTTTAATCAATTCACTTAATAATCATCAAGACATCAAGCTTGTAACTTGGGCCTTACATTAGGGTTCTAATTCTTCCTTAATTGGTTAAGAAGGACTAACCCTAGTGTTAATGGACAAGTCCCCCTCAAGTTGTCTTACAAACCATAAAAATCATTTCTTCATCTTATCATTAACTAAAATCCATTTAATAAAGGCTTTGTTTTGTCATGAGGTTAATCCCTAATCATGGATTAAGTTGAGGAGCTTTCCTCAGCTTAAACATTCTCATCTATTATCCTTCTATTAGGATGGTGTAATGAGTCTGTTTAATCCCTGATTATGGCTTAATCTCATTACTCAACACTAAACAAAAACAACAAAAACATCTAAATAATCACAAGTAGTTTAATGATCTTAATCCTACATCAAAGGTGATTAAGTGTGAGAAGCTAACTTCACACTTAAGGTATCCTCATCACCCCTAATCAGAGGGAGGATGTGATGAGTTTACTAACCCTTGGTTTAGGCTTAAGCTCATTTTCTTATGACAAATCCAAAAGCAATAAAAGATTGAAAACATAAAAAACAAACAATAATCGTCTCCTCCGGCATTCTTTTCTCACCTCATTCACTCATAAACGAGAACTCGCTCCTTCCGTCTAATGCAAGACAGTTTGCACCTGAGCCAGACAGGTCATACACTTGAGCATAGGCAAGTAAGCAGTTCACAAGTCAATTTATCTTTCAGTCTCTTTGGGTCGAACTACGGTGTTCTGACTTCCTCATTGCACGAGAGGATACGTAGGCATAACTTAACAGTTATCGAACAAAAGTCTCTGTATATTCCCCCTCCTTCAGGTATTCTCTAAAGCCTCATTATCATGAGCACCTCACTTTTTCCTTACACTGACACTTCACTTATACACCTCACTTCTCTTACACTGACACATGTACATCCTTTTCCAGCTCTTTTATACACAGATTGCACTGACACTACCCCTTTAAAACAAATCTTTTAAGCGTGGATCCCGTCGAGTACGACGGAGAATCTGGGTGCTAATACCTTCCCAGGTTGTAACCAACCCCCTTTCTCAGTCTCTCTGGTTCGCAACCGTCTTATCCATACCTTTCTAGGTCTATGCAGCATTGCCTTTCCTCCGGGATAAAAATGCCTAGCTGGCGACTCTTTCTTTTCTCTTGAGTTCACTCCTGTGTGTTCTCATCCCTCTTTCGCCGACCGTTCGCGTCTGTACCCCTTTTTGACCTGGTTGTCATTTTGGTGGGAGCGACAGCTTGGCGACTCTGCTGGGGAGCCTTATACTGTAACCAGGGCTTCTGGTTCTTTTTGTGGGTTCCTCCTATCGCTTGTTTGATTTGTGTTTACTGGGGTGTTATGTGCTAATTGTGTTTGTATATTTATTTTATTTACTGCTTTATGTACAGTTATTTATTGCTTTCTTTACAACTTTATATATATCATACTGTCATACTGTTATCTGGCTGGATGTGGTTTTTGTCTTGGTGGGTGGGGTTCTATTGAGAGTTTAAGGTCCTATACCTGGGACCTGAGTGACACCTAGGCTAGAGTGGTTCATGTTCTTTCCCATTCCATTTCGGTCTGGTGCGGGAATATGAAACACGGTTTAGATATGGGTTTCTTCTTGAGAACGCTGTGCTACAGATATCCTGTAGTGCTAGGGCTATCTGGGAAGCCTGCTAAGTCTGGATGACCTTTATTATTGACCTTCAGAAGCTGAGGTGAATTAGAGGAGGATCTTTTATGGTTATTGTAAACACTGTACCTCCGGGTTAGAAGTGTTTACACTTCTCATAACTGATCCAAGTCTGAGGATCCTTGTTTTAGAACACCACCTGTAAGGGGGTTGGGATGTTTACAGGTTTGCAGGAACCCTTGGCCACATCATACCCTGTTACCTAGTGTGTTTAAGAATGCTTCACTTTGGATAGTTCTTGTGATTTAACCCTAGACATGTGACTCTTTATTTGAGTCCCCCACCTTGGTTACTGGACTTCTGAACCTCCATCTGAACTTCTTGAACATACATGGGCCTTTTATATCAAGACAATTATCAGATCCAGCTTGATCACAAACCCTTGCATATCATTTGCATACATCATCATTGCATCATTTAACATTTTCTTATTTGTTTTTCAGGGTATCCACATCATATTTTGGCTTGGTTTTGACCCCTTTATCTGATTAGACCCTTGCTCATCAGCTATCTGCTTCCACCATCTTCATCAGTTGCCTGCTTCAGCTACTGTTATCACCAGTCTCAACACTGTCAGTAGTTCATCTTCAGTACCAGTCTTCATCATCAGTATCTGTTTTCAGCTCTTCATCATCAGACATGGCACCCAAGAAGAGCAACATTTCATATCACTTCTTTGAGCCTGTGCTGGCTGGCATCAGGCAGGTCCAAGCACTCATTACTCCAAACCATATCCCTTTATTCAGAGAACATTATGGAAGCATCCTTGATATGGTTATGGACTTGGACCCTTCTCAGAGGAGTTTGATTCACACTTGTCTACAGTTCTATGATCCTCCTTTGAGATGCTTCACTTTTCAGGATTTTCAGTTGGGACCTCTGTTGGAGGAGTATTCATCACTACTTGGAGTGCCTATCAGGGGTGGTATCCCCTTCAACCCAGAAATGGTTTTTCCCAGCAATGAAGAGGTGGCAAGGGGACTGTATTTGGAACCTGTTCTGATTGAGCAAAACATGACTACAAAGGCTGGAATTCCTGGCCTACACTTGGATTTTCTCACTTCTCAAGCCATCCTGAAGGCCTCCTTAGGAGAATGGAGGGCAGTTTGTGCATTGTTGGCCCTCAGTACATATGGGGTTATACTTTTTGCAGATGAGCCCAAGTTTATCAGCAAGAATGCTATTCATCTCTTCCTTTTGAGGAACCCAGTGCCCACCTTGCTGGGAGATTTCTATTATTATGTTCACCAAAGGAATGAGAAGTAGAGAGGGAGGTTGGTAAGGTGTTGTGCTCCTCTATTTCATACATGGATGCTCAAACACTTACCCAAGACTGATGCTTTCTTGAACCCCCACCAACAGAAGAATTGGGCTAGAAGACTCACTGCTTTAACTTCAGATGACATCAGGTGGTGCACCCAGAGCACCAAGGGCAGGGACATCATTACTAGTTGTGGGCAGTTCCCCAATGTACCTCTGATAGGAGTGAAGGGTTGCATCAACTACAACCCTTTGCTATTCAAAAGACAGTTGGGCTATGCCCTGGTTCACCCTCCTAGAACACAAGACTTGGCTGAAACCCTTTATTGTGAGATAAAGCCTAATCTAGCTGTTGTCAGGCAAGCATCCTGGGCTTGGGACAATATCCAGACCAAAGGGATGGCCATTCTTGGGAGATGCAACAATGTGGCCTCAGCGCAGTATTATGAGTGGTCTCATGCCAGGGCTCAGATTTCTGGGATGCCTTTCACCATTGAGGATGCACCTGGACCATCCACAGTACCACCTCCAGCTACTGTCAGCTTAGAGGAGTTTGAGAAACTAAAAGAGAGGAATGTGAATCTGACTCAAGCTCTGCAGAAGACCCTCTGGGAGAGGAGTGATGGTCGTCTAGACATTGAGAGGTTAGAAAAGCTAAAAGTGGAGCATCTAGCCAGGATTGAGAAGTCAGAGGACTACATCAAGAAATCAAGAGCAGGAGAGCAAATTTTGAAGAATGCCTGTAAAGAGGCCCAGTTTCAGAAGGCTAGGACTGATCTCTATCTAAAAGAAAGTCAAGCTTGGTGGGTCAGGATCACTGAAGCTCGCACTCAAGAAGATAAGAGAACTCAGGACAAAATTGAGCAGTTGGGGGCTAATGCAAAGGAGCAGCAGGAAGCCCTGCTAGCAGCCCAGAAGGAGATCTCAGAATTGAAGCTTAGGGCTGGTGTGAAGAGGTCAAAGGACCAGGACAGGCACAAGAGGTTGACCACTGCCATTGCCACCAGGAATCTTCTTATCAGGAACCTCACAGAACATCCAGCTGATCCCGTAACTGAAGCACTTCTGAAGGAGGTCAAGGAGGATGAGTTTGGTCTTGATGTCTGACTTTTGCTTGTTGTTGCTTTCATTTCATGTACTTTTCTTTTTTTTGTTGTATTTTGACCCCTCAGGGGCATGTATTGTAAAAAACAAACTATGTATTATTCACCGTTTGTAATATATCTGTTAGTTTGTTTTATTGAGTTCTCTTCCTCTCAAGCAAACATCAAAGCATCTTCCTCCGGGTCTGGAAAGGTCAAAACCAAGTGCCAAGCCGGATACCTTGGATACAAATAAGCATACTGCATTGCATACTAACTTTTGTTTTGTTTTGTAGGTTTTGTTTTGTTTGTTACTAACTCTGTTGTGATTCAGGAACTATTGCTCGCCGTCGGGTGTTCCCACTCAACCGTCCGCACAGATATCCCACTCGCAACAACCTTCCGGGTATACAGATGGACCAAGTACAGCAGGATCTTACGGAAGTCAGGACTCAAATGGCCAATGAAAGATTGGAGATGAGAAACCAGATGACCCAGTTCATGGAAGTGATGAATGGCTTGGCTCAAAGCCAAGAAAGATTAAGGGCATTGGTAGAAAGGCAAACCCAGGAAGAACCCCATCTAGGGACTGGAGGAACGAGCAACAATGAGAGGGTTCAGCCTCATGTTAATCCACCAGTGTATGGGCCTCATCTTCATCCAGAGATCAACATCCCTGCTAATGTTCAAGGGAATGCAACTGCGGGCAGAGTCTTACAGGAAGACCCCCAAGAGGATCAATTCACTGTGATGGGAGCTGGGGATGAAGCCTATGATAGAAGGCTTGATGAAATTGCTGAGAAATTGAGATCTCTGGAGTCTCAAAACTCCCTGGGTTTTGATGTCATGGACATGGGGTTAGTGGATGGGGTAAGAATCCCCCACAAGTTTAAACCCCCGTGCTTCGAGAAGTACAACAGAACTTCATGTCCGCGAACCCACCTACAATCCTTTCTAGGGAGATTGAAGGCATACACCATGGATGAAAAACTGTGGATGTTTTATTTCGAAGACAGTTTAACTGGAGCTTCAAGGGAATGGTACTCTCACTTGACCAGAGCAACCATCAGATGCTGGAAGGACCTAGTTGAGGCCTTCATCAGACAGTACCAGTACAACTTGGATATGGCTCCTAACAGGACCCTCCTGATGGGAATGTCTCAATCATCCAGGGAAAGCTTTCGGGAATACGCCCAGAGGTGGAGACAGCTTGCTGCTGCTGTCCAGCCACCCATGTCGGAAAGGGAAATGGCCGACATGTTTATGAACACCCTCCAAGGGACATATATTGACAGGCTAGCTGCCTTTTCTTCCACCAGCTTCGCTGACGTAGTCATAGCTGGAGAAAGGATTGAAAGCCTATTGAAGATGGGCAAAATTTCTGACAATGGTGCGAGCTCGTCCAGCAACCCCAGAAAGCCTTTTGTAGGCCCAAGAAGAACCGGTGAGACTAATGCTATTCAGGCCAACAGGGGCAGACCACAATATGTTCATAGGTCAGTGGTAGCTGTCACTATTCCCGCTCCAATTCCTCAGCAACCAGCATATCAACCACATCAACAACCCCAATACCAGCAACAAGTTCAATATCCGCCTCAGAGAAACTACAACAACAACAACAACAGCAATCAACAAAGACCTTTTCAGCAGAGATCATCTCAGGCCAATAGGGTGATTGATTCAATCCCTATGCCTTATGCCGCTTTATTGCCACAGCTCCTGAAGCTCAACTTGGTTGAGTTAAGGACGTTGGCACCTCCAGATCCTACTAGTCTTCCAAGAAATTATGATATCAACGCCCGGTGTGCTTTTCATTCAAATGCACCTGGCCACAGTACAGAGAAATGCAGGGCTTTACAAATGAAGGTACAAGACTTGGTAGATTCTAAAGCTCTAAACTTTGCACCCCCGCCAAATGTTAACAAGAATCCCATGCCCAACCACGGAGGACCAAGAATTAATGCTATTGAGGAAGATAAGTCGTCTTTCTTAATAACCAGTGTTGGGCAAATCCGTACACCTCTGGTAGCAATTAAAGCTCAGCTCTTAGAATGCCATATTTTCCCCGGGTGTGAGCTCGGTTGTGGTTATTGCAACATTTCGGTAAACGGGTGTGATAACTTGAGAAGCGGCATAGATGGTCTTATCCAGAGTGGCTTACTTCAAATTACAACATCAACACCTACAAACCCAGCAATCTCTTTGACAACAATTCCTGAGTCTTCTACAACTGCAACAACAATTATTCCAAACAATTCTTCAATCTCATCAACAAATGCTTCGTCTATCACTTCAACAAACCAAATATCAACAACCATCTCTTCTACAACATCAGCACCCCTTTATTCAGAATCTTCTACAACGCCAACAGACATCTCAGCAGTCACCATTTATTATGATCCGTCATATGTTCCTCCTAACAACAATCTTCAACAACAAACAGTGGCATCTCCTGCCAGGTCACCAGTTACCATCTACTACGATCCACACACTATTTCAACACCCTCCTCTGTTGCAGTCAGTCCGGTTACCATCACGGTACCTAGACCAGTTCCATATGAAAGCAGTAATGCCAGCCCTTGGCATTATGGCTCTGACCTTTACTGCAATTGGGAGAAAATCACTCTTGACTCTTCAACCTCTTCTCCATAGATTGATAATGTTGGGGGAGGCGGAGGCTTCACCAGAAGCGGACGCCTTTTTGCCTCGCAAGCACAAAGACCTAATGCTGAAGCGGAAGCTGCTGCCAAAGCAAAAGGAAAGAGTGTAATATCTAAAGAACCCATTCTCAAGGAAACCCAGAAGACATCTTTTGAACAAAATGTAGACGAGTTTATGAGAATTATCAAGAGGAGTGATTACAAAGTGGTGGATCAGCTTCACCAAACTCCCTCAAAAATCTCCATATTATCCCTGCTGATGTGTTCCGAAGCTCACCAGAATGCATTACTAAAAGTCTTGCACGCAGCATATGTGCCAGAGGAGATCACCATTAATCAGCTGGAGACCGTGGTAGAAAATGTCAATACCAGCCATGGATTGGGTTTCACCAATGCTGATCTAACAACTGAGGGACGTAACCACAACAAGGCTTTACACATCACTCTAGAATGCAAGGGTGCTGTATTATCTCATGTACTGGTGGATACTGGGTCATCACTCAATGTTCTACCAAAGAAAGCCTTAGTGAAGCTGGAGTATGATGGCTTGGCACTGCGTCCAAGTAATTTGGTGGTAAGAGCGTTTGATGGCTCTAAGAGATCAGTGCTGGGAGAGATTGATCTGCCTGTGATGATTGGCCCGCAGACTTTTAAAATTACCTTCTATGTGATGGACATTCAGCCGGCCTACAGCTGTTTGTTGGGTAGACCTTGGATCCATGCTGCTGGCGTAGTTACGTCTACCCTTCACCAGAAGCTGAAATTCGAGTGGGAGGGCCAGATCATCACCATTTGTGGTGAAGAAGATATTTTTGTTAGCCATCTGGCTACATACAAATACATTGAGATGGATGGAGAGATCCATGAAACCATGAGCCAGGGGTTTGAGGCCCTAAACATTAATGAAGCATCTGCTGTACTTGGAACTTCCATGACATCTTATCAGCAAGCTAGGAAGGTTTTTGAAGAGGGGACTGCCCAAGGCTGGGGCAAGCTGCTACCAGTGGAGAAGAAGGAGGACAGATTTGGGTTGGGTTACAAACCAACTCAACAAGATCAAGCAGAGGCTGCTAAGAAGCCCAATTTTGTCAGCGGGGGGATGCTCACCCCGGATGCAGTGAACAACTTGGAAGATGAGTCGGAAGATGAACGCAACCTGGAGAGCTGGATACGTCCAAGGATCCCGGGGAGACGTATCTCAAACTGGTCTTCCCAGAAAATTATAAGGGTTACTCCTGCAGAGTAATTATTATTTCCTGTATATTTTAAGCATGCATCAAGTCTTGCATCTTGCCCAAGATGACAAGACTCATTTTGTAATCGGGCCATCTGTAATTTTGTGCAAACAGATCAATTAATGAATATCGGACATCTTTTGCAAATGAGTCTTTTTTCTTTTCCGCTCACTGTTTTTTTTATTTTTCTTTTTGTACAAAAATAAAAATGGCAATGTTTTCAAAATGACAACTTTATTTCACTTTTCTAAACAAGATTAAAATCAATCACTAAAATGAACAATCTAAACCCTTGCAGAGAGTGCCTTTCAGATTGCACCGACAACAGCACAGCTATGGCTTCGTATGACTTTGACAATCCAATCAATCAAGCTGATGAAGGGGTTGAAGAAGATTATGAGCTTCCTGAAGAGCTAGCCAGGTTGTTAAGGCAAGAGGAGAAGGTTATCACTCCTCATCAGGAGGAGGTCAAAACGATTAATCTTGGTATGGGTGAAGATGTGAAAGAGGTTAAGATCGGGGCCTGCTTACAAGACTCAGTAAAGGAACAACTGATTGACCTGCTTCGTGATTATGTAGATGTGTTTGCTTGGTCTTATCAGGATATGCCAGGGTTGGACACCGATATCGTTATGCACAAGCTGCCTTTAAGAGAAGATTGCCCACCGGTTAAACAGAAGCTACGTCGTACTCGCCCAGACATGGCAATGAAGATAAAGGAAGAGGTACAAAAACAGTGGGACGTCGGGTTCCTTGCTGTGACTAGCTATCCGCCGTGGGTTGCTAATATTGTACCTGTACCTAAGAAAGACGGCAAGGTAAGAATGTGTGTGGATTACCGGGACCTGAACAGAGCCAGCCCGAAAGATGATTTCCCTTTACCTCACATTGATGTATTGTTGGATAATACAGCTCAGTTCTCGGTGTTCTCTTTCATGGACGGATTTTCAGGATACAATCAGATCAAAATGTCACCTGAAGACATGGAGAAGACAACTTTTATCACACCCTGGGGCACGTTCTGTTACAAGGTGATGCCATTCAGACTGAAGAATGCTGGTGCTACATATCAACGGGCTATGGTAACGTTATTCCATGACATGATCCATAAAGAAATAGAATGTTATGTGGATGACATGATTGCCAAGTCCCTCACAGAAGAAGACCACCTGGTAAATCTGTTGAAGTTATTCAAGCGTCTGAGGAAGTACTAACTGAAACTGAACCCCAACAAGTGCACATTCGGGGTACGATCTGGTAAGCTGCTAGGCTTTATTTTGAGCGAGAAGGGGATTGAAGTTGACCCTGACAAAGTCAAAGCCATTCAAGAAATGCCTGCACCAAAGTAAGAAAAAGAAGTTCGGGGTTTCTTAGGTAGATTGAACTACATTTCACGGTTCATATCTCACCTTATAGCAACCTGTGAGCCTTTGTTCAAGCTGTTAAGAAAAGAACAAACGGTCAGGTGGAACGAAGACTGCCAGAGGGCTTTTGACAAAATCAAGGAATACTTGCAAAAGCCTCCTATCCTTATGCCTCCAGTTGAAGGAAGACCTCTGATAATGTACTTGACAGTTTTAGAAGAGTCAATGGGGTGTGTGTTGGGCCAGCATCACGAGTCTGGTCGTAAAAAGTATGCAATATACTACCTAAGCAAAAAGTTTACCGATTGTGAACAACGTTATTCACTGCTCGAGAAAACTTGCTGTGCTTTAGCGTGGGCTGCTCGCCGATTGAGACAGTATATGTTGACCCACACTACCTTATTGATCTCAAAGATGGACCCAGTTAAGTACATTTTTGAGAAGCCAGCACTTACTGGAAGGGTTGCAAGATGGCAAATGATCCTCACAGAATATGACATCCAGTACACATCTCAGAAAGCCATCAAGGGCAGTGTATTGTCTGATTATCTTGCTGAGCAACCTATTGTTGATTACCAGCCTATGAGATTTGACTTCCCTGATGAAGACATCATGTTCATAAAAGCAAAAGATCATGAAGAGCCTGTTCACACTGAAGGGCCTGACCCAGAAAAAGAATGGACTATGATGTTTGACGGGGCTGTTAATATGAATGGTCGTGGTGTTGGTGCAGTACTCATTACACCTAAGGGGGTTCACATGCCTTTCTCGGCAAAACTCACCTTCAACTGCACTAACAACGAAGCTGAATACGAAGCTTGTATTATGGGTCTTGAGGAAGCCATTGACCTCAGGATCAAGACTTTGACTGTATTCGGAGATTCAGCTCTGGTAATTAATCAAACCAACGACAAATGGTACATACACCAGGATCATCTGATACCTTATAGGGATTATACAAGGAGGTTACTGACTTTCTTTACAACAATCAAGCTTGAGTATATCCCTCGAGACGAGAATCAATTTGCAGATGCTCTTGCCACCATCTCATCCATGATCAAAGTTCAAGCTGCCAACTTTGTGCCTCGGATTTCAGTATCCAGACTTGACAGACCAGCATATGTATTTGCGGCATACGTTGTCAAAGATGATAAACCTTGGTTCCATGACATTAAATACTTCTTGGAGGATCAAACATACCCACCTGGGGCATCTTCCAATGATAAGAAGACTTTAAGAAGGCTTGCTGGTAGTTTCTTCCTGAATACTGATGGTTCCCTGTACAAGAGAAACTTTGATATGGTACTCCTCAGATGCGTTGATAGAGCAGAAGCCGACTTGTTGATGCACGAGGTGCACGAAGGATCCTTTGGTACCCATGCAGGAGGGCATGCCATGGCCAAGAAATTGCTAAGATCAGGGTATTTTTGGATCACAATGGATGCCGACTGTTGTGCCTATGCCAGAAAATGCCATAAATGCCAGATTTATGCGGACAAGGTGCATGTGCCTCCCAATCCTCTGAATGTGATGTCTTCACCCTGGCCTTTTGCCATGTGGGGCATTGATATGATTGGCAAGATTGAGCCGACTGCTTCAAACGGCCACAGATTCATCCTGGTTGCTATTGACTATTTTACCAAGTGGGTCGGAGCAGTTTCCTATGCAAATGTTACAAGGCAAGTAGTAGCCCGATTCCTGAAGAGAGATATCATCTGTCGGTATGGAGTTCCCGAGCGAATCATTACTGATAATGGTTCTAACTTTAACAATAAAATGATGGCAGAACTGTGTCGGGACTTCAAGATCCAACACCACAATTCTTCTCCTTACATACCAAAGATGAATGGCGCTGTCGAGGCAGCTAACAAGAATATCAAGAAGATTGTGCAGAAAATGGTAGTCACCTACAAAGACTGGCACGAAATGCTACCATTTTCCTTGCATGGGTATCGTACGTCAATCAGAACATCCACTGGGGCAACATCGTATCAACTTGTGTATGGTATGGAGGCGGTCCTACCTGTTGAAGTTGAATTACCCTCCTTACGGGTATTAATGGATGTTAGGCTGAACGAAGTAGAGTGGGTCTGATCCCGATACGAACAACTAAATCTGATCGAAGAGAAGAGATTGGCTGCAATCTGTCATGGGCAGCTGTATCAGAAAAGAATGAAGAAAGCCTTCGATCAGAAAGTCAGGCTTCGAGAGTACCAAGTAGGAGATCTTGTGCTGAAAAGACTCCTTCCTCCTCATACAGACCACAGGGGCAAGTGGACTCCGAACTATGAAGGGCCATTCGTAGTAAAGAAAGTTTTCTCCGGTGGAGCACTCATGCTCAGTACTATGGATGGTGAAGACTTCCCGTCCCCTGTGAATTCAGACGCAGTTAAAAAATACTTCGCATAAAATGACCCGCTGGACATAAAAACAGAATGTAAGTCCAGGCAAAAATAGGGCATCCTGGCGAGTCAAAAACAGAATAAAGGACTCGGGCAAAAATAAGGGAAATAAATGAAAAATGTACACCCGCTGAGTTGAAAAGCCACATTGGACAACTCAGGCAAAAATGGGTATCCCGATGGATTGAAAACCCGAAAGGGCGATCCATGCAAAATAAGGGAATAAGCGAACAACTGCATTCTGAATTCGTCTGTATCACTCACAAATTGGTAAGCTTCAAAAGGATCAAGCTTCTTTCAGAATCAGCCTTCTTCAGAAAACAAGACGAGAAGAACGTCAAATGTCATACGTGTCATAGCAAAGGGAAGCTCCCTGAAGCGTCGTCAACATTGCCAACATCTTTTGTTTCTCAATTTGTAACAATCTCCTCATTTTAGGGGATCTGTTTCTTTGACTGTATCTTGCCAATTCAGGGCACGCAAATTAATAAAATCAGATTTTTAGTCATGTTTTGTCTCGTACATTTTATTTTCATTTGCAAAATGTCTGATGTCCTTAAGATGCTGATTGCATAAATACAGATGCTTCTCTTAATAACGTGCTTGCAGGAAATATACTTACTCCCGAGGGTGTCTAAACTCCTATGACGGAATCCAGTAAGGGATACCTCGGGATTACTTGTGCATTTCTCTGTCTTTTTAGGATTGCAGGTATTCAAAGCACAGCATGGGGCATGAAAGCTTCATCCCAGCAAGCTGGCTAATCATTATCCACTCAGTCTTAGCACCGTAGGTGCCTTCTCCCCAGCTGAGTTGCCATTCATTGTTTCTCCCCAGCCGAGTTGCCATTTGCTTCCTCCTCAGCCAAGTACAAAAGCCAGGGAACCACCTCCCCACAAAGCTTCAGCCTTTATCCGAAAGAGCAATGCCTGAGGATTCCACAACAGAGTGAAAAAAGCTTCTACAAACTCCCAGCTGGGTCCCTCATTACTGAGATAGGTCTATCAGTGACCTATATCCCCAAGCAGAGTCCCATATGTCAATGATCTCATCCCCGGCTGGGATATTCACTTCAAGAAGATTGACCAGAGATCTTCATGGCAACAGGATCCAAATCCCGGATCGGTATCTTTGCATAATCATAGCATTCGCATCATATTCTCCCCACAAAGCGTAGCATTCCGTCTAATACGGAGCATTACAGAAAAAATCAAACATATTGCATAATCATAAGCCATGTTCTGAATCAAACACTTGTAAATATTGACAATCCATCGACAATATACAGAAAACTCCACAGATTCCCCGGCAGAGAGCCAAGGCACTTTCCCTAAAGACATGGATGCATCCTGACACCCGTCCGTGTCATATCCCCAGCAGAAAGCTAAAGCTAAAGCATTTGATTTTCACTCACAAATACAAATACACACTCCTTTTGGCACCCGTCCGTGTCATGATTCCCCAGTAAAGTCGCCCGAGCTTTCTTTGCAAACAAACACTTATACATTACAGATATTTCCCTGACACCCGTCCGTGTCACTTTCCCCAGCACAGTTGCCTAAATACTTTGTAAAGCATATATTTGTTTATAATATACTTTTCTCCTTTTGACACTCGTCTGTGTCACTCTCCCCAGCAGTTTAAAAACTCTCCTGTACACCACTCATACTTGTTTCACTCATACAGATACTCGTCTGTATCTTGGACACCACTTATATCCCCTCAGATTCGACACTCGTCTGTGTTCTTTGTTAACCAGTTGGTACCCGTCTGTATCATCATCTCAGAACATGCGTCAAGCGTTTGTTTCTACCCGATACTCGTCTGTATCGTAGTCTTAAGGATGCTCGTCCGCATCTTTAATCTATACACCGTGTCAAAAACTCATGTCTTCTTGAATATAGACACTCGTCTGTGTCCACTATTCCCCAGAAGGGTCCCCTCAGAATCAACACTTGTCCGTGTTCCTTGTTAACCAGTTGATACTCGTCTGTATCATCATCTCTGAACACGTGTCAGTGTTTGCTTCTACCCGATACTCGTCCGTATCGTAGTCTTAGGGATGCTCGTCCGCATCTTTAATCTATACACAACGTCAAAACACTTATACCTTTTATTTCTTGGATCTAAACACTCGTCTGTGTTTACCATTCCCCAGTAGGTCGCCAGCAAAGCAACCTTTTTTCTATCTGACATTCGTCCTATGTCATGATACCTTTTTCGGCAGCCGTACCCTGCCAGGTGATCGTCTTTCACCTTTGGATGACCGTCCCTCATCCTTTCTTCAGCGGAGTCTCTATTTCATTAGAACCCCTTTTCTATCCGGCATTCGTCCTATGTCGTGATTTTTAGCAGTCGTACCCTGCTAGGTGATCGTCCTTCACCTTTTGATGATCGTCCTTCATCATTTTATCTGATGGCCATCCCCATCTTTGATCTTGTTATCTGACATTCGTCCTATGTCATGATAAACCTTGAGAGCAGTTGTCCCCTGCTAGGTGATCGTCCTTCACCTCTTGATGATCGTCCTTCATCATGCTCATCCGATGGTCGTCCCCATCGTTGATCTTGTTATCTGACATTCGTCCTATGTCATGATGAACCTTGAGAGCAGCCGTCCCCTGCTAGGTGATCGTCCTTCACCTCTTGATGATCGTCCTTCATCATGCTCATCCGATGGCCGTCCCCATCGTCGACCTTTTATCCGGCATTCGTCCTATGTCGCGATAATTTCGGCAGCCGTACCCTGCCGGGTGATCGTCCTTCACCTTAGATGACCGTTCCTCATCTTATCCCCAACAGAGCAGCCGTCCCCTGCTAGGTGATCGTCCTTCACCTTTGATGACCGTCCCTCATCATTATTTCATTTATTCTTTAACCCGATGGTCGTCCCCGTCGTGGTCCCTTTTCCTTTTCCTGATGATCGTCCTTCATCAGTTTAGCCCGATGGTCGTCCCCATCGTGGTTTGCATTACTTTATGAACATGATGGTCGTCCCCATCATAATCTCCTATATCCCCAGCTAGTCAGCCGTCCCCGTCTTTGCTTTATTTCCCGCATTTTTTCCCAGCATGTCGGCCGTCCCCGTCATTGCTCTTTCCCCAGCAGTCGTTCTCTGCTCGACGGTCGTCATCTGTCGCCCGCACTCTATAATATACTTTATTCTCTTTTACAATCTATATCCCTTTTCTTCTTCATTCTATGAGTGCAAATTTTGGACTGTCTTTGGTATTCAACCACAAGTTATCTTGTTTGCCTGATAAGCCGTCACTTACACCCTGCACAGCTAACTCATGTTTGAATAGGGGAAGCTGTAAACACCCCAAATTTGCCCTCACCCATTCACACCATGGCTTGTGATCTCTTCATATGCATAAACTCAATCATAGCATCTCATACCACATTTTTGATTCACTGCATTGGTTCAAGGTCATCTGCATCTAGGGTTTGTGATTTGAGCAATCCAAGAGCTTCTTGAGCCACTCCAAAGGTCATCAATCACTTCAAAGGGGTTCATGTATGTTCAAGCATCATATTATATCCCCTCAAAGTCAATAATGTCAAAGAATCACAAGAACTGAGAATGGCATGGAAGCAGAGCCAGGTTTAACTGCACAGATGACCTAAAATTAGGGTTTTGGTTTCAGAGGACATAACTCCAAATTTTTTGTCTATTCTTGTTTCTATTGGTCTCTATATGGTATAGGGATCATGCATATCAATTTTCATGAAGAAATTCCATGGGGAAGGCATCTGATCAAGAGTTGACTTCTTGAGCAAGTCAGTGTAAAATCAGGGCATCTGAGGCCCCCAATGACCCAACCAAAGGGTGTTCTTCATCATTTTGATTGTGTATGATCTTTATTTGATCATAGAAGATGTTAGAAGTTCACAAAATGGGAGAATTTCAAGTCATTTGCAAAGTTGACTTTTTGGGAAAGTTGAATTATAAGGAAAATTGCCATTTTGGGAAACTTTTTCAACCCTTGCTTTTTGATTCAAAAATGCTTCAAATGGAAAAACTTTGGTCATGAAAGTTGTAGAATGGATCATTCCCTTTTCAAAAAGTACAAGAACTTGACCTAATTCATTTTGGATCAAAAGTTATGGCTTGTCAAAGTTGGCCAAAATCACAAAATTTGAAGTTTTCTACCAAAGAGGCATTTTGCAAAATGCTATGATCAAGTGTTCTAAAGGCCTCAAATGTGTACAAATTCTTCACAACATGATCACATGACCTCTAAAATTCAGAATGGGCCAAAGAATCATCTCATTTCATGCCTTGAACCTCAAGAAATCCCAAAGGAACCAAACTTTGTGAAACTTGCAAAACCTATCACAAACTACAAACTACTTGCTGCATTGCCTCTAGACCTTTTCCATAGCTTCCCTTGATTCAAGCTGAGCCAAAGCAAGCCAAAAAGCAAGTTGTACCATTGCCCATACCTCAAGTACAAATCAAGTTGACATTTTGGCCAAAGACCCATACCAATCACCATAGGCCACCAACAACTCTCTGACCTATCACCTTTTGATACATGGACCAAAGCCAGCATAACACACCACACACTTCATGCTGAAACACACTCTAAGCCATAGTTATCATTTTTGCTCCAACTTGCAAAACCATTCGAAACATTCAGCACAGCCTTCAAACACATTAACAAACTTCACCATTGATCTTAAGAGGTTCTACTGATCACAAACCAACCACTAAAACAGCCTGAAAGTCACTTAAACAAAAACACGATCACCACCCCTCCTTGAACAGAACTTCTGCCATCTCACAAACCAGCCATCCTCAAAGCTTTCTAAGCTTCATTTCATCATCAGATGGTTCAAAGGAGTGGACTTGCAGCAAAGGAAAGGCCAGAAAGCTCAGGACCAGGAGATTACATCTCAGGTAGCCATCTCAAACTTTTTTCCAGAAACTCCATTTTAAGTTCTTAAACGATTCCATGTGCTCCCCTGATCATGGGGATATGATTATTTTTGAAAATGGTTGAGAAACCAGGATGTATGATTGTTCTGAAACTTTCTGCCCTAAATATGTTTTGCTTCGATTTGCATGATTAATGAATGAAAAATGATTTTTGTTTAGGGGTTTTGATTCAGTGTTGAATGGGGATGGATTCTGGGCAATTAGATTTCATTTTCATAAAGTTTAGAGAGAGTTAGAGATTTGGCTCGTCGGAGAAGACGACCGGAACCACTGTTCCGGTCGTCTGAAAGTCATTGGCCCTAATTTTGTAATTAAATGAAGTTTGAATGAGGAGCGTTGATCTGGTTGACTAAGTCAATCTCCCGCGCGCGTGTGTGGTCCAGATTTGTCACTTAGCCCTAATCCCACTTAATTAATTTAATTAATCAGCCTTAGTCAAGTTTGAATCTCAACCACTGGATGACGCGCGCAGTCAACTCCCGCGCATCCAGTTTGAATGCTGGCCCTTGATCCTGCTTACTTCTCATTAAATTCATTTTATTTTCATTTTTATTTCATTTGTTTTCTACATTTTATAAAAAATAGTAAAACATCTTCAAAAATTCTGAAATTTTTTGTCAAAGGTTCAATTATTTTTCAGAAACCAAAAACATTTTTATTTTTATTTTTTGCATTAAAAAATATTTTTAAATCATTTAAAAGATTATTTTTAATTAATTAATGAGAATTAATTAATTAAAAATACTTTTAGGTATTTAAAAATCACAAAAAAATTCATGAAACACTGAGAATCATTTAGAAACATTGTCCAACTCTCAAACCAAATTTCTTTTTTGATCTTGATGTCTTTTGTCAATTTTCCATGAAATTAATTTCATTTCAAGGCATTATTTTGATCCAATCTTCAAAAATTCATTTCTGCCTAGCCTTTAAGAGTTGGACAATGATTCTTTTTGCATTTCATCTTGCATATCATGTAGTTTATAGGGTTAAATTGGCATGAATTGATCTTGCATTTCCTTCTTTTTTTTGGCATTTTTCTTGACAAGGTACCTTAAAACACTAGCCAACTTAGGAAATTCACAACTCTCACTAGGTTAAGAGTTAGATCCCCTCCTTTGGGCAGTCAACTTGTATAGGTTTAGGGTATCTTTGATTGCATTTTCATTTTTTTATCATGCCTTATGCTTCTGATTTTGAGTTTTGCTTTGTGTGTTGATCATAAACCCTAATTTGTGCCTTCCTTTGCATCCTTCTTTCATTTGTTTGCATCCAATGACTTGCCATGACATTTTGTGCATCAACATGATTCATAATACATCTTAGGACATATTAGAGTCATGTTTGATCATTGCATCTTTCATTTGCCATGTTATATGTCCATTGCATTTCATAACATTTCATGTACATCCATGGTTCAAAGCATGCTTCTCTTGCATCCATATGTTTGTATGATCATTCTAATGCCTTGCCTCATGTTTGCATCATCTCTTAGCATAATTAACATCATACTTATGCTTCTGGTTTTGGTTTGCATCATCACATTTCACCTCATTTGCATTGCATTTCATTTCTTTTGTTGACTTTTCAGGTGGTAAGTTGTTTTGATAAGTGAATTTGCCTTCACTTCTCACAATCTCTTTTCATCTCTCTTATGCATCATTGCTGAATTTTATCTTGTGATTTTGATTGAGCTTGCTCATTCTTGTTCATCTTATCTTCTTTCTTCAAGCAACTTGTCTTCTTAAGTGAAGCAAGTTGTTTTGCTTCTCTTTGCTCCTCTCATCTGCTTCTCCCATTGGTGGTTCCTTGAAGATTTCCTTCTTAAGCCTCACAAACCTTAGGAATGACCAAGCATTATAACAATTAGGGTTTGATTAGTCCCCCACTTAGCTTTTACCTTTGTGTCTCTTTGAGTCTTCTCTTCTCATCTCATAATCAGGGACTAAACCCTAAAGGCTTTAAGGCTTTGTGATTAAGCTTATGCTTGCATCCTTCTATTAGGATGGAGTGTATAACTTTAATCCTAAGTGTTAAACCCTTAATGTGTTTAATTCCTTTAATCAATTCACTTAATAATCATCAAGACATCAAGCTTGTAACTTGGGCCTTACATTAGGGTTCTAATTCTTCCTTAATTGGTTAAGAAGGACTAACCCTAGTGTTAATGGACAAGTCCCCCTCAAGTTGTCTTACAAACCATAAAAATCATTTCTTCATCTTATCATTAACTAAAATCCATTTAATAAAGGCTTTGTTTTGTCATGAGGTTAATCCCTAATCATGGATTAAGTTGAGGAGCTTTCCTCAGCTTAAAAATTCTCATATATTATCCTTCTATTAGGATGGTGTAATGAGTCTGTTTAATCCCTGATTATGGCTTAATCTCATTACTCAACACTAAACAAAAACAACAAAAACATCTAAATAATCACAAGTAGGTTAATGATCTTAATCCTACATCAAAGGTGATTAAGTGTGAGAAGCTGACTTCATACTTAAGGTATCCTCATCACCCCTAATCAGAGGGAGGATGTGATGAGTTTACTAACCCTTGGTTTAGGCTTAAGCTCATTTTCTTATGACAAATCCAAAAGCAATAAAAGATTGAAAACATAAAAAACAAACAATAATCGTCTCCTCCGGGATTCTTTTCTCACCTCATTCACTCATAAACGAGAACTCGCTCCTTCCGTCTAATGCAAGACAGTTTGCACCTGAGCCAGACAGGTCATACAATTGAGCATAGGCAAGTAAGCAGTTCACAAGTCAATTTATCTTTCAGTCTCTTTGGGTCGAACTACGGTGTTCTGACTTCCTCATTGCACGAGAGGATACGTAGGCATAACTTAACAGTTATCGAACAAAAGTCTCTGTATATTCCCCCTCCTTCAGCTATTCTTTAAAGCCTCATTATCATGAGCACCTCACTTTTTCCTTACACTGACACTTCACTTATACACCTCACTTCTCTTACACTGACACCTGTACATCCTTTTCCAGCTCTTTTATACACAGATTGCACTGACACTACCCCTTTAAAACACAAATCTTTTAAGCGTGGATCCCGTCGAGTACGACGGACAATCTGGGTGCTAATACCTTCCCAGGTTGTAACCAACCCCCTTTCTCAGTCTCTCTGGTTTGCAACCGTCTTATCCATACCTTTCTAGGTCTATGCAGCATTGCCTTTCCTCCGGGATAAAAATGCCTAGCTGGCGACTCTTTCTTTTCTCTTGAGTTCACTCCTGTGTGTTCTCATCCCTCTTTCGCCGACCGTTCGCGTTTGTACCCCTTTTTGACCTGGTTGTCATTTTGGTGGGAGCGACAGCAGGCATGCTCTGAATGGCTCTGACTTTGTCAGGATCGACCTCAATCCCCTTCTGACTCACAATGAATCCTAGCAACTTTCCGAATCGAACTCCAAATGTGCACTTATTCAGATTAAGTCTGAGCTTGAAATCTCTTAATCGTACAAACAATTTTTAAAGGTTAACAATGTGTTCTTCCTCTGTTTGGGATTTTGCAATCATATCATCGACGTACACTTTAATCTCTTTATTAATCATATCATGAAAGAGTGTTACCATAGCATGTTGATATGTTTCTCCGGAATTCTTGAGTCCGAATGGCATTACTTTATAGCAAAAAGTTCCCCACGGCGTAATGAACGTGGTCTTCTCCATGTCTTCTGGATCCATTTTGATCTGATTATATCCAGAGAAGCCGTCCATAAAGGAGAACACTGAAAATTGAGTTGTATTATCCACCAATACATCGATATGAGGTAGTGGGAAATCGTCTTTGGGACTAACTCTGTTCAAGTCTCTGTAGTCGACACACATGCGGACCTTTCCATCTTTCTTTGGAACGGGTACAATGTTGGCGATCCACTGTGGGTATTTAGCTACTGCTAGAAATCCGGCGTCAAATTGCTTTCTTACTTCTTCCCTAATCTTGAGGGCCATGTCTGGGCGAGTCCTTCTCAACTTCTGCTTGACTGCTGGACATTCTTCTTTGAGTGGCAACTTGTGCACGACAATATCAGTATTTAGCCCAGGCATATCCTGATATGACCATGCGAACACGTCGGCGTACTCGTGGAGAAGCTTTATCAATTTTGCCTTCACTTCGGCTTGCAAAGAAGAACCTATCTTCACTTTTCATTTATCCTCCTCTGATCCCAGGCTGATAACTTTAATATCCTCTTGGTGAGGCTGGATGACCTTCTCTTCTTGCTTGAGTAGTCGGGCTAACTCTTCAGGAAGTTCACAATCTTCCTCGCCTTTTTCCTCTGCTTGGTTGATCGGACAATCGAAGTTATATGGGACCATAGCAGCGTCGTCCTCAAGGACTTCGGTGGTGTCTCTTCATGTTTATGATTTATGCATTTATTTTAGAAAGTGATGTGCATTAAAACATTAACATTTTATTATAAAAGAAAAGAAAAATTAAAGAAAGTGAACAAATATTGAATGCAAATTGCTGATTTATTATATTGATAATCAAAGTTTTAAAACATTGGTGGCCCGACAAGATCCCAATATGCCTTGGGAAGAGCATATGGTTTTGAAAAAGAAGTAGAATTACTTTTTAGGGTAAATAAACTGAGGAATCTCGACAGTTCTCCAATTCTCTAATTCCTCCCCTGGACTGGCTTGACGAATCCAATTACAAGTCACTTCATGGTAATCTTCGTCTAAGATCATTGCAGCGTGATCCTCAAAGATGTATCCAGCGCTTATAAATGTATCACTCACCTGAGGAAATTGACCATGTTCTTCATATGCCGAGATCGTTGTTGCTCTGGAAGATGGCTGGTAGCCAATGCCATACATGTCTCTTTTGTCTTGCATCTCGACAACTTTGTCCCAGCCCTGTGTGTTCCCAGTCTCCAAGACAGCCAAAGCCTCCTTCAGTGATGTCATTGACATTGATGGCTGTGGGCACTCAGATTCTCGTTGTACTGCCAGCATACTCACTATTTCAAAAGATTGAAACGGTGTCTCGACAGTCTCACCTTCCACATCAATATATCGGAAAGAGGTCAAATGACTCACTAGGATATCTTATTCACCTCCAATCACCACTATTCGGGTCTGCATAGGGAACTTTAGTTTCTGATGGAGAGTGGACATAACAGCCCCTGCGTTATGAATCCATGGTCTTCCCAGGAGACAGCTGTACCCTGGATGGATATCCATTACTTGGAAAGTAATGGTGAACAAAACAGGTCCTATCTTGATCGGGAGATCCACCTCTCCTATGACCGCACGCCTGGAACCATCGAAATCTTTTACTATCAATGCACTTGGCTTCATCACTACTCCTTGTATGGGCATTCTTTCCAACGTCGTTTTCGGCATCACATTTAAGGAGGAACCAGTATCCACCAACACCCTCGACAGCTACGTATCTTCACATCTTATGGAGATGTGCAAAGCCTTATTATGATTCTTCTTATCAGCAGTGAGCTCTTTATCATTAAAGCCGGGGAAGTTGCCAGTAGTAACGCTGGCTA
Organism: Lathyrus aphaca; assembly: GCA_963966055.1. Classification (NCBI taxonomy): domain Eukaryota; kingdom Viridiplantae; phylum Streptophyta; class Magnoliopsida; order Fabales; family Fabaceae; genus Lathyrus; species Lathyrus aphaca. The sequence continues at coordinate 511,902,254 of OZ014520.1, forward strand.
TGACGTCATCAAATTGGGCTACAATGATATCTTTGGTAATGTGGGCCGCACTTAGCACTTTCAGCAAAGAAGATCTATGTGCTTCAGAACTAAGTAGTAAATCTAACATAGATATTTTGGCGGGAGTCTGGTTCAGCTGATCGACCACCTTGTAGTCGCTGTTCTTGATAATCCTTAAGAACTCTTCCGCTTCTTTCTGAGTGAATGCAGCTTTAGGCGATGACGGTTCTTCTGGTGACCCCTGAGGAATAGGAGTGACAACCGGTGTAGCAGTTTTCTTTTGCTTTTGATTGGATGACGACTCCACTGGTCTTGGTGTAAACAATCGTCCACTGCGAGTCATGCCACTTGATCCGGCAATGTATGTGACAACGGGAAATTCAATATTAATAGGCTGCCTTCTCCGGCCTTGTCTAGCGTTCATTGATTCATAACTCCACGGTACAGCTTGGTTATTTTCCCCAGTGTAGGGAGCTGGGTACTCTATAACTATAGGAGTAACATTGTTTGGAGTCTGAGGTGCATCATAATACATCTCTATTGCAGCCACCATTCTTTTCTTCTTTCCACGTCTCTCGATCTGTATCAAACCTTGATTGAGGAGTCTTTGCAGACACTCCCTGATATCTTCCTCGGAATTATCAACCCCTTCATCCTTTGCCAGCATCAAACCTGATTTCACCAATCGTTCCCCAATCATGGCCAATGGAGTCTGAACGTCTTCTGCCTTTAGAATTAACTCACACTCGTCTTCTTCCTCCACGGCATTAACAGTCGCTCCTCCATGAGGTGGCAATGGGTTGTTTTTGACATTCGGGCCTCTTGGAGTAAAAGTTAGATCCTTCGACTCCACCAAATCCTGCACGTGATTTTGAAATGCATAGCATTTGTCTATAGTGTGTCCCGGTGCACCTTTTTGGAATTTGCAAGTGGCATTAGCATCGTAATTTGGAGGATACAGGAAAGTGGCTGGCCTTAGATCCCTCAGAGTCAGTTGCCCGCATTGGTTCAGCTGATTAAAGATATCCCTGTAAGGCATGGGGACTGGATCAATGTGCCTTCTTGGTCTAGGCTACCTTTGCACCGGACCACTTCGTCTGTACTGTTGATTGGGCTGCTGTGCAGGAGCCTGCTGATATTGTTGGTGTTGCGGAGCCTGTGGTTGATACAGAGCTGGCGCAACATTAGCTATATGTCCATAAGACATGTTATACGACAAACTAGCTCTTCCTATCATAATAGCATTGGCCTCTCCTTCCCTTTTCTTTTGGAAATTAGGATAAGGTTTCTTGCCAATATTTGCAGAAGTGGCTGCTCCTTTGCCCTTTTTCAACTGGCTCTCAATCCTTTCTCCTACGGATACGATTTCAGAGAAACTAGGAAAACTAGCTCCCATCATTCTGTCCATATATTTGTCCTCCAGTGTATTTAGAAACATGCCTGTTAACTCTTTAGGAAGCAATGGCGGCTGAACCCGTGCAGCGAGCTCTCTCCACCTTTGTGCGTATTCTTTGAACGATTCATTGCTACGTTGCGTCATGTCTTGCAGTTGAGTACAATTTGGCGCTAGATCAACATTATACTAATAATGTTCAAGAAATGCACGGGAGAGGTCATTCCATGTTTTGATTCGGCCTCTTTCCAATTGGACGTACCACTCCAAAGATGCCCCGGACAGGCTGTCCTGGAAATAATGAATCAGGAGCTGGTCGTTCCTAGCATATAGAGCCATCTTTCTGCAGTAAGCCTGAAGGTGAGTGTGAGGACAAGTGTTCCCTTTATATTTATCGGGAAAGTCCAGAGCCTTGAATTTATGCGGGATTACTAATCCTGGCACAAGACACATCTCCTCAGCATCTAGACCCGGAATGGTGTTGATATCCATTGCCTTAAGCTTTTCCTCCATTGAGCGCAACCTTTCTGTTACTTGTTCAAGAAGAGTTTCGGTACGGTGAACCGGTGGATCTGCATAAAAGACATCAGACTTCTCATCTATGTCCTTAAAGGACCCATGGTGAACTGCTAAAGATGGTACATTGGGTGGATTCACCCCAGCAAGAATGAAGTTCTCTTTGGCAGTCCCCGAAGTGTCGGCTTGTCTGGCGAGTTTCTCAGCTTCTTCTTCTCTCTTAGCCATAGTGATGACCTCGAGGATTTGGTCCAGCTTTCCCTTGAGTGAATCAATATCAGATCTCATGGCGTTCTGCTCCTCTTGGATTTGCTCCAAAGTCATTTTTTAAATCTTTCTGGTCTCGTACCTCCGTCGAAAAATCCGGAAAGTCAGCTTTTCTTGAGAGGGAAGGTAAAGTGTATGAGTTTGTGTTTTTGTTTGGTTGTGAAAATGAGCGTATGAATGCATATGTTTGATTACAAAGCTCTCAGTCGTCTTATCGATTTATTACCAGAGATATTTAATGTATTTATCATTGCAAATAAGACAAGATTTAAAATCCAAAAGCAACAATTTTCATTCATCTAATTCAAACAAGTACATTAAAGATTCCACGAGTTTTCATATTACAATGCAAAAGATAACAACAACTTTCTTGAACATAAACTATGGTGAAACCCTGAAAATGACCCCTTGAGCTTTGTGGACTGCTACTAGGTTTGTGGTAAGCTCCTTGATGGTTCTCTTGCAAACTTTCACACACCTGTAGACTTCTTCAGGTGTGTTTTCTGGGCACATAACATGATCTGCATCTTCAAGCTTCTCAGGGAGGTCTTGACTTGCCAGGTTCAACATGCTAGCCAGATTTACAAACTTCTGCTTCCACTCTTCGTACAAATCTTGGAGATTTGCAATTGCAACATCTCTTCCACCTATGGCTTCTTCAGCATCTTGACACTTGTTCATCCATTGGATGCAAGTATCCTCCAGGTCTTGATAAGCTTTCTGAGATCTCAGGTAGTCAATTTGTTCCACAGCTTGCTCATGTTGAAATTTCTCACGGTCGTACTTTCGTTGATAACTTTCCTTTACCAACTTTTCTGCTGCTAACTTGTCTTCTTCTCTCTTGAGAGAATCTTCTAAACTCTTGATCTTTGCTTCTAAAGTGATTCTATCATCCTTCTTGTTCTTAAGACATACCTCCATGTCCTTTTGTAAATTGATAATTCGAACTTCAGCCCTTCTTAATTGCTCGTTACGATGATCCAGATCCATGCTAGCTCCATAAAGAGCACCCAGGCAATGCTCTCTCTTATCTTCTTCTATTCTGCATCTTTTGTTACTGCTTTCCACTCTTTCCTTCATATTTTTACTTTTCTCCTCCCATACTTCTTGTTTTTCTTTGGTTCGAAGGAGTTCGATCCGCATGTGTTCGTTCTCCAATTCTAAACCTTTGATCCTTTCGTTGAGCTCATTTATGTCTTCAGGTAGTAATGGTGCTTTCTCGGGAAGGGGTGGGAAATCTATTGGATCGAGGAAGAATGGAATCTTAACGATACGAGATCTTTCTTTTACCCACAAGACATAAGGTTCCTTCACAGCGATATTCTTGTGGACACTAGGGTCACTTGTAACGATCTTCTTCCAAGCTGCCTTGAATTTCTTCAACTCTTCTTTAGATGGTTTATCTACAACAAAAGGTACCAAATGCCTTTCCTCGGGAGGAGCTTCCATAGGAAGCCCAAGTTGTCTCTTAAGCATCACCGGGTTGTAATTTATGCAACCATGATTTCCTATCAGAGGGACATTAAGGAAACTTCCACATCTAAGCACAATAGCCCCAATCTTCCAATCTCTTGAGTACCATGTGATGTCATTGGCCCTGAGTGAAGCAAATCTGTGAGGCCATGACAAATGCCTAGACACAAAGTAACCCTCTTTAGGCATGTGCATTTTCATCCACATGTGTAGCAACGGAGCGCAGCAAAGGAATACACCTCCTCTCTTTGTATGTCGGGTATGGAAAGTATGATAAAAATCTGCCAATAAGAACGGAACCGGGTTTCCTGTCATGAAAATCTCTATAGCAGCACGGTCAACAAACTTATCTGACTTTGGGAACAACACGATCCCATACACAAGAAGAGCTAGGATGGCTCCGCAGGAGGACCAGTTTCCCTTTTCAGCACACTACCAGGCTTGTTTTTCTAAGAACAGTCTCGTGAATCCCTCCTTGTCTGACTTGTTGTCCGCTAAGAAACTTGCAGGAAGTCCCAACACAGTAGCCAACTTAGTCATAATGACTTCTTCTTCTAGCTTTGGGAAAGGATTGCGGTCTCTAATACGAAGGCCCACAAGCAACTCGAATTCTTCCAAAGTAGGAGCAATCTGGAAGTCTGGGAAAGTGAAGCACCGCAGTTGAATGTCATAATATTGAGCAAGAGCACTAAGAGCATCAATGTTTGTTGCCTCATCCAGTATACTCAGGATATTTCCGAAGCGAGCCTGAAAGTTGTTGTGTTTGATAGGCGTGATCTTAGCTCTCAAGGCCAGTAGCGTGTCAACCTTTGGTTCCAAGAACTTGAAACTGTACGTGCTTTTCTTGGAAATTTGATTCATCTTGATTGCTTTGACAAATACTTCAAATCTGCAATAAATATAAGAAACTGAGAGCTCTGTATCATTTATGAATGAATGTATGCAATCGATGAACGGGTAAACCCAAAATGCAATGTTCCAGAAACAACTAGCATGGATGGAAGATACTTTGATCACTCTCCTCACAAGGACCTCACTGGGTGACCTCTACAGTTTTAAGGATCCCAAAGTTAATAACTCATATGGATGTTCATTACATACGCCATTAACATGACAGTTAATTGACTCCACCATATGAATTTCGTTTGGGTGAGATCTTCGTATCGAGCCACACAAGAGAGAAATCTCCTGGTACCCCATACTACATGATCGTTGACACAAGGTTTAAAACAAAGTCCTGGAGTTCTGGAACTTTCTCAAATGTTTGATGCACGTGTCAATTTTATATATTCTTGACAGTAAATCAACTCCATTGAGTAAGTCTATTCCAAGTGAGGTTTTCATATCGAGCCACGCGAGGGCGAACCCTGGTGCCCAATACTACGCAACCATCAACCGATGTTTCAACCCAAAAGGTTCTAAAGGTCCTCAAAGTCGGTGATTTTAATTAAAACAACTGAGCACACACGCCAAGAGCTTGACGGTTGTCAGTATTTCCATTAAAATCTACTCCGAGTGAGGTTTTCGTATCGACAACCCACGAGAGAGGTTTCCTCGGGAGCCCATACTACACAACCTCGCTAGCTTATGTTTACACTCATAGACCCGGGTATAGAGCCTTTCCCTCAAGTTGTTTTGATCAAAGTATCAATCCAGTACAAAAGATCCACAATAAGGATATAAAATGTAAAGCGATAAACAGTTAACACATAAGAAAACATCCAAACAAACGTGGAGACCTAGACTAGGCTCGACTTGCATAGGGGTGAACCATTCCCCAGCAGAGTCGCCAGCTGTCGTACCTCAAAAAATACGATCCTCGCGAGCGCGGTCGCGGCTGGGCTGACATGAGAGTCGCCACCTAATTTTATTTATTCCCGAAGAGGAAAATGGTAAATATAGATAAAACCACTGAGAAGGGATAAAACAAGGTCATCGCAAACCATGGTTGGGGTTCGGAAGTCGGTTATGTAGGAGAAAGGTATTAGCACCTCCTACATCCATTGTACTCGATGGGAACCATCTGGGTTGTCACCCGCGAAGGGATGTCTATACTCATGATTACTTGCTAAACTAATTGGTTTATTGATCCTAGGGGCTCGGCAAGGATTGAGATCCTCGTGCCTACGTATTGCCTTGTGCAATGGGAAAGTCAGAGCTTTGTAGTTCAGCCTGATACAGGTGATGGTTGTTGATTTTATTACCTTTCTTTGATGAAAGGATTTAGGAGTCCATTTGCACTAAAGACTATGGATAGTTTATTTCGTCCAACAAGACGAACGTCTTGCGCCGAAATAATCGGAGCGAGTAACGAGAGCTTGTTATCCTCCTTTCTACCGCTTAAGGCTCGCGGCGTGCAATTTTCCTCGTATATATTGAAGTGTTTTGTTTCCTAAGACCGCTTGATGTTGGATCAAGGGTTTGGATCTAAAAAGTAACATTTCGGTTTTTGAAGTTTAAGGTGAATGCAAATGGAAGTTTATTTGTTGGTTTTGTTAGCGAGGCACAATGTGCTCGGCTCGCAAAGTTGAGGAACTAAGCTAAAGACTAGCTATAGAAAACAAGCGCAATGCGTTGATTCGTTAAGTTGAAAAGTATTGCTAAAGGTGTAAGGTGCATAGTTCGTGCAGATGGTGATCGAGGAACGATCGACTTACGTGTGTGTATGAAGTGGAGTACGTACGGATATTTGTTTGGCGTTGGACCAAAGATTTCGTTTATCTTTGAAAATGATTAATCTTAGTGTGCGTCCGTTTCTTACTTAGCAATTTATCGTCAAAATGCAAAAGTAATCACACAAGCAGTCATTGTATCAAGTCACAAGCAAAGAAGATCGAGCATACACAAACATTCATCACACGCGTAATATCAAACAAAGGTGAAAAAATAATAATAATAATAATTAACCAAATTAAATAGAAATATTTAATTAGATTAATTATCAAATTAATTAATCTGATTAAATAAAACATTTAATTAAATTAATCTATGAAAATGTTTTTTTTTTTTGAGATTTTGTTAACTAATATTTTTTAAAAAAAAAAGGAATGAATAATAAATAAATAAAGTTTAAACACCAATTAATTAAGAAAGTGCTTCTTTCTTATTGAGTTTTTTATTTTTATAAAGAAAAAAAAATTAGCAAAAAAAGGAAAAGAAAACGTTAACAAGAAGTAAATGGGACAGAATGGAATCCAAGAGAAGCAGAGCCCATTTGAGGTAATCAACACTCAACTAATTTGGGCTTGGGTCACTAAAGACCCGACTTGCATCTTTATGATCTTAGAATTAATCCAAGGAAAAACCTAGAGACAAATGACCTAGCCACATGAGTGCATCATCGGTCAAAACGAAATAGCTTGTTGTATTTATTGAACTGAGTGAATCATCATAAAAAATTAAACATGAAATTGACATGTGTGCGCAGAAGGGAATTCTTGGAAACGAAATTCCCATTTGAGTGCCTCTTCAAAAACCAAAGGATTGAAGACAAATGATTTTTCACAAACCCAAAAGACAATCAAACACGTGACCTCTCTTTCTCATTAAATAATTCACTGAAGGGAGATAAGTTAGTGGCGTGTCAAATCGCAAATAAAGTTGAAGAGAAACAAACACCTGCTTTTAAAATTAGGAAAAAGAAAACAAAAATCTACCTCTCTATCCATTAACTCTCCTCGGATACTCACTCATTTTTCATTCAGTTCCAATACTCAGTTTCGTCATCCTCTCAAAGGAGATGAAACCTCATCGTATAGCATCACCATCACCATGAAACAAACAACAATCATAGAGATTCATACTAAATCATCAGTAACAACGACACAAAGCGAGACGCGAAATCAACGGCGATAAACAATCAAGGGTGAGAAGAGAAACTACCTCCAATGGAGAACGACGACTCAAGGTTACTCTAAGGTATGCTGTTTGATTTTTTCTGTTTGCTCTAAATCGTCTTCTTCTACTTTCTTCTTCGCTTGCTGTGTTGTTCGTTGTTCGTGGTGTATGAATGCAGTGGATGAGGTTTAGCTCATCTCTGACGAAATTTCAGTGTGAAATTACGTCGAGATTGTAGGATCAGAGCTTTAGTGAGGTAGGTTTCTTTGATTGTTCCGCCGTTTCTTTTTTAGGGTTTTTCAGGTGTAGGTCCCCTTTTCTGTGCCAATGATTGGCTTTTTTATAGAGGAATATTGAGAATCTGATACGTGTGATCAAAATGGAATTTGTGTGAGGTTATCCTTTGGTACGTGAGAGTTATCGTGAGCTGTATACCGCAATCAGTTGGGATGATTTGTGGTGAGGCTTGTGGGGACCCTGTGTAAATTTGTGAAATTCTTCCTTTTTGTCTGTAGTGAAATAGAAAACTGTTGTGGTCCCACAAAAATCTGATATTTGCATTTTTACTGCTGTGAAAACATGTGACTAATGCTTTGGTTTCTTTTGCCTTTCTATACTTTACTTGCTTGAATTGTTGCACTACTATCTGTGCTGATCATGGATATTTGTTGTTGAATGTTGAACACTACATGGTAGGATCTCTATTTTAATTTACTTCTTCTTTTGATAACAGGTTCCTTTTTGTACTTCCTCACCTTCTCATCTTCAACTTGGAATTTCCCATTTTCACCAGCTGGATTGGTAAAGGAGGCATCAAGCCATCCTTCAGAGATTGCCTTGGGGACATATGACTGAAACAAAGCTTTAGCTGATGGAATATCAAGATCAAGATCATCTAGACCTTCTGCCAATCTAGAAAATCCTCTCACCATTTGGCTGGAACTAATCAGCCCTTCTTCTGCTGCTTCTTTTAATAGCTTCAGCAGTAGAAGTTCTGACGAAGGAATCTCCATGGCAAGTACCAGAGCTTTCCTCACAACTTCGATCCCTGTCTTGAATTCCTCCTCTGTAATGATTTTTTTTTACAGGTCTCCTTCATGTATTTGTTGTAGGTACATTGATGGCAGCTTGAGTGTATAGTAGTATGAAGAGTGAAAACAAGGCTCCTCATTGAGATAGATTAGTGCAGACTAATTGGACTGATAACTACTACTGGTACATCTCTATTGTGATTTCGGATTTCATTGCAGTAAAAACATGAGTTTGTAACTTTCATTGCGTTTATCACTTTACTAATTGTAAATCATGAATTGCCTTGTTGATTCCTATTTGAGCCATCTTGTTTATGATATTTTTTATTAGCACGAACCAGGGCTGGCTAACTGATTGTGAAATGATGTTTCAGGTTATGGTACGAAAGTTTCTTGATGATGGGGTGTTTAGGATTGATCTCAAGAATCCTCCTTCTACGCATGTAAGATTTCCTCTTAGAATTTGACAGAGTTTGAGACTGCATGATTCTCTCCATGTTTGCACTCCAACCAAAATTTTGATGTCATAACCACGCAAGGAATGTTATCCAGTCGGTTGAATATCTTCACATCATCAACGTTAACTTTTGAAAGGGAATTTTCCACCAAGCTTCAGACCCTCCCTGGACACATTTTGGAACTTCTTGTTCTCATAATCCACCAGATGTTGCATCAAGTATTCATTAACTGGATTTGTGAAGAAAATAACTTCATAATTCTTCTTCTTAAACCGCCCAAGGAATGGAGAATTTTCATGCCGCTCTTGCTGGTTCCAGTTATGTAAAAGACATCTCTTTGTCCAACTTCATTCTAGGTGTATAATAGTCAAGACATGTCAATTTACTTTCAGACTTGGAAGTCTCAAGTCTGAACAGTTTTACCAAGCAATTTCTGTTGGTGGTGTCCTCAATGATACACAGTTTAATGGATTTGCCAAATTCATTCCAGAACTTAGTGTATTGACCTCTCTTCTCATCCACATCAGAAGACAAATCTTCTTTCTTTTCTTTATCAGTGGACTTATCAGGATCCTCTTCAGCAAACTTGCAGATCATATCAAGGGCTTTCCTAATAAGCTTCTTTTTTATTGTCTTCAAACTACTGTATTGTTGAAGCATTTCCTGTGATACATTAACTTCAAGTTGGATTTGTTTGCATTCCTGTAATGTTCTCCCTTCTTTTTTTAAAATAATCCTTGAGTTTCTTATTATGGTCATTGTGTTTTGCTTGTGCAGGTTAAGTTAGATGGTAGCAGCTTGCGTAGGCTTGCGTGGGCTGGTGTGTGTGTGTGTGAAGGCTTAATGAGGCACTTTTGATGATGATGCGGTGGCATGGAGCAAAGTATGATTAGTTTGATTGTTGTATTTCCCTTTTGAATTTTCTTTTTTTGTTTCCTTGCTTTGGATGACACGAGGAGATTTCGCTTGAGGACGAGGAATCTAGGCAGTTAGGTCGTGGAATCAAGGAATAAGGGACACTCTTGGCTCATAGACGTATTGTGTTTGGAGCTTCTGTAAACACCCCAAATTTGCCCTCACCCATTCACACCATGGCTTGTGATCTCCTCATATGCATAAACTCCATCATACCATCTCATATTACATTTTTGATTCATTGCATTGGTTCAAAGTCATCTGCATCTAGGGTTTGTGATCTGAGCAAATCAAGAGCTTCTTGAGCCACTCCAAAGGTCATCAATCACTTAAAAGGGGTCCATGTATGTTCAAGCATCATATTGTGTCCTCTCAAAGTCAAGAATGTCAAAGAATCACAAGAACTGAAAATGGCATGGAAGCAGAGCCAGGTTTGACTGCACAGATGACCTAGAATTAGGGTTTTGGTTTCAAAGGCCATAACTCCAAATTTTTGGTCATTCTTGTTTCTATTGGTCTCTATATGGTATAGGGAGCATGCATATCAATTTTCATGAAGAAATTCAATGGGGAAGTCATCTGATCAAGGGTTGACTTTCTAAGTAAGTCAGTGTAAAATCAGGGCATCTGAGGGCCCCAATGACCCAACCAAAGGGTTTTCTTCATCATTTTGATTGTGTATGATCTTTATTTGATCATAGAAGATGTTGGAAGTTCACAAAATTGATGAATTTCAAGTCATTTGCAAAGTTGACTTTTTGGGAAAGTTGACTTATAATGAAAATTGCCATTTTGGGAAACTTTTTCAACCCTTGCTTTTTGATTCAAAAATACTTCAAATGAAAAAACTTTGGTCATGAAAGTTGTAGAATGGATCATTCCCTTTTCAGAATGTACAAGAACATGACCTAATTCCTTTTGGATCAAAAGTTATGGCTTGTCAAAATTGGCTAAAATCACAAAATTTGAAGTTTTCTACCAAAGAGACATTTTGCAAAATGGTTTGATCAAGTGTTCTAAAGGCCTCAAATGTGTACCATTTCTTCACAACATGATCATGTTACATCTAAAATTCAGAATGGGCCAAGGGATCACTCATTTTCATGACTTATGGAGCAAGAATTTTCAAAGGAAACAAAAGTGAAGCAAGTTGCAAAAACTCACTCAAGTTTGAATCCACTTGCTTGCTGACTTCACAAACAATCCTAGGGATCTCCACACATCTTGTTGCGCAGGACACTCCATTTGTCCTTGGATAGCTAGTAGCCCATGCCTCTCTTACACAAACTTGACATTTTGGCAACTTGAGCCATTCCAATCACTACAGCACACATCAACTCATCTGACCAATCCCATTTGTTTATACAAACCAAAAGCAAGACATTTCACATAACACACTAGCCTGAAAGCACCAAGAACACAACTCTCTCATTTTCACCCCATTTTGCAAAAGCTTTCGAAACACTCTCCACAAGCTGCAAACACACAAACCAACTTCACAAATCAACTCAGCATACTTCACTGGTCATAAACCACCCATCACCATTGCCTGAAACTCCCTGAATCAAAAACACGATCACCACCCCCCCTTTGAACAGAACTTCTGTAATCTTTCAAACCAGCCATCACAAACTTCTTCCAAGCATCAAGACTTCATCAGGGACCTAAGAGGAGTGGTTTGCACAAAGAAAGAAGGTCAGAAAGTTGCAAACTGAGAAAGCTCAAAGCTCAGGTATCTCAAGAACTTTTTTTCCAGAAATGAGTTTTTAAGTTTCTAAATTGTTCCTCATGCTTTGTTGATTACTCTGATGTTTTTACTTTTTGAAATGGTTGAGAAATAAGCATGTAATCGTGTTCTGAAACTTTTCTGACCTAAACATGTTTTTCTTCGATTCACATGATTGATGAATGAAAAATGATTTTTGATTGGGGTTTTTGATTCAATGTTGAATGGGGATGATTTCTGGGTGATTAGAGTTCATTTTCATGGCCTGGGGAGAAAGTTAGCAACTTTCAGGTGAGGGTCTTGCCGGAGAAGACGACCGGAAGTCTTCTCCGGCCACCTGAAAGTGATTAGGGTTTAATCTGTGTAATTAATGAAGTTTGAATGTGGTGCGTTGATCTGTCTGACTTAGTCAACTCCCGCGCGTGTTCAATGGTCCAGATTCTCCACTTAGCCCTAATCTCACTTAATTAAATTAATTAATTCATTTTAGTCAGTTTGAATCAGAGCCCTAGGATCACGCGCGCAGTCTTTCCCTCCATTCCAAGTTTAAATGCTGACCATTGGATGCGCTGACTTTCCCATTAATTCATTTTATTTTCTTTTTTATTTCATTTGTTTTCTTCATTTTATTTAAAATAGTAAAAATCATTGGAAAATTCTGAAAATTTTTATACAACCTTTTATTAATTTTCAGAGACCAAAAAACATTTTTATTTTTATTTTTTGCATTAAAAATTATTTTTAAATCATTTAAAAGTTTATTTTTAATTAATTAATGAGAATTATTTAATTAAAAATACTTTTAGGTATTTAAAAATCACAAAAAAAATCATGAAACCTTTAAAATCATTTAGAAACATTGTCCAACCCTCAAACCAAATTTATTTTTTGATCTTGATGTCTTTTGACATTTTTCCATGGAATTAATTTCATTTTAAGGCATTATTTTGATCCAAACTTTGAAAATTCATTTCTGCCTAGTCTTTAAGAGTTGGACTTTGATTCTTTTTGCATTGCATCTTGTATAGCATGTAGTTTATAGGATTAAATTGGCATGAATTGATCTTGCATTTTCATTTTGTTTGACATTTTTCTTGACAAGGTACCTTAAAACCCTAGAAATCTTAAGAAATTCATAACTTTCACTAGGTTAAGAATTGGATCCCCTCCTTTGGGCAGTGAGTTTGTATAGGTTTAAGGTTCCCTTGAGTGCATTTTCAATTTTTTATCTTGATGTTTGCTTCTGGTTTTGGTTTTTGTTTTATGCATTGATCATAAACCCTAATTTGGGGCTTTCATTTGCATTCATCTTGCATTTGCTTGCATACCATGACTTGCCATGACATTTTATGCATCCATTTGATTCATGACACATCTTAAGACATAATAGAAGCATGTTTGATCATTGCATCTTTCATTTTCCATTTTGTATGTCATTTGCATTTCATAACTTTTCATGTATGTTCATGGTTCTAAGCATGCTTCTCTTGCATCCATATGTTTGTATGATCATCCCCATGCCTTGTTTCATGTTTGCATCATCTCATAGCATCATTATCATCACACACATGCTTCTGGTTTTGGGTTTGCATCATCTCATTGCATTCCATTTGCATTGCATTTCATTCCTTTTGCTAACTTTTCAGGTGGTAAGTTCATTGAGAAGTGAATTTGCCTTCACTTCTCACAATCTCTTTTCATCTCTCTCATTTCATTTGCTGCATTTTGTATGCGTTTGAGTTTGATCTTTCTCATTCTTACTCTTCTTACTTTCTATCTTCAAGTGACTTGTCTTCTTAAATGAAGCAAGTTACTTTGCTTCTCTTTGCTCCTTTCATCTGCTTCTTGGTGTTTCCTTTGAAGATCTTTCTTGTAAACCTCACAAACCTTAGGAACAACCAAGCATGACAATAATTAGGGTTTTGATTAGTTCCCCCATTTAGTTTTACCTTTGTGTCTCATTGGGTCTTCTCTCCTCGTCTCATAATCAGGGACTAAACCCTAAAGGCTTTAAGGCTTTGTGATTAAGCTTAAACCTGCATCCTTCTATTAGGATGGAGTGTGTAACTTTAATCCTAAGTGTTAAACCCTTACTGTGTTTAAATCCTTTAATCAATTCATCTAATAATCATCAAGACATCAAGCTTGTAACTTGGGCCTTGCATTAGGGTTCTAATTCTTCCTTAATTGGTTAAGAAGGACTAACCCTAGTGTTAATGGACAAGTCCCCCTCAAGTTGTCTTACAAACCCTAAAACCCACTTCATCATCTTATCATTAACTAAAATCCATCTAATAAAGGCTTTGTTTTGTCATGAGTTTAATCCCTAATCATGGATTAAGTTGAGGAGCTTTCCTCAGCTTAAACACTCTCATCTATTATCCTTCTATTAGGATGGTGTAATGAGTCTGTTTAATCCCTGATTATGGCTTAATCTCATTACTCAACACTAAACAAAAACAACAAAAACATTTAAATAATCACAAGTAGGTTAATGATCTTAAACCTACGTCATGGTGATTAAGTGTGAGAAGCTGACTTCACACTTAAGGTACTCTCATTACCCCTAATCAGAGGGAAGATGTGATGAGTTTACTAACCCTTGGTTTAGGCTTAAGCTCATTATCTTATGGCAAACTCTCAAAAGCAATAAAAGACTGAAAACACCAAAAACAAACAATAATCGTCTCCTCCGGGATTCTTTTCTCATCTCATTCACTCACAAACGAGAGCTCGCTTCTTCCGTCTGATGCAAGACAGTTTGCACCTGAGCCAGACAGGTTATACACTTGAGCATGGACAAGTAAGCAGTTCACAAGTCAATTTATCTTTTCAGTCTCTTTGGGTCGAACTACGGTGTTCTAACTTCCTCATTGCACGAGAGGATACGTAGGCATAACTTAACAGTTATCGAACAAAAGTCTCTGTATATTCCCCCTCCTTCCAGCATTATCCTTTTAGCCTCATAATCTTGAGCATTTCATTCTTATTCTTACGCTGACACTTCACTTATACACCTCACACTTCTCTTACACTGACACCTGTGCATCCTTTTCCAGCTCTTTGATACACATATTGCACTGACACTACCCCTTTAGAACACAAATCTTTTAAGCGTGGATCCCGTCGAGTACGACAGACAGTCTGGGTGCTAATACCTTCCCAGGTTGTAACCAACCCCCTTTCTCAGTCTCTCTGGTTCGCAACCGTCTTATCCATATCTTTCTAGGTTTATGCAGCATTACCTTTCCTTCGAGAGAAAAATGCCTAGCTGGCGACTCTTTTCATTTCATCCTTTCGCCGACCGTTCGCGTCTGTACCATATTTGAGCTCACCCTCATCTTTTGGGAGCGACAGCTTGGCGACTCTGCTGGGGATCCTTATACTGTAACCAGGGCTTCTGGTTCTTTTTGTGGGTTCCTCCTAGCGCTTGTTTGATTTGTGTTTACTGGGGTGTTATGTGCTATTTGTGCTTGTATATTTATTTTGTTTTTTGCTTTATGAACAGTTATTTTATTGCTTTATTTACAGCTTTATATACATCATACTGTCATACTGTTCTGGCTGGATCTGGTTTTGTTGCTTTGGTGGGTGGGGTTCTATTGAGAGTTGAGGTCCTACACCTGGGACCTGAGTGACACCTAGGCTAGAGTGGTTCATGTTATTTCCCATTCCATTTCGGTCTGGTGTGGGAATATGAAACACGGTTCAGATATGGGTTTCTTCTTGAGAACTATGTGCTACAGATTTCCTGTAGTGCTAGGGCTATCTGGGAAGCCTGCTAAGTCTGGATGACCTTTAGTATTGACCTTCAGAAACTGAGGTGAATTAGAGGAGGATCTTTTATGATTATTGTAAACACTGTGCCTCTGGGTTGGAAGTGTTTACACTTCTCATAACTGGTCCAAGTCTGAGGATCCTTGTTTTAGAACACCACCTGTGAGGGGGTTGGGCTGTTTACAGGTTTGCAGGTACCCTTGACCTCAGCATACCCTATTACTTTGTTTTGATTAAGAATACTCCATTTTGGGACAGTTCTTGTGATTTTAACCCTGGACATGTGACTCTTTATTTGAGTCCCCCACCTTGGTTACTGGACTTATGAACCTCCACTTGGATTTCTTGAACATACATGGACTTATATCAAGGCAGTAATCAGATCTAGCCTGATCACAAACCCTTGCATATCATTTGCATACATCATCATTGCATCATTTAACATTTGCTTATTTGTTTTTTCAGGGTATCCACATCATACATTTTGGCTTGGTTTTGACCCCTTTATCTGATTAGACCCCTGTTCACCAGCTACTTGCTTCAGTCACCTGCATCACCAGCACCAGCTTACCAGTAGCCCATCTTCTAGTATCAGTCATGGCACCTAAGAAGAGCAATATCTCTTACCATTTCTTTCAGCCTGAGCTGACTGGCATCAAGAAGATCCAGGCCCTTATTACTCCAGACCATATACCACTATTCAGAGAACATTATGGAGGCATCCTTGATGTGGTTATGGATTTGGACCCTTCCCAGAGGAGCTTGATTCACACTTGTCTACAGTTCTATGATCCCCCTCTGAGGTGTTTCACCTTCCAGAATTTTCAGTTGGGACCCTTGTTGGAAGAGTATTCATCACTGGTTGGAGTACCTGTCAGGGGTGGTATCCCCTTCAACCCAGAAATGTTTTTTCCCAGCAATGAAGAAGTAGCTAGGGCACTGTATCTGGAACCTTTTCTGATTGAGCAGAACATGACAACCAAGGCAGGAATCTCTGGTCTACACTTGTATTTCTTGACCTCTCAGGCTATCCTAAAGGCCTCCTTGGGAGAGTGGAAGGCAGTCTGTGCTTTGTTAGCCCTCAGCATATATGGGGTTATACTTTTTGCAGATGAGCCTAAGTTTATTAGCAAGAATGCCATTCACCTTTTCATTCTGAGGAACCCAGTGCCCACCTTACTGGGAGATTTCTACTACTCTATTCATCAAAGGAATGAAAAGCAGAGAGGAAGATTGGTGAGATGTTGTGCTCCCCGGTTCCATACCTGGCTGCTCAAACACTTGCCCAAGACTGATGCATTCTTGAATCCTCACCAACAGAAAAATTGGGCTAGAAGACTTATTGCTTTGACCTCAGATGACATCAGGTGGTGCACTCAGAGCACCAAGGGCAGGGACATCATTACTAGTTGTGGGTAGTTCCCCAATGTACCTCTAATAGGAGTGAAGGGTTGCATCAACTACAACCCTATGCTATTCAAAAGACAATTGGGCTATGCATTGGTCCACCCTCCTAGAGCACAGGATTTGGATGAAACCCTTTATTGTGAGGTTAAGCCTAATCTAGCTATTGTCAGGCAGGCATCCTGGGCTTGGGACAATGTCCAGACCAAAGGGATGGCCATTCTCGGGAGATGCAACAATGTGGCCTCAACTCAGTACTATGAGTGGTCTCATGCCAGGGCTCAAATTTCTGGGATGCCCTTCACCATTGAGGATGCACCTGGACCATCCACAGCACCACCTCCTGCCACTGTCAGCCTAGAGGAGTTTGAGAAACTGAAAGAGAGGAATGAAAACCTGACTCAAGCTCTGCAAAAGACCCTCTGGGAGAGGAGTGATGGTCTTCTGGACATTGAAAGGTTGGAAAAGCTCAGGGTGGAGCATCTAGCCAGGATTGAGAAGTCAGAGGATTACATCAAGAAGTCAAGGGCTGGAGAGCAGATTCTGAAGAATGCCCGTAAGGAGGCTCAGTTCCAGAAGGCCAGGACTGATTTGTATCTGAAAGAGAGTCAAGCTAGGTGGGTCAGGATCACCGAGGCTCGTACTCAGGAAGATAAGAGGACTCAGGACAAGATTGAGCAGTTGGAGGCTAATGCAAAGGAGCAACAGGAAGCCCTGCTAGCAGCCCAGAAAGAGATCTCAGAGTTGAAGATCAGGGCTGGTGTGAAGAGGTCAAAGGACCAGGGCAGACACAAGAAGCTAACCACTGCTATCACCACCAGGAATCTCCTTATCAGGAACCTCACAGAGCGTCCGGCTGATCCGGTAACTGAAGCACTTCTAAAGGAAGTTCAGGAGGATGAGTTTAGTCTTGGTGTCTGACTTTTGCTTGTTGTTGTTTTCATTTCATGTATTTTGCTTTTTTGATTGTATTTTTGACCCCTCAGGGGCATGTATTGTAAAAAACAAACTATGTATCATTCACTTTTTGTAATATATTCATTAGTTTGTTTCATTTGAATCTCTTTCTCCTAAGCAACATCAAAAGCATCTTCCTCGGGGTCTGGAAAGGTCAAAACCAAGTGCCAAGCCGGATACCTTGGAGACAAATAAGCATACTGCATTGCATACTAACCTTTTGTTTTGTTTTGTAGGTTTTTGTTTTGTTTGTTACTAACTCTGTTGTGATTCAGGAACTATTGCTCGCTGTCGGGTGTTCCCACTCAACCGTCCGCACAGATATCCTACCCGTAACAACCTTCCGGGTATACAAATGGACCAGGTACAACAGGACCTTACAGAGGTCAGGACTCAAATGGCCAATGAGAGACTGGAAATGAGAAATCAGATGACCCAGTTTATGGAGGTGATGAATGGATTGGCACAGAGCCAAGAAAGATTAAGAGCATTGGTAGAGAGGAAGACTCAGGAAGACCCCCATCTAGGGACTGGTGGAACGAGCAACAATGAGAGGGTTCAGCCTCATGTCAACCCACCTGTGTATGGGCCCCATCTTCACCCAGAGATCAACATCCCTGCTAATGTACAAGGGAATGCTACTACAGGCAGAGCACTACAAGAAGACCCCCAAGAAGATCAGTTCACTGTGATGGGAGCTGGGGATGAAGCCTATGACAGAAGGCTAGATGAAATTGCTGAGAAATTAAGATCCTTGGAGTCTCAAAACTCCTTGGGTTTTGATGTCATGGACATGGGCTTAGTGGATGGGGTAAGGATTCCCCACAAGTTTAAACCTCCGTGCTTTGAGAAGTACAACGGAACCTCCTGTCCACGAACCCACTTACAATCCTTTCTGGGGAGGATGAAGGCATACACCATGGATGAAAAACTGTGGATGTTTTATTTCGAAGACAGTTTAACAGGAGCTTCAAGGGAATGGTACTCTCATTTGACCAGAGAAACCATCAGATGCTGGAAGGACCTGGCTGAGGCCTTCATTAGACAATACCAGTACAACTTGGATATGGCTCCCAACAGGACCCTCCTGATGGGAATGTCCCAGTCATCCAGAGAAAGCTTCTGGGAGTACGCCCAGAGGTGGAGACAGCTTGCTGCTGCTGTCCAGCCACCCATGTCAGAAAGGGAAATGGCCGACATGTTTATGAACACCCTCCAAGGGACATACATTGATAGGCTAGCTGCCTTTTCTTCCACCAGCTTCGCTGATGTAGTTATAGCTGGAGAAAGAATTGAGAGCCTTCTAAAGATGGGTAAGATTTCCGGCAATGGTGCGAGCTCGTCCAGCAACCCAAGAAAGCCTTTTGTGGGCCCAAGAAGAACTGGTGAGACTAATGTTATCCATACCAGCAGGGGCAGACCCCAGTATGTTCATAGGTCAGTGGCAGCTGTCACCATTCCCGCTCCAATTCATCCACAACCAGCATACCAACCACAGCAACAACCCCACTACCAGCAACAAGCTCAATATCCACCTCTGAGAAATTACAACAACAACACCAGCAACAACAATCAGCAAAGACCTTTTCAACAGAGACCATCTCAGGCCAATAGGGTGATTGATCCGATCCCCATGCCTTATGCCGCATTGTTGCCACAACTCCTGAAACTCAACCTGGTTGAGCTAAGGACATTGACACCTCCAGATCCTGCCAGTCTGCCCAGAAATTATGACGCCAGCGCCAGATGTGCTTTTCATTCCAACGCACCTGGCCACAGTACAGAGAAGTGCAGAGCTTTGCACATAAAAGTACAGGATCTAGTGGATTCCAAAGCTCTAAACTTTGCACCCCCGCCAAATGTCAGTAAAAACCCTATGCCCAACCACGAAGGACCCAGAATTAATGCAATTGAGGAAGATAAGCCGTCTTACTTGATAACCAGTGTGGGGCAGATTCAGACACCCCTGTTAGAGATTAAAGCTCAACTCCTTGATTGTCAAATATTCCCCGGGTGTGAGCTAGGGTGTGCTTATTGCAACATTTCGGTAAATGGGTGTGATAACTTGAGAAGTGGCATAGATGGTCTCATCCAGAGTGGCCTACTTCAAATCACAACATCAATACCTCCAAATCCAGCAATCTCCTTAACAACAATTCCCGAGTCTTCTACAACTGCAACAACGATCGTTCCAAACAACTCTTCAATCTCATCAACAAATGCTTCATCTGTCACTTCAACGAACCAAATATCAACATCCGTCTCTTCTACAACTTCAACATCCATCCAGTCAACAGTGCCTCCTACAACGTCAACAGCAAATAATGAAAGTGTCTCAACGGTTACAATATATTATGATCCTGCAAATGATTCTGCCTACAACTCACAAAATACCACTCCTATCAGAGCACCAGTTACAATATACTATGATCCACATACTATCATGGTCCCTTCTGCAGCTGCTATCAGTCCAGTCACTATCACAGTGCCTGGGCCAGTTCCTTATGAAAGCAATAATGCCATCCCTTGGCATTACGGCTCCGATCTATACTGCGAAGGACAAAAAATCACTTTAGAAACATCAACTTCTCAACCACAGATAGACAATGTGGGGGGAGGCGGAGGCTTCACTCGAAGCGGACGTCTCTTTGCCCCGCAAATTCCAAGACCCATTGCTGAAGCAGAAGCTGTTGTCAAGGCAAAAGGGAAGAGCATGGTGCAAGAAAAACAAGTTGCTAAAGAAGTTTTAAAGACCCCTTTTGATCAAGAGGTTGATGAATTCATGAGAATCATCAAGAAAAGTGATTACAAGATAGTGGACCAGCTTCACCAAACGCCTTCCAAAATCTCCATTTTATCATTGCTAATGTGCTCCGAGGCTCATCGGAACGCACTACTAAAAGTCTTGCACGCAGCTTATGTGCCAGAGGAGATTACCGTCAATCAGTTAGAGGCTGTGGTTGGAAATGTCAACGCTAGTCATGGACTAGGGTTCACCAACACTGATTTGACGATGGAAGGTCGCAACCACAACAAGGCTTTGCACATTACCTTGGAGTGTAAGGGTGCAGTTCTTTCTCATGTATTGGTGGACACAGGGTCATCCCTCAATGTCCTACCTAAGAAGGCCCTTGTGAAGCTGGAGTATGAAGGATTGGCATTACGCCCAAGTAACTTGGTAGTGAGAGCCTTTGACGGTTCTAAGAGATCAGTTCTGGGATAGATTGAGTTGCCTATAACGATTGGCCCACAGACTTTCAAAACGACCTTCTTTGTGATGGATATACAGCCTGCCTACAGCTGTCTATTGGGTAGACCATGGATACATGCCGCTGGCGCCGTGACATCAACCCTTCACCAGAAGTTAAAATTCGAGTGGGAGGGCCAAGTCGTTACTATTTGTGGAGAGGAAGATATTTTTGTTAGCCATCTGGCTACATACAAATACATTGAGATGGATGGGGAGATCCACGAAACTATGAGTCAAGGGTTTGAGGCCTTGAACATAAATGAAGCATCCGCTGTGCCTGGAACCTCAATGACATCTTATCAACAAGCCCGGAAGGTTGTTGAAGAGGGGACTGCCCAAGGCTGGGGCAAGTTGCTGCCTGTAGAGAAGAAGCAGGATAGATTTGGGTTGGGTTACAAACCAACTCAACAAGATCAAGCAGAGGCTGCTAAGAAGCCCAACTTTGTCAGTGGGGGATGCTCACCCCAGATGCCGTGAACAACATGGAAGACGAGGATGAAAGCGACCGCAACCTGGAGAGTTGGATATGTCCAAGGATCCCGGGGAGCCAAGTCCTTAACTGGTCTTCCCAGGAAATTATTATTTCCTATATTTTTAAGCATGCATCAAGTCTTGCATCTTGCCCAAGATGACAAGACTCATTTTGTAATCGGGCCATCTGTAATTTTGTGCAAATAGATCAATCAATGATAATCATACATCTTTTGCAAATGAGTCTTTTTTCTTTTCCGCTCACTGTTTTTTCCATTTTTCTTTTTGTACAAAAAATAAATGGCGATGTTTTCAAAATGATAACTTCATTTCACTCTTTCTAAACAAGATTAAAATCAATCACTAAAATGAACAAACTGAACCCTTGCAGGGAGTGCCTTCCAGACCGCACCGACAACAGCACGGCTATGACTTCGTATGACTTTGACAATCCAATCAATCAAGCTGATGAAGGGGTTGAAGAAGATTATGAGCTTCCTGAAGAGCTAGCCAGGTTGTTGAGACAAGAGGAAAAGGTTATCACTCCTCATCAGGAGGAGGTCGAAACGATCAATCTTGGTACAGATGAAGATGTGAAAGAAGTTAAAATCGGGGCCTGCTTACAAGACTCAGTGAAGAAACAACTGATTGACCTGCTTCGAGAATATGTGGATGTGTTTGCTTGGTCTTATCAGGATATGCCAGGGTTGGACACCAACATTGTTATGCACAAGCTGCCTTTAAGAGAAGATTGCCCGCCGGTTAAACAGAAACTGCGTCGTACTCGCCCAGACATGGCAATGAAAATCAAAGAGGAGGTACAAAAGCAGTGGGACGCCAGGTTCCTTGCTGTAACTAGCTATCCACCGTGGGTTGCTAATATAGTACCTGTACCTAAGAAGGACGGAAAAGTAAGAATGTGTGTTGACTACCGGAATCTGAACAGAGCTAGCCCGAAAGATGACTTCTCATTACCTCACAT
This sequence comes from Lathyrus aphaca, assembly GCA_963966055.1. Classification (NCBI taxonomy): domain Eukaryota; kingdom Viridiplantae; phylum Streptophyta; class Magnoliopsida; order Fabales; family Fabaceae; genus Lathyrus; species Lathyrus aphaca. The sequence goes on from OZ014520.1 coordinate 511,924,711, forward strand.
CGATGTATTGGTGGATAACACGGCTCAGTTCTCTGTGTTCTCCTTCATGGACGGATTTTCAGGATACAATCAGATTAAGATGTCACCTGAAGACATGGAGAAAACAACCTTCATCACACCCTGGGGCACGTTTTGTTACAAGGTGATGCCATTCGGACTGAAGAATGCTGGTGCAACATATCAACGGGCTATGGTGACATTATTCCACGATATGATCCATAAAGAAATAGAATGTTATGTGGATGACATGATTGCCAAGTCCCTCACGGAAGAAGACCACCTGGTAAATCTGCTAAAGTTATTCAAACGTCTGAGGAAGTACCAACTGAAATTGAACCCCAACAAATGCATATTCGAGGTGCGATCTGGTAAGCTGCTGGGCTTTATTGTGAGTGAGAAAGGGATTGAAGTCGACCCTGATAAAGTCAAAGATATCCAAGAAATGCCTGCACCAAAGTCAGAAAAAGAAGTTCGAGGGTTCTTAGGCCGATTGAACTACATTTCATGGTTCATATCTCACCTTACAGTAACCTGTGAACCCTTGTTCAAACTGTTAAGAAAAGAACAAACGGTCAGGTGGAATGAAGACTGCCAGAGGGATTTTGACAAGATCAAGGAATACTTACAAGAGCCTCCAATCCTTATGCCTCCAGTGGAAGGAAGACCTCTAATCATGTACTTGACAGTATTAGAAGAGTCAATGGGGTGTGTGTTGGGCCAGCATGATGAGTCTGGTCGAAAAGAGTATGCAATTTACTACCTGAGCAAAAAGTTTACCGACTGTGAACAACGTTATTCACTGCTCGAGAAAACTTGTTGTGCTTTAGCGTGGGCTGCTCGCCGACTGAGACAGTATATGTTGACCCACACTACTTTGTTGATCTCAAAGATGGACCCAGTCAAGTATATTTTTGAGAAGCCAGCGCTTACCGGACGGGTTGCAAGATGGCAAATGATCCTCACAGAATATGACATCCAGTACACCTCTCAGAAAGCCATCAAGGGCAGTGTATTCTCTGAATATCTTGCTTAGCAACCTATTGATGATTACCAGCCTATGAGATTTGACTTCCCCGATGAAGACATCATGTTCATAAAAGCAAAAGACCATGAAGAGCCTGTTCACACTGAAGGGCCTGACCCAGAAGAGGGATGGACTATGATGTTTGACGGGGCTGTTAATATGAATGGTCGTGGTGTTGGTGCAGTACTCATTACACCTAAGGGAGTTCACATGCCTTTCTCGGCAAAACTCACCTTCAACTGCACTAACAACGAAGCTGAATACGAAGCTTGCATTATGGGTCTTGAGGAAGCCATTGACCTCAGGATCAAGACATTGACTGTATTCGGAGATTCAGCTCTGGTAGTTAATCAAACCAACGGCAAATGGTACACACACCAAGATCATCTGATACCTTACAGGGATTATACAAGGAGGTTATTGACTTTCTTTACAACAGTCAAGCTTGAGTATATCCCTCGGGACGAGAATCAGTTTGCAGATGCTTTGGCTACCATTTAATCCATGATCAAAGTGCAAGCTGCCAACTTTGTACCTCAAATTTCAGTGTCCAGACTTGACAGACCAGCATATGTGTTCGCAACAGATGTTGTCAAAGATGATAAGCCTTAGTTCCATGACATTAAGTGCTTCTTGGAGGATCAAACATACCCACCTGGGGCATCTTCCAATGATAAGAAGACTTTGAGAAGGCTTGCTGGTAGTTTCTTTCTGAACACTGATGGTTCCCTGTACAAGAGAAACTTTGATATGGTACTCCTCAGATGCGTTGACAGAACAGAAGCAGACTTGCTGATGCACGAGGTGCACGAAGGATCCTTTGGTACCCATGCAGGAGGACATGCAATGGCCAAGAAATTGCTAAGATCAGGTTATTACTGGATCACAATGGATGCCGACTGTTGTACCTACGCCAGAAAATGCCATAAATGCCAGATTTATGCGGATAAGGTGCATGTGCCTCCCAATCCTTTGAATGTGATGTCTTCACCCTGGCCCTTTGCCATGTGGGGCATTGATATGATTGGTAAGATTGAACTGACTGCTTCGAATGGCCACAGATTCATCCTGGTTGTCATTGACTATTTCACCAAGTGGGTTGAAGCAGCTTCCTATGCAAACGTTACAAGGCAAGTGGTAGCCAGGTTTCTGAAGAGAGATATCATTTGTCGGTATGGAGTTCCCGATCGAATCATTACTGATAAATGGTTCCAACTTAAACAACAAAATGATGGCAGAACTATGCCGGGACTTCAAGATCCAACACCACAATTCTTCTCCTTACAGGCCAAAGATGAACGGCGTTGTTGAGGCAGCTAATAAGAATATCAAGAATATTGTGCAGAAGATGGTAATCACTTACAAAGACTGGCATGAGATGCTACCGTTTGCCTTACATGGGTACCGCACGTCAATCAGAACATCCACTGGGGCAACACCGTATCAGCTTGTGTATGGTATGGAGGCAGTCCTACCTATTGAAGTTGAATTACCCTCCCTACGGGTACTGATGGATGTTAAGCTGAACGAAGCAGAATGGGTCCGGTCCCGATATGAACAACTGAGTCTGATTGAAGAGAAAATATTGGCTGCAATCTGTCATGGGCAGTTGTATCAGAAAAGAATGAAGAGAGCCTTCGATCAGAAAGTCAGGCGCCGAGAGTACCAAGTAGGAGATCTTGTGCTAAAGAGAATCCTCCCTCCTCATACGGACCACAGGGGCAAGTGGACTCCGAATTATGAAGGACCATTTGTAGTAAAGAAAGTTTTCTCGGGTGGAGCTCTGATGCTCAGCACTATGGATGGTGAAGACTTCCCATCCCCTGTGAATTCAGATGCAGTTAAAAAATACTTCGCATAAAAATGACCCGCTGGACATAAAAACAGAATGTAAGTCCAGGCAAAAATAGGCATCCCGGCGAGTCAAAAACAGAATAAAAGACTCGGGCAAAAATAAGGGAAATAAATAAAAAAATGTACACTCGCTGAGTTGAAAAGCCACATTGGACGACTCAGGCAAAAATGGGTATCCCGATGGATTGAAAACCCGAAAGGGCGATCCATGCAAAATAAGGGAATAAGCGAACAACTGCATCTTGAATTCGTCTGTATCACCTACAACTTGGTAAACCTCGAAAGGATCAAGCTTCTATCAGAATCAACCTTCTTCAAAAAGCAAGACGAGAAGAACGTCAAATGTCATACGAGTCATAGCAAGAGGGAAGCTCCTTGAAGCGTCGTCAACATTGCCAGCATTTTGTTTCTCAATTTGTAACAATCTCCTCATTTTAGGAGATATGTTTCTTTGACTGTATCTTGCCAATTCAGGGCACATGAATTAATAAAATCAGATTTTTAGTCACACATTTGTCTCGTACACTTTTATTTGCAAAAATGTCTGATGTCACTAATATATCGATTGCATAAATACAGATGCGTCTTTCTGAAACTACGTGCTTGCAGGAAATGTACTTACTCTCGGGAGTGTCTAGACCCCTAAGATGGAATCCAGTAAGGGATACCTTGGGATTACTTGTGCGTCTCTTGTCTTTGCAGGATTGCAGGTATTCAAAAGCGCAACATGGGGCATGTAAGCTTCATCCCAGCAAGCTGGCAAATCAACACTCACTCAATCTCAGCACCCAAAGTGTTTTCTCCCCTGTAAACACCCCAAATTTGCCCTCACCCATTCACACCATGGCTTGTGATCTCCTCATATGCATAAACTCCATCATACCATCTCATATTACATTTTTTATTCATTGCATTGGTTCAAAGTCATCTGCATCTAGGGTTTGTGATCTGAGCAAATCAAGAGCTTCCTGAGCCACTCCAAAGGTCATCAATCACTTCAAAGGGGTCCATGTATTTTCAAGCATCATATTGTGTCCTCTCAAAGTCAAGAATGTCAAAGAATCACAAGAACTGAAAATGGCATGGAAGCAGTGTCAGGTTTGACTGCACAGATGACCTAGAATTAGGGTTTTGGTTTCAAAGGCCATAACTCCAAATTTTTGGTCATTCTTGTTTCTATTGGTCTCTATATGGTATAGGGAGCATGCATATCAATTTTCATGAAGAAATTCAATGGGGAAGTCATCTGATCAAGGGTTGACTTTCTAAGCAAGTCAGTGTAAAATCAGGGCATCTGAGGCCCCCAATGACCCAACCAAAGGGTGTTCTTCATCATTTTGATTGTGTATGATCTTTATTTGATCATAGAAGATGTTGGAAGTTCACAAAATTGAAGAATCTCAAGTCATTTGCAAAGTTGACTTTTTGGGAAAGTTGACTTATAATGAAAATTGCCATTTTGGGAAACTTTTTCAACCCTTGCTTTTTGATTCAAAAATACTTCAAATGAAAAAACTTTGGTCATGAAAGTTGTAGAATGGATCATTCCCTTTTCAAAAAGTACAAGAACATGACCTAATTCATTTTGGATCAAAAGTTATGGCTTGTCAAAATTGGCTAAAATCACAAAATTTGAAGTTTTCTACCAAAGAGACATTTGGCAAAATGGTTTGATCAAGTGTTCTAAAGGCCTCAAATGTGTACCATTTCTTCACAACATGATCATGTGACATCTAAAATTCAGAATGGGCCAAGGGATCACTCATTTTCATGACTTATGGAGCAAGAATTTTCAAAGGAAACAAAAGTGAAGCAAGTTGCAAAAACTCACTCAAGTTTGAATCCACTTGCTTGCTGACTTCACAAACAATCCTAGGGCTCTCCACACATCTTGCTACGCAGGACACCCCATTTGTCCTTGGCTAGCTAGTAGCCCATGCCTCTCTTACACAAACTTGACATTTTGGCAACTTGAGTCATACCAATCACTACAGCACACATCAACTCATCTGACCAATCCCATTTGTTTATACAAACCAAAAGCAAGACATTTCACATAACACACTAGCCTGAAAGCACCAAGAACACAGCTCTCTCATTTTCACCCCATTTTGCAAAAGCTTTCGAAACACTCTCCACAAGCTGCAAACACACAAACCAACTTCACAAATCAACTCAGCATACTTCACTGGTCACAAACCACCCATCACCATTGCCTGAAACTCCCTGAATCAAAAACACGATCACCACCCCCCCTTTGAACAGAACTTCTGTAATCTTTCAAACCAGCCATCACAAACTTCTTCCTAGCATCAAGACTTCATCAGGGACCTAAGAGGAGTGGTTTGCACAAAGAAAGAAGGTCAGAAAGTTGCAAACTGAGAAAGCTCAAAGCTCAGGTATCTCAAGAACTTTTTTTCCAGAAATGAGTTTTTAAGTTTCTAAATTGTTCCTCATGCTTTGCTGATTACTCTGATGTTTTTACTTTTTGAAATGGTTGAGAAATAAGCATGTAATCGTGTTCTGAAACTTTTCTGACCTAAACATGTTTTGCTTCGATTCACATGATTGATGAATGAAAAATGATTTTTGATTGGGGTTTTGATTCAATGTTGAATGGGGATGATTTCTGGGTGATTAGAGTTCATTTTCATGGCCTGGGGAGAAAGTTAGCAACTTTCAGGTGAGGGTCTTGCCGGAGAAGACGACCGGAAGTCTTCTCCGGCCACCTGAAAGTGATTAGGGTTTAATCTGTGTAATTAATGAAGTTTGAATGTGGTGCGTTGATCTGTCTGACTTAGTCAACTCCCGCGCGTGTTCAATGGTCCAGATTCTCCACTTAGCCCTAATCTCACTTAATTAAATTAATTAATTCATTTTAGTCAGTTTGAATCTCAGCCCTAGGATCACGCGCGCAGTCTTTCCCTCCATTCCAAGTTTAAATGCTGACCATTGGATGCGCTGACTTTCCCATTAATTCATTTTATTTTCTTTTTTATTTCATTTGTTTTCTTCATTTTATTTAAAATAGTAAAAATCATTGGAAAATTCTGAAAATTTTTATACAACCTTTTATTAATTTTCAGAGACCAAAAAACATTTTTATTTTTATTTTTTGCATTAAAAATTATTTTTAAATCATTTAAAAGTTTATTTTTAATTAATTAATGAGAATTAATTAATAAAAAATACTTTTAGGTATTTAAAAATCACAAAAAAATTCATGAAACCTTTAAAATCATTTAGAAACATTGTCCAACCCTCAAACCAAATTTCTTTTTTGATCTTGATGTCTTTTGACATTTTTCCATGGAATTAATTTCATTTTAAGGCATTATTTTGATCCAAACTTTGAAAATTCATTTCTGCCTAGTCTTTAAGAGTTGGACTTTGATTCTTTTTGCATTGCATCTTGTATAGCATGTAGTTTATAGGATTAAATTGGCATGAATTGATCTTGCATTTTCATTTTGTTTGACATTTTTCTTGACAAGGTACCTTAAAACCCTAGAAATCTTAAGAAATTCATAACTTTCACTAGGTTAAGAATTGGATCCCCTCCTTTGGGCAGTGAGTTTGTATAGGTTTAGGGTTCCCTTGAGTGCATTTTCAATTTTTTATCTTGATGTTTGCTTCTGGTTTTGGTTTTTGTTTTATGCATTGATCATAAACCCTAATTTGGGGCTTTCATTTGCATTCATCTTGCATTTGCTTGCATACCATGACTTGCCATGACATTTTATGCATCCATTTGATTCATGACACATCTTAAGACATATTAGAAGCATGTTTGATCATTGCATCTTTCATTTTCCATTTTGTATGTCATTTGCATTTCATAACTTTTCATGTATGTTCATGGTTCTAAGCATGCTTCTCTTGCATCCATATGTTTGTATGATCATCCCCATGCCTTGTTTCATGTTTGCATCATCTCATAGCATCATTATCATCACACACATGCTTCTGGTTTTGGGTTTGCATCATCTCATTGCATTCCATTTGCATTGCATTTCATTCCTTTTGCTAACTTTTCAGGTGCTAAGTTCATTGAGAAGTGAATTTGCCTTCACTTCTCACAATCTCTTTTCATCTCTCTCATTTCATTTGCTGCATTTTGTATGTGTTTGAGTTTGAGCTTGCTCATTCTTGCTCTTCTTACTTTCTATCTTCAAGTGACTTGTCTTCTTAAATGAAGCAAGTTACTTTGCTTCTCTTTGCTCCTTTCATCTGCTTCCTGGTGTTTCCTTTGAAGATCTTTCTTGTAAACCTCACAAACCTTAGGAACAACCAAGAATGACAATAATTAGGGTTTTGATTAGTTCCCCCATTTAGTTTTACCTTTGTGTCTCATTGGGTCTTCTCTCCTCATCTCATAATCAGGGACTAAACCCTAAAGGCTTTAAGGCTTTGTGATTAAGCTTATGCCTGCATCCTTCTATTAGGATGGAGTGTGTAACTTTAATCCTAAGTGTTAAACCCTTAATGTGTTTAAATCCTTTAATCAATTCATCTAATAATCATCAAGACATCAAGCTTGTAACTTGGGCCTTGCATTAGGGTTCTAATTCTTCCTTAATTGGTTAAGAAGGACTAACCCTAGTGTTAATGGACAAGTCCCCCTCAAGTTGTCTTACAAACCCTAAAACCCACTTCATCATCTTATCATTAACTAAAATCCATCTGATAAAGGATTTGTTTTGTCATGAGTTTAATCCCTAATCATGGATTAAGTTGAGGAGCTTTCCTCAGCTTAAACACTCTCATCTATTATCCTTCTATTAGGATGGTGTAATGAGTCTGTTTAATCCCTGATTATGGCTTAATCTCATTACTCAACACTAAACAAAAACAACAAAAACATTTAAATAATCACAAGTAGGTTAATGATCTTAAACCTACGTCATGGTGATTAAGTGTGAGAAGCTGACTTCACACTTAAGGTACTCTCATTACCCCTAATCAGAGGGAAGATGTGATGAGTTTACTAACCCTTGGTTTAGGCTTAAGCTCATTATCTTATGACAAACTCTCAAAAGCAATAAAAGACTGAAAACACCAAAAACAAACAATAATCGTCTCCTCCGGGATTCTTTTCTCATCTCATTCACTCACAAACGAGAGCTCGCTTCTTCCGTCTGATGCAAGACAGTTTGCACCTGAGCCAGACAGGTCATACACTTGAGCATGGACAAGTAAGCAGTTCACAAGTCAATTTATCTTTTCAGTCTCTTTGGGTCGAACTACGGTGTTCTGACTTCCTCATTGCACGAGAGGATACGTAGGCATAACTTAACAGTTATCGAACAAAAGTCTCTGTATATTCCCCCTCCTTCCAACATTATCCTTTTAGCCTCATAATCTTGAGCATTTCATTCTTATTCTTACGCTGACACTTCACTTATACACCTCACACTTCTCTTACACTGACACCTGTGCATCCTTTTCCAGCTCTTTGATACACATATTGCACTGACACTACCCCTTTAGAACACAAATCTTTTAAGCGTGGATCCCGTCGAGTACGACGGACAGTCTGGGTGCTAATACCTTCCCAGGTTGTAACCAACCCCCTTTCTCAGTCTCTCTGGTTTGCAACCATCTTATCCATATCTTTATAGGTTTATGCAGCATTACCTTTCCTTCGGGATAAAAATGCCTAGCTGGCGACTCTTTTCATTTCATCTTTTCGCCGACCGTTTGCGTCTGTACCATATTTGAGCTCAGCCTCATCTTTTGGGAGCGACAGCTGCTGCGAACTTTCGTCGGATCCGTACTATACTTAAACTTTTTTTTGCAGCTTGCGTAGTTAGTTGGACTATGATTTGGTGCTTCACAGAGTTGCTGTCATAAATACCCTCGATTTGAGGGTCTATAGGTTCTCCAGTATTTTGGTTCAAATCAACAATATTCCCTCTGTCGTGCTTTCCGTAAGGGCAATAATCACATCTTGAGTATCAAGACCAGAGTTTTCAGCAAGTGTCTTAGGAACCACAAGAAGTGCATCAACAAAAGCATCAACACCAAGTTGTGCACGCCTTTGAACTGTTTTCTTTACTTCATTTATCGGGTGTTGTCTAGCAGCAACTTCAAATGCACCAGCCCCCCAAGACAACAAATTCATCTTCAATGGTATTCTCCACTGCCCTTAAACCATCACGGACAGCGTCTTTAACCTGAGCTATTGTGTGGTCATTAGGACTTGTGATTTTGACTTGTAACAACATTGTCTAGATTAACACAACAATTTGGATTATGGTTTTTGAACCATGACTTGAAACAGATTGTGACGACGATTGAAAAAATTTAACACACAACTTGCATTATATTTTTTTCAAATAACGGGATGTATCACTTGGCCGACCTTTGGACTTAATTGGACTTAAATTTCTAGGACTATACAAAATATAATCTTGGAAATAAATCCTTTTTGCTTTTAACTTGAAACTTGAAATTTCATACCAACTCATCTTTGCATGTTACCTGAACAAACGTAGAATTCGCTTGATGGTAAAAATACAAGACGACCATGCCTAATCTTGCTTAGAATCAAAATGGGCCCACTTTGGAATCATCCTTGGACCAATCTTCCAATCTTGAACGAAAATATCAATTTAAAGAAACTAATGTACCAAAATCCATACTTATATGTCTTCTTTGAGAAACACTATGACCAAAGATGGATATGCCTTACAATTAGAGGTTGAGAACCAAAAAATGAATCCGTCCAGAATGATGGAATAACATGAATCATGTTAAATTCTTCTGATGCTACTTTAGTCAAAGATGAAACAAAAATTTTGAGCAATACCATGAATCCCATGAACATACCCTCTCTCCTGACCCAAAACTAGGCCAAATTCAACTTAATTCCTATCCATCAATGCACACCCATTTTTCTTGATAACTTTGACGTTTGAGTCACTCTTGCAATACCATGATCTTAAATAAATCAAGAAGATAAAAGCAACAAGCACATATCCTCTCTTTTTTTGAATTTTGTATAACTATTACTAAGCAAAAATAAAATAACATAGGTAGGACAAATTATGGGTATGACAGATGCCCCTATCTAATTGGCTTGAGCCCGAAGGAGTGAACTGCTGCATGGAGTACATTCATTTTAGGGTAGAAGTCGATTAGATATAGAAAAAACCCTAAAATTTGTCCGACACGAGAGAAAATGCAACACCACCAAAATGGATATGAGGATAAGATTGGCAAATTGTACAAAATGTATGAGATTCTTCGTACTAACAAAACAGTGTCCCAATTTGATGAATAAATTTCTCTAAGTCGTACGAAGCAGTCCCTTATGAATTAAGGCTCTTCGGGGACAAGAACCTAACAAAATGTGTGATTCTTTAGGTCGTGCGAAGCAGTTCCTTAACCATAAAGGCTCTTCGGAAAATACCCAAATCAACATCTTAATCAATGATATTCTTTGATCCAACAAAGCAGTTACTCACACTCAAGGATCTCCATTGATACTTAGAGAAACCTCTCAACAAAGGCATGATATTTTCTAAGTCATACGAAGCAGTTTCCTTTAGTCAGGGGTCTTCAATGACTCTAGAACAAGATGTCTTAACATGCATGAGCTTCTTTAGTCCATCAAAGCAGTACCTTACCAATGAAGGCTCTTTGTGGACGTTAGAACAATATCTCGAATAAATAATGCAAGATTTTCTAGATCATGTGAAGCAGTTTCTTTATATTCAAGAATCTTCAGTGTCACTAGGAAAGCATCTTTACCGAATATGAGATTCTTCGGGTCTTGCGAAGCAGTACCTTTTCAATTAAGGTTCTTCGGAGAATGGCCAAAGCAGTATCTCAAGTAGAAATGGCATAAGATTTTCCAGATCATGTGGAGCAACTCCTAGTATTCAAAGATCTTCAACGATACTAGAACAGTATCTCCACCACAATACGAGATTCTTCGGGTCTTGCGAAGCATTACCTTTTCGATTAAGGTTCTTTAGAGAATGGCCAAATCAGTATCTCGAACAATGAGATTCCCTAGCTCATCAAAGCAGTACCTTACCAAAAAGGCTCTTTGGGAATATTTAGGGCAGTATCCCGAATAAAATGGTACAAGATTTTCCAGATCATGTGAAGCAGTTCCTTATATTCAAGGATCTTCAATGATACTAGAACAATATCTTTTCGAACATGAGATTCTTCAGATCTTGCGAAGCAGTACCCTTTCGATTAAGGTTCTTCGGAGGATTCCAAAGCAACATCTCGAACAAGTAAAATTCTCTATTTCATCAAAGCAGTACCCTACCAATGAAGGCTCTTTGGTGATATTTAGAGCGGTATTTCTCTCCCATGGCATAAGACTTTCTAGGTCATGCGAAGCAGTTCCTTACAATCAAGGCTCTTCGGTGATGCTAGAACAGTATCTCTACCATAACATGAGATTCCTCGGGTCTTGCGAAACAGTACCTTTTTGATTAAGGTTCTTCGGAGAATACCAAAGCAGTATCTCGATCAAATCTTTCAGGATGCTCTCTGCTTGGAGAGCAATGAAGATGGTGGACAACACCACCATCAACTATAAAGTTTGAAGAATGATTCGCTGGGGAATATAAATCCGTAAGCGTATGCGGGATATCATCTCCTTTCAGAGGAATACCATCAACTTTGAGAAAGGAAAATCCTGGATGCATGTCCTGGATCCTGCTATGCTATTCCGATATGACTTCACGCATTGCATGATGCACAATGATTCTTAAGAGAATGCAATGATTAATGATTCAAATGCAAATGTCACCTGTTATGCTAATGATTAATATGATTGTGTTTGATGACATTCTTGCCTTCATACAAGAAAGTTATGTATGCCATGCTTGTGACAATGCAAGTGGTTGTAAATGCTGAAGATAAGTTTTGATAATTGCCAAGAGTATTGGGCTTTGGGAGGTGTGCCAAACATGGTTGGGCTTTTGGCTTTCTGGTAGTTTCCACCATAGTGGACTTTTGAGAATCATGAGGGTGCCAATGAAATTGGACCTTTGCTTTTTAGTAGTTGCCAATAAAATTGGACTTTAGGTTTTATGAGAGATGCCAACGTGGTAGACTTTAAGTCTTTTGGTGGTTGCCAATGAATATTGGACTTTAAGATGTGGTGGAGGGTATTAGATTTTCCAACACTTGGGACACGAGACCTTGATAAAGTTGTGAGCAACAAAGAGAGAGACATGAGTGCCCTTGGTAAAGTTCCAACTGAAGTTTAACATTCGTCAATAGGATATGTTGTCTGTGCGGAAACAATCACTGTAACTGGCGATGATATTAGCTAACGGGAAAACTGTCACATTCCTCTTATCATCCAAAAAGATAATCGTACTATTTTTCAAATATTGTTTATTATTTTTACCAAAATTTCAAAACAGAGTTTATCAATAATAAACATTTTGCAAACAAACAGATAAAAGAAAAAACGATTGAGCACAATTTTGATGAGAAATTTCTCTTTTTATTGCCAAAACCAGCAAAAAGGGTATAAATGTACATACAGATGCAATTCCTTAGTGAGGTAATTGTTGTGCTAGAAAAGTACAATGACAATGACAATAAATGAAGTTCCATTGAATTTCGACACTGCTATGGTCCCTATATCTCTGAAAATCTCATCAGTTAAACTTTGTAGGAAGACGATTGGATGGATCCTTCTCTTTCGTAGTTCCCCGGGATCAAATGAATGTACAGAATATAATATTCGCCTTGGAATTAGTCCCTAACTTTTTCCTGGATCGCCCTTTCGGGTTTTCAATCCACAAGAACGCCCTTTTTTTCCCGAGCCGCCCTTTCAGGTTTTCAACTCAGCAGGCTAAATTTTTATTTTTATCCCTAATTTTTGCCTGGACCGCCCTTTCGGGTTTTCAGTCCACCGGGATAGCCTATTTTGGCCTAAGTCGCCTTTTCAGGTTTTCGACTTAGCGGCTTTTATTCCAATCTTTTAGGCATAATATCTTTTAACTGCATCTGCATTCACGGGGGTAGAAAGTTCTTCATCGTCCATTCTTGCAAGAATCAAGGCACCTCCGAAGAAAGCTCTCACCACCACAAACGGTTCTTCATAATTGGGCGCCCATTTGCCCCTGGGCTCTCTGTGCATGGTAGTGATTCGCTTAAGCACCAAATCACCTTCCTGGTAAGTCTGAGGATGCACTTTCTTGTCAAAAGCTTTCTTCATGCGTCTCTGGTAAAGTTGTCCATGACATAGCGCCGTCATGCACTTTTCTTCAATAAGATTGGGCTCATCAAACCTCTTTCGGACCCATTCTGCTTCATCTAATTCAGCTTCCATCAGAACTCTCATCGAAGGAATCTCAACTTCTATTGGGAGGACAGCTTCCATGCCATATACCAAAGAAAAAGGGGTGGCCCCTTTCGAAGTACGTACTGAAGTACGGTAATCGTGCAGCGCGAAAGGCAACATTTCATGTCAATCTTTATACGTGATCACCATTTTCTGAATGATATTCTTGTTCGCAGCTTCGACAGCTCCATTCATCTTGGGTCTGTATGGTGTTGAATTATGATGCTCAATTTTGAAATTAGCACATAACTCTTCGATTGTCTTGTTATTGAGATTTGACCCGTTGTCAGTAATGATCCGATGAGGAACCCCGTATCTACATATGATGTTATTCTTCAAGAAGCGAGCAACCACTTGCTTGGTAACATTAGCGTAAGAGGCGGCTTCGACCCACTTTGTGAAGTAATCTATGGCAACAAGTATAAACGTATTCCCATTTGAAGCCTTTGGTTCAATCATCCCAATCATATCTATTCCCCACATGGAGAAAGGCCATGGTGAAGTCAAGACATTCAACGGAGTCGGAGGTACGTGTACCCTGTCAGCATAAATTTGGCATTTATGGCACGTTCGAACATGAGAATAACAATCAGCCTCCATCGTTAGCCAATAGTATCCTGCTCTAAGGATTTTCTTTGCCATTGTATGCCCACTCATATGGGTACCAAACAGTCCTTCATGTATCTCTTTTATGATTCGCTCGGCCTCCTGTTCATCTACACATTGGAGTAGGATCATGTCATGATTTCTCTTGTACAATACTTCCCCATTTAGAAAGAAATTTGAGGCCAATCTTCTTAGTGTTCTTTTATCCATACTCAAAGCACCTTCTGGGTATTCTTTCTTTTCCAAGTAGCGCTTGATATCGTAGAACCAAGGCTTGGCACTTGATTCTTCTTCGGCAGTCAGACAATGAGTAGGTTCTTCAAAGCGCTTGAGATCAATGGAAGGTTGATGATTAGGCTAAATCAGTTGGTACATAGATGCCAGAGTTGCCAGAGCGTCAGCCATTTGGTTCTCACTACGAGGCACATGGGTGAAAGTAATATCATCAAACCTGGGGAGTAACTTCAACACATAATCCCGATACGGAATCAGATTATCACATCTTACTTCCCAATCTCCTATAGTCTGGTATATCACTAGAGCTGAGTCACCATATACATCGAGTGTTTTAATCCTCAGATTAATGGCTTCCTCTAGTCCCATAATGCATGCTTCATATTCAGCCACATTGTTCGCACACGGAAAACAAAGCTTAGCTGTAAAAGGTACATGGAAGTCCTTATGAGATGTCAATATTGCCCCAATTCCACAACCTCGATCATTGGCCGCACCATCGAACATGAGATTCCATCGCTCTCCTGGTTCAGGCCCTTTGTCAGGTCCAGGCTCTTCATAATCTTTAATTAACATGATATCCTCGTATGGAAAGTCAAACTTCAAAGGTTGGTAATCTTCCACAGGTTGGTGAGCAAGATGATCTGCTAGTATGCTGCCTTTGATAGCCTTTTGAGTGACATATTGAATATCGTACTCCGACAAAAGCATTTGCCATCGGGCAATCCTACCAGTGAGAGCTGGTTTCTCAAATATATATTTAAGAGGATCCATCTTGGAAATCAAATATGTCGTATGGGTCAACATGTATTGTCGGAGACGCTTGGCAGCCCATGCAAGAGCACAACAAGTCTTCTCGAGTGCTGAATACCTTGTTTCACAATCGTTGAACGTCTTGCTCAAGTAATAGATGGCATGCTCCTTCTTGCCAGTCTCATCTTGTTGCCCTAGCACACAGCCCATGGATTCGTCAAGAACTGTCATGTACATTATTAAAGGTCTTCCAGGAACGGGAGGCACCAAGATTGGTGGTTCTTGCAAATATTCCTTAACTCTATCAAAAGCTGTTTGACATTCATTATTCCATTCAATTGCTTGATCCTTCCTCAAGAGCTTGAAGATCGGGTTGCAGGTAGCAGTGAGATGTGAAATAAATCTGGCAATGTAGTTCAACCTTCCAAGGAAACCTCTGACTTCCTTTTCAGTTCTTGGCACAGGCATGCTCTGAATGGCTCTGACTTTGTCAGGATCGACCTTAATCCCCTTCTGACTCACAATGAATCCTAGCAACTTTCCGAATCGAACTCCAAATGTGCACTTATTCAGATTAAGTTTGAGCTTGAAATCTCTTAATCGTACAAACAATTTTTGCAGGTTAACAATGTGTTCTTCCTCTGTTTGGGATTTTGCAATCATATCATCGACGTACACTTCAATCTCTTTATTAATCATATCATGAAAGAGTGTTACCATAGCACGTTGATATGTTGCTCCGGCATTTTTGAGTCCGAATGGCATTACTTTATTGCAAAAAGTTCCCCACGGTGTAATGAACGTGGTCTTCTCCATGTCTTATGGATCCATTTTGATCTGATTATATCCAGAGAAGTCGTCCATAAAGGAGAACACTGAAAATTGAGCTGTATTATCCACCATTACATCGATATGAGGTAGTGGGAAATCGTCTTTGGGACTAGCTCTGTTCAAGTCTCTGTAGTCGACACACATGCGGACCTTTCCATCTTTCTTTGGAACGGGTACGATGTTGGCGATCCACTGTGGGTATTTAGCTACTGCTAGAAATCCGGCGTCAAATTACTTTCTTACTTCTTCCCTAATCTTGAGGGCCATGTCTGGGCGAGTCCTTCTCAACTTCTGCTTGACTGCTGGACATTCTTCTTTGAGTGGCAACTTGTGCACGACAATATCAGTATTTAGCCCAGGCATATCCTGATATGACCATGCGAACACGTCGGCGTACTCGTGGAGAAGCTCTATCAATTTTGCCTTAACTTCGGCTTGCAAAGAAGCACCTATCTTCACTTCTCGTTTATCCTCCTCTGATCCCAGGCTGATAACTTCAATATCCTCTTGGTGAGGCTGGATGACCTTCTCTTCTTGCTTGAGTAGTCGGGCTAACTCTTCAGGAAGTTCACAATCTTCCTCGCCTTCTTCCTCTGCTTGGTTGATCGGACAATCGAAGTTATACGGGACCATAGCAGCGTCGTCCTCAAGGACTTCGGTGGTGTCTCTTCATGTTTATGATTTATGCATTTATTTTAGAAAGTGATGTGCATTAAAACATTGACATTTTATTATAAAAGAAAAGAAAAATGAAAGAAAGAGAACAAATATTGAATGCAAATTGCTGATTTATGATATTGATAATCAAAGTTTTAAAACATTGGTGGCCCGACAACATCCCAATATGCCTTGGGCAGAGCATATGGTTTTGAAAAAGAAGTAGAATTACTTTTTAGGGTAAATAAACTGAGGAATCTCGACAGTTCTCCAATTCTCTAATTCCTCCCCTGGACTGGCTTGACGAATCCAATTACAAGTCACTTCATGGTAGTCTTCGTCTGAGATCATTGCAGCGTGATCCTCAAAGATGTATCCAGTGATTATAAATGTATCACTCACCTGAGGAAATTGACCATGTTCTTCATATGCCGAGATTGTTGTTGCACTGGAAGATGGCAGGTAGCCAATGCCATACATGTCTCTTTTGTCTTGCATCTCGACAACTTTGCCCCAGCCCTGTGTGTTCCCAGTCTCCAAGACAGCCAAAGCCTCCTTCAGTGATGTCATTGACATTGATGGCTATGGGCGCTCAGATTCTCGTTGTACTGCCAGCATACTCACTATTTCAAAAGATTGAAACGGTGTCTCGACAGTCTCACCTTCCACATCAATATATCGGAAAGAGGTCAAATGACTCACCAGGATATCTTCTTCACCTCCAATCACCACTATTCGGGTCTTCATAGGGAACTTTAGTTTCTGATGGAGAGTGGATGTAACAGCCCCTGCGTTATGAATCCATGGTCTTCCCAGGAGACAGCTGTACCCTGGATGGATATCCATTACTTGGAAAGTAATGGTGAACAAAGCAGGTCCTATCTTGATTGGGAGATCCACCTCTCCTATGACCGCACGCCTGGAACCATCGAAATCTTTTACTATCAATGCACTTGGCTTCATCACTACTCCTTGTATGGGCATTCTTTCCAACGTCGTTTTCGGCATCACATTTAAGGAGGAACCAGTATCCACCAACACCCTCGATAGCTACGTATCTTCACATCTTATGGAGATGTGCAAAGCCTTATTATGATTCTTCTTTTCAGCAGTGAGCTCTTCATCATTAAAGCCGAGGAAGTTGCCAGTAGTAACGCTGGCTATGACGTCATCAAATTGGGCTACAGTGATATCTTTGGTAATGTGGGCCGCACTTAGCACTTTCAGCAAAGAAGATCTATGTGCTTCAGAATTAAGTAGTAAAGCTAACATAGATATTTTGGCGGGAATCTGGTTCAGCTGATCGACCACCTTGTAGTCGCTTTTCTTGATAATCCTTAAGAACTCTTCCGCTTCTTTCTGAGTGAATGCAGCTTTGGGCGATGACGGTTCTTCTGGTGACCCCTGAGGAATAGGAATGACAACCGGTGTAGCAGTTGCCTTTTGCTTTTGATTGGATGACGACTCCACTGGTCTTGGTGTAAACAATCGTCCACTGCGAGTCATGCCACTTGGTCCGGCAATGGATGTGACAATGGGAAATTCAATATTAATAGGCTGCCTTCTCCGGCCTTGTCTAGCGTTCATTGATTCATAACTCCACGGTACAACTTGGTTATTTTCCCCAGTGTAGGGAGCTGGGTACTCTATAACTATAGGAGTAACATCGTTTGGAGTCTGAGGTGCATCATGTCGCTCCCGACAAATGAAAATGGATCAGATGAAGGTACAGACGCGAACGGTCGGCGAAGGGAACAGTGAGAACACACAGCCGTGAACTCACTGGAGATGAAAAGAGTCGCCAGCTAGGCATGTTTATCCCGGAGGAAAGGCAATGCTGCATAGGCCTAGAAAAAGATGGATAAGACGGTTTGCGAACCAGAGAGACTGAGAAAGGGGGTTAGTTACAACCTGGGAAGGTATTAGCACCCAGATTGTCCGCCGTACTCGACGGGATCCACGCTTAAAAGATTTGTGTTTTAAAGGGGTAGTGTCAGTGCAATCTGTGTGTAAAATAGCTGGAAAAGAATGTACAGGTGTCAGTGCAAAAGAAAGTGAAAAGTGTGATATATACAGTGTCAGTGTAAAAGAGAAAGAGGTGAAATGCTCATGATAATGAGGCTAAAGAATGAAGCTGGAAGGAGGGGGAATGTACAGAGACTTTTGTTCGATAACCGTTAAGTTATGCCTACGTATCCTCTCGTGCAATGAGGAAGTCAGAACACCGTAGTTCGACCCAAAGAGACTGAAAGGTGAATTGACTCGTGAACTGCTTACTTGCCTATGCTCAAGTGTGTGACCTGTCTGGCTCAGGTGCTTACTGTCTTGCATTAGACGGAAGAAGCAAGTTCTCGCTTGTGAATGAAGGTGATGAGAAAAGAATCCCGGAGGAGACGATTATTGTTTGTTTTTTGTATTTTCAGTCTTTTATTGCTTTTGAAAGTTTGTCATAAGATAATGAGCTTAAACCTAAATCAATGGATTTGGTAAACTCATCACATCATCCCTCTGATTAGGGGTAATGAGAATTACCTTAAGTGTGAAGTCAGATTCTCACACTTAATCACCTTTGATGTAGGGTTAAGATCATTAACCTACTTGTGATTATTTAGATGTTTTTGTGATTTTTGTTTAGTGTTGAGTAATGAGGTTAAGCCATAATCAGGGATTTAACAGACTCATTACACCATCCTAAAAGAAGGATAATAGATGAGAATGCTTAAGCTGAGGAAGGATCCTCAACTTAATCCATGATTAGGGATTAAACCCATGACAGAACAAACCTTTGATTAAGTGGATTTTATTAATGATATGATGATGAAGTGTTTTTTATGATTTGTAAGACAACTTGAGGGGGACTTGTCCATTAACTTTAGGGTTAGTCCTTCTTAACCAATTAAGGAAGAATTAGAACCCTAATGCAAGGCCCAAGTTACAAGTGTAATGTCTTGATGATTATTAGATGGATTAATTAAGAGAGTTCAACACCTTAAGGGTTCAAGACTTAGGATTAAAGTTATACACTCCATCCTAAAAGAAGGATGCAGGCATGATCTTAATCACAAAGTCTTAAAGCCTTGAGGGTTTAGTCCCTGATTATGAGGTGAGGGGAGATGACTCAAGGAGAGACACAAAGGTAAAAACTATGGGGAGACTAATCAAAACCCTAATTCATTCTCATGCTTGGTTGGTCCTAATGTTTGTGAGGTTTTCAAGAACAATCTTCAAATGAACCACCAGGAAGCAGATGAACAAGATCAAGAGAAGCAAAGTGACTTGCTTCATTCAAGAAGTCAAGTCACTTGAAGAAAGAAAGTGGGAGGAGGAAGAATGAGCAAGCTCAAACTCAAACACACATAAGAATGCAGCAATGGATGCAAGAGAAATGAAAAGAAAAGTTATGAGAAGTGAAGGCAAATTCACCTCTCAAGTTTTACTTACCACCTGAAATGTTAGAAACAAATGCAATACAATGCTAAATGAGATGAAATGATATGATAAGCAAAAACCAGAAGCATGTTGATGATGATGATGATGCTATGGAGTGCTATGAACATGAGACAAGACAATGAGATGTTCATACAAAGTCATGGATGCAAATGATGCAAGCTAAGGAACATGAACAAGCATGAAATGTTATGAAACATACAAGACAAATGGCATGGCAAAGATGTAATGCAATGATCAATGATGCTTCATACATGTCTTAAGATGTTAAATGAATCATAAGAATGCACAAAATGCAATGGCAAGTCAAGTCATGCAAGGAAATGCAAAAAGGATGCAAGGGAAAGCCCAAATTAGGGTTCATGGACAATACATCAAACATAAACCAAAAACAGAAGCAAACCTTAACATAAAAAATGGAAAATGGTACCCAAAGAAACCCTAGGCCTATAATGAACCACTGCCCAAAGGGGAGCTCTCAACTCTCAACCAAACTCAAGTTATGAATTTTGCAAGTTATTAGGGTTTTTTAGGGTTTGTAACAAAAGAAATGCCAATCAATTAGGAAATGCAAGATCAAATCATGGCCTTTTTATCCTTGAAAGTACATGTCAAATGGAAACCAATGCAAAAAGAATCAATGTCTCAACCTTCACCAATAGGCAGAAATGAATTTTCAAACATAGGATCAAAATAATGCATCAAAAATGATTTAATTCCATGAAAAACTCTTAAAATGCATCAAGATCAAAAAAGAAATTTGGTTTGAAGGTTGGACAATGTTTCTAAATGTCTTAGAACATTTCATGAATTTTTTTGTAATTTTTAAATACCTAAAAGTATTTTTAATTAATTAATTCTCATTAATCAATTAAAAATAATCCTTTAAATATTTAAAAATACTTTTTTAATGATAAAAAATAAAATAAAAATGTTTTTGTGTCATAAAAATTAATAAAACCTTGAAGAAAAAGTTTCATAATTTTTATGATTTTTTAGCTATTTTTAATAAATTGTGCAAATAAGATAGAAAGAAAATGAATTAAATTTAAATAAAGTGAAAAGTAAACAAGGTGGATGGCCAGGATTGCTCCAGAGTTTAAATGAGTTGACTGGCGCGCAATCCTGTGGCTGGGATTTGTCCTGGGCTAATTATAATTAATTAAAACTTAATGGAGAATTAGGGCTAATCAAACACATCCTGACCACTCAATCTGGAGGGAAGTCAATGGGTCAACGCACATCAACGGACCAAATTCAAACTAACATAATTAATGACAATTAGGGCAAACTAAACACAGGTGGCCGGAGAAGACTTCCGGTCATCTTCTCCGACCAGAAGGTCACCTGAAAAATCCCAAATCCTCTCAAAACGTAAAATAAATGAAAACTAAGATCATGGAAACGTTCCTTTCATCCTCACGAATCAAAGCCCTATCCTAAAACAAATTTATTTAACCTAGACAAGCTGAATCGAAGAGGGAAAGTTCTAGGGTTCGTGAGCTTCAAACAGCAATTAAACTCTCAAAACGCAACCATTTTCAAAACCAATGGTACCAGAATGACCAGCAAGACATGTAGAGCAAGTTTGTAACAATCAAATTGATTTCTGGAAAAATTAATTTGGAGCTACCTGAGATTTGTAACCTTTGATTTTGGAACTTTCAGGCCTCTTCTCCTTGCTCAATCTGCTCCTCTTGGTCCCCCAAAGTTGCTTGAATGCTCAAATGGAATTTATATTTGTTGGATGATGAGTTTCGAAGAGAACTGCTTCTGCTCAGTCAACAATGGCAGATGAGTTCCTGGCACTTTCAGGCTGTGAAGAAGGGTTGTTTATGACCTATGAGGTGTGTTGAGAAGGCTTGTGGTGTTGGTTGATGTGTTTGTGGCTTGTAGAGAGAGATTCGATAGAATCTGCAGCATGAAGGTGAGCTATGGCAGATGGGGATTCAGGGTGTTTTTGGCTTTGTTTCTTGATGCTTTGTGTTCTATAGATCAAGGTGAGATGAATGGAGGCAAAGGTTTGGGTGTTTGCAGGCTGTGTAATGAAATTCGAATGAAGTTGCAAGTTGGGAGGTTTTTGTGTAAGTGAGGAGTGAGTGTGTTTCAGCCTTGGTTGCTTAGTGATATGGCCAGCAAAATGAATGAATAAACTAATGCAAGTGGCTGTGAGATGTGACCTGGCCTGCAGGGATAGGTGAGGCTACTTTTGCTAAAAATCCACTTTTGTGTAAGATAGGGCATGGCATGATACTAGGCAAGTACAAGTTGGGTGCTGGTGCAGCAAAAGATGAGGGAGAGGCTAGCCCAAAGTCAGCAGCCAATGTCATAAGTTGGTGAAGTAGTCATGAGTGAAAATGCAAGTTGGCTAGCTTTATGGTTTTCCATGGAAATGCCTTGTTACATGAACCAAACCATGAGCAAACTTGGTCCATTTCTGATTTTTGTGACTTAGAGAACATTCACATGCTGGTTTGACATGAATTTGAGGCAGCAATCATGCATTGATTCAAGACTTAGCAAAATTTCCACTTGGTGCATAACTTGAAAAACAATGATTTTTGGCAACTTTGCATGGCCATAACTTTTGATCCATGAAGAGTTAGATCATGTTCTTGTACTTTTTGAAAAGGGAAAGATGAGATCTACAACTTTCATGACCAAAGTTTTTCCATTTGAAGCATTTTTGGATCATGAATCAAGGCTTGAAAATTGACCTAAAATGGTGCATTCTTGAAAAGTCAACAAAACCCAAAAAGTCAACTTTTGCAAAAACCCTAAATTCTTGATTTCCATGAACTTCAAACTTCTTCCATGATCAAATAAAGATCATATACACTCAAAATGATGAAGACCACCCATTGGTTGGGTCATTGGGGGCCTCAGATGCCCTGATTTTGCACTGACTTGTCTGAAAAGTCAACTCTTGATCAGATGACTTCCCCATGGAATTTCTTCATGAAAATTGATATGCATACTCCCTATACCATATAAAGATCAATGGAAACAAGAATGACCAAAAAATTTGGGGTTATGGCCTCTGAAACCAAAACCCTAATTTTCAGTCAACTGTGTAGTTCATCCTGGCTCTGCATCCACTCAAACCCTAGTTCTTGTGATTCCTCTGCAATTTTGACTTTGTGAAGATGTAACATGATATAAGAACACACATGGACCCCTTTGAGTTGATTAGTGGCCTTTGGAATGGCTCAAGATGCCCTGAGGTTGCTCAGATCACAAACCCTAGGTGCAGATGCCTTAGAAACTATGCAGTGAATCAAAATGAGATATGAGATGATGTGATTGTGTTTATGCATATGAGATGATCACAAGTCATGTGTGAATGGGTGAGGGCAAATTTGGGGTGTTTACAGCTGCCCCTATTCAAGCATGAGTTAGCTGTGCAGGTTGTAAGCGGCGGCTTAACAGGCCAACAAGATAACTTGTGGTTGAATACCAAAGACAGTCCAAAATTTGCACTCACAGAAATGAAGAAGAAAAGGGATATAGATTGTAAAAGCAAATAAAGTATATTGTAAAGTGTGGGCGACGGAGGACGACCGTCGAGCAGAGGACGACTGCTGGGTAAACGGGGACGGCCGACATGCTGGGGAAAGTGTGTAAAATAAAGCGATGGCGGGGACGACCGACATGCTGGGGATAAAAGATAAAGCTAAGACGGGGACGGCCGACTAGCTGGGAAAGTGTGTAAAATAAAGCGATGGCGGGGACGACCGACATGCTGGGGATAAAAGATAAAGCTAAGACGGGGACGGCCGACTAGCTGGGAAAACTAAGATAATACGATGGGGACGGCCATCAAGATAAAGTAGTAACATTCTCTGGGGATTGGTGAAACATGACGGGGACGGCCATCAAGTTCACAAAGGTAAAGTAACCAACGATGGGGACGGCCATCGGGTTAAAAAAAGAAAAGGGACCACGACGGGGACGGCCATCGGGTTAAAGAATAAATGAAATAAACAGATGATGGGGTACGGCCATCAAAGGTGAAGGACGATCACCTAGCAGGGGACGGCTGCTCTGTTGGGCATAAAAGAAATATGATGGGGACGACCATCAAAGGTGGAGGACGACCACCTGGCAGGGTACGGCTGCCAAAATATCAACGATGGGGACGGCCATCGGATAGAAAAGGTCAACGATGGGGACGGCCATCGGACGAGCATGATGGAGGACGACCATCAAGAAGTGGAGGACGACCACTCAGCAGGGGACGGCTGCTCTCAAAGTTTATCATAACACAGGATGAGTGTTAGACAACTAAAATCAACAATGGGGACGGCCATTGGATAAAGTGATGAAGGACGATCATCAAAAGGTGGAGGACGACCACCTAGCAGGGGACGGCTGCTAAAATCAACGATGGGGACGGCCATCGGATGAGCATGATGGAGGACGACCATCAAGAAGTGGAGGACGACCACTCAGCAGGGTACGGCTGCTCTCAAAGGTATCATAACACAGGACGAGTGTTAGATAAAAGAAAATTTGTTGGCAATCTACTGGGGAGAGTAAACACGGACGAGCGTTTACATCCAAGAAACAAAAGGTATAAGTGTTTAGTATTGTGTATAGATTAAAGATGCGGACGAGCATCCTTAAGACTATGATACGGACGAGTATCATGTAGAAACAAACTGACACGTGCTCAGAGCTGACGATACGGACGAGTATCAACTGGTTAACAAGGAACACGGACGAGTGTTGTATCTGAAAGTATCCCTCTGGGGAGTAGTAGACACAGACGAGCATCTATATTCACGAAGACATAAGTGTTTGACACGGTGTATGGATTAAAGATGCGGACGAGCATCCTTAAGACTATGATACGGACGAGTATCATGTAGAAACAAACATTAGACGCAATGTTCTGAGATGATGGTACGGACGAGTACCAACTGGTTAACAAAGAACAAGGACTACTGTCGAATCTGCGGGGATATACATGGTGTATATAAGATACGGACGAGTATCTGAGTAGGTGTACCAATGAGTAGTGAGTATATAATGTATAGGTGAGTGTTTATCTGCTGGGGATATGACACGGACGGGTGTCAGGAAAGTGTATATACAAGTATAGGCGACCACGCTGGGGATATGACACGGACGGGTGTCAAGAAAGTGTATAGGTATATGTAAGTGCAAAGAGGGTGTCTTTGGCTTTCTGCTGGTGATTTGACACGGACGGGTGTCAGAAAGTATCTGTAATACTGGTGATCTTGGTTTGTAAAGCGTATTCAGGCAACCTGCTGGGAAATGATGGTACGGACGGGTATCAAAAGGAGATATGCACTGGTGTTTGTGATATGGGGCAACTGCTTTTGCTGGGACTCTGATGGGGATGTATTCTGTATGCCGACAGATTGTCAATATTTACAAGTGTTCAAATCACAACATGACTTATGATTATGCTATGCATTTGATTTTTTGCCGTAATGCTCCGTATTAGACGGAATGCTACGCTCTGGGGGTGAATATGATGCGAATGCTATGGTTATGCAAAGAGGCACCGATCCAGGATTCGGATCCCGTTGCTGCAAAGATCTCTGGTCGATCTGCTGAGGTGAACATCCCAGCTGGGGATGAGATCATTGGTAGATCCATTGGTGTATCTGCTTGGGGATATATGTCATCGATTGACATATTCTTATAATACGGGAACCAGCTGGGGGTTTGTAGAAGCTTTCTCTCTCTCTGTTGTGACTTCTTCGTGCGCTGCTCTTCTGAATAGAGGCCTGAAGCTCTGTGGGGAGATGATTCCCTGATTTGTACTCAGCTGAGGGCGAGATGACAACTCGGCTGGGGAGAGAGAGAGGCATCACTGAAAGATCTCCCTAGAAAATCTGTTACGGTGACTTCTTGACTCCGCCGGGGATAAGGGCATCTTCTGTGACACCTGCCCATTCTGATGGGGATAAGTAATAAGCGGCCAACTCAGCTGGGGAATTGTGAGAGGCAACTCAGCTGGGGAGAGCAACTCAGCTGGGGATAGAACATTTCAGATGCTGTATGTTGATTTGGCAACTTTGCTGGGGAAGTGGGCACCTCCCAGTGCCAGGTGAGTTGATAATGATTTGCCAGTTGCTGAGACGTAACTTGTATGCCCCAAGTTGTGTTCTGGATACCTGCAATCCTGCAAAGATAAAGAAACGCACAAGTGGTCCCGAGGTATCTTTTACTGAGATTCCGTCATAGGAAATAAGTACTTTCGAGAGTAAGTATATTCCCTGTAAGCATGTGTTTTATTTTTAGAGAGAGGCATCTGTACTTATGCAATTGTGTTTTTAGAGACATCAGACAACTCTTTGCAAAACATAAATGTAAAAAACGAGACATGACTGAAAATCTGATTATATTAATTCGTGTGCCCTGAATTGGCAAGATACAGTCAGAGAAACATATCTCCTGAAATGAGGAGATTGTTACAAATTGAGAAATAAAGTGCTGGCGGTGCTGGCGATGCTTTCAAGGAGCTTCCTCTTCTGCTATGACTCGTATGACAATGACGTTCTTCTCGTCTTGCTTTCTGGAGAGAGTTGATTCTGATTGCAGCTTGATCCCTTGGAGCTTACCAAGTTGTAGGCGATACAGACGAATTCAGAATGCAGTTGTTCGCTTATTCCCTTATTTTGCATGGATCGCCCTTTCGGGTTTTCAATCCATCGGGATACCCATTTTTGCCTGAGCTGTCCAATGCGGCTTTTCAACTCAGCGGGTGTACATTTTTCTGCTTATTTCCCTTATTTTTGCCCGAGTCTTTTATTCTGTTTTTGACTCGCCGGGATGCCCTATTTTTGCCTGGACTTACATTCTGTTTTTATGTCCAGCGGGTCATTTTATGCGAAGTATTTTTTAACTGCATCTGAATTCACAGGGGACGGGAAGTCTTCACCATCCATGGTGCTGAGCATTAGTGCTCCACCAGAGAAGACTTTCTTTACCACGAATGGTCCTTCATAATTAGGAGTCCATTTGCCCCTGTGGTCTGTATGAGGAGGGAGGATTCTTTTCAGCACAAGATCTCCCACTTGGTACTCTCGATGCCTGACTTTCTGATCAAAGGCTCTCTTCATTCTCCTCTGATATAGCTGCCCATGGCAGATTGCAGCCAATCTCTTCTCTTCGATCAGACTCAATTGTTCGTATCGGGACCGAACCCATTCTGCTTCACTCAGTTTGACATCCATCAATACCCGTAACGAGGGTAATTCAACTTCAACTGGTAGGACTGCCTCCGTACCATATACAAGCTGATACGGTGTTGCCCCAGTGGATGTCCTGATTGATGTGCGGTACCCATGTAAGGCAAATGGTAGCATTTCGTGCCAGTCTCTGTAGGTGACTACCATCTTCTGCACAATCTTCTTGATATTCTTGTTTGCTGCCTCAACAGCGCCATTCATCTTTGGCCTGTAAGGAGAAGAATTGTGATGTTGGATCTTGAAGTCCCGGCATAATTCAGCCATCATTTTGTTGTTTAGATTGGAACCATTATCAGTAATGATCCGCTCGGGAACTCCATACCGACAGATGATGTCTCTTTTCAGGAATCGGGCTACCACTTGCCTTGTAACATTTGCATATGAGGCTGCTTCAACCCACTTTGTGAAATAGTCGATGGCGACCAGGATGAATCTGTGGCCGTTCGAAGCAGTTGGCTCAATCTTGCCAATCATATCAATGCCCCACATGGCAAAGGGCCATGGTGAAGACATGATGTTCAAAGGATTTGGAGGCACATGCACTTTATCTGCATAGATCTGGCATTTGTGACATTTTCTGGCATAAGCACAACAGTCTGCATCCATTGTGATCCAATAATAGCCTGATCTTAACAACTTCTTAGCCATTGCATGCCCTCCAGCATGGGTACCAAAAGAGCCTTCATGCACTTCATGCATCAGTCGGTCTGCTTCCGTCTTGTCAACACATCTGAGGAGTACCATGTCAAAGTTCCTCTTGTATAAAGATCCATCAGTGTTCAGAAAGAAACTTCCAGCGAGCCTCCTCAAAGTCTTCTTATCATTGGAAGATGCCCCAGATGGGTATGTTTGATCCTCCAAGAAGCACTTGATGTCATGAAACCAAGGCTTGTCATCCTTGACAACATCTGCTGCAAATACATATGCTGGTCTGTCAAGTCTCGATACTGCAATCTGAGGCACAAAGTTGGCAGTCTGAACTTTGATCATGGACGAAATGGTAGCCAAGGCATCTGCAAACTGATTCTCGTCCCGAGGGATATACTCAAGTTTGACTGTTGTAAAGAAAGTCAGTAACCTTCTTGTATAGTCCCTGTAAGGTATCAGATGGTCTTGGTGTGTGTACCATTTTCCGTTGGTCTGATTGACTACCAAAGCTGAATCTCCGAATACGGTCAATGTCTTGATCCTGAGGTCAATGGCTTCCTCAAGACCCATAATGCAAGCTTCGTATTCAGCTTCGTTGTTAGTGCAGTTGAAAGTGAGCTTTGCCGAGAAAGGCATGTGAACTCCTTTGGGTGTAATGAGTACTGCACCAACACCACGGCCGTTCATGTTAACAGCCCCATCAAACATCATAGTCCATTCTTCTTCTGGGTCGGGCCCTTCAGTGTGAATAGGCTCTTCATGATCTTTTGCTTTAATGAACATGATGTCTTCATCGGGGAAGTCGAACCTCATAGGCTGGTAGTCATCAATGGGTTGCTCAGCAAGATATTCAGATAGTACACTGCCCTTGATGGCTTTCTGAGATGTGTACTGTATGTCGTATTCTGTGAGAATCATCTGCCATCTTGCAACCCGTCCAGTAAGAGCTGGCTTCTCGAAAATGTACTTAACTGGATCCATTTTTGAGATTAATAAGGTAGTGTGGGTCAACATATACTGTCTCAGTCGGCGAGCAGCCCACGCTAAAGCACAGCAAGTTTTCTCGAGCAGTGAATAACGCCGTTCACAGTCGGTAAACTTTTTGCTTAGGTAGTATATCGCATACTCTTTTCGACCAGACTCGTCATGCTGACCTAGTACACACCCCATCGATTCTTCTAATACTGTCAAGTACATAATCAGAGGTCTTCCTTCAACTGGAGGCATAAGGATTGGAGGTTCTTGCAAATACTCCTTGATCTTGTCAAAAGCTTTCTGGCAATCTTCGTTCCACCTGACCGTTTGCTCCTTTCTTAATAGCTTAAACAAGGGTTCACAAGTTGCTGTGAGGTGAGATATGAACCGTGAAATGTAGTTCAATCGACCTAAGAACCCTCGAACCTCTTTCTCAGTTCTTGGTGCAGGCATCTCTTGTATAGCCTTGACTTTATCTGGGTCAACCTCAATCCCCTTCTCGCTTACAATAAAGCCCAGCAGCTTACCGGATCGCACCCCGAATGTGCATTTGTTGGGGTTCAGCTTTAGTTGATATTTCCTCAGGCGCTTGAACAATTTCAGCAGATTTACCAGGTGATCTTCCTCTGTAAGGGACTTGGCGATCATATCATCCACATAACATTCGATTTCCTTATGGATCATGTCATGAAACAATGTTACCATAGCCCGTTGATACGTTGCACCAGCATTCTTCAGTCCGAATGGCATCACTTTGTAACAGAACGTGCCCCAAGGTGTGATGAATGTTGTCTTCTCCATGTCTTCAGGTGACATCTTGATCTGATTGTATCCCGAAAATCCATCCATGAAGGAGAATACCGAGAACTGAGCCGTGTTATCCACCAATACATCAATGTGAGGTAATGGGAAGTCATCTTTCGGGCTGGCTCTGTTCAGATCCCGGTAATCAACACACATTCTTACTTTTCCGTCCTTCTTAGGCACAGGTACTATGTTAGCAACCCACGGAGGATAGCTAGTTACAGCAAGGAACCCGGCGTCCCATTGCTTTTGTACCTCTTCCTTGATTTTTATAGCCATGTCTGGGCGAGTTCGGCGCAACTTCTGTTTGACTGGTGGGCATTCTTCCCTCAAAGGCAGCTTATGCACAACAATATCGGTATCCAACCCTGGCATATCTTGGTAGGACCAAGCAAACACATCAACATACTCTTGAAGCAGATCCATCAGCTGTCTCTTCACTGAGTCTTGCAGGCAGGCCCCGATTTTGACTTCTTTCACGTCTTCCTCCGTACCAAGATTAATCACTTCAATCTCCTCCTGATGAGGAGTAATAACTTTTTCCTCCTGTCTCAGCAACCTGGCTAGCTCTTCAGGAAGCTCACATTCTTCATCAACCCCTTCATCAGCTTGATTGATCGGATTGTCAAAGTCATACGATGTCATAGATGTGCTGTTGTCGGTGCTGTCTGGAAGGCACTCTCTGCAAGGGTTAAGTCGGTTCATTTTAGTGATCTGATTTTAATCTTGCTTTTAGAAAAAAGTGAAATGAAGTTATCATTTTGAAAACACCGCCATTTATTTTTGTACAAAAAGAAAAATGGAAAAAACAGTGAGCATAAAAGAAAAGGACTCGTTTGCAAAAAGATTGTCTGATATTTCATTAATTTAATCTTGTTTGCACAAAAGTACAGATGGCCCTGATTACAAAATGAGTCTTGTCATCTTGGGCAAGATGCAAGACTTTGATGCATGCTATAAAAGACACAGGAAATAATAATTACTCTGCTCGAGTAACACTTATAATTCCCTGGGAAGACCAGTTCGAGACACTGCTCCCCGGGATCTTTGGACGAATCCAATTCTCCAGATTGCGCTCCTCTTCCAGCTCGTCTTCCAGACAGTTGATAGCATCGGGGGTAAGCATCCCCCCACTGACAAAACCAGGCTCTGCAGCAGCCTTTGCTTGATGTTGAGTTGGTTTGTAACCCAACCCAAATTTGTCTTTCTTCTCCTCCACAGCTAAGACCTTGCCCCAGCCTTGGGCAGTTCCTTCTTCAACAACCTTCCGGGCTTGTTGGTAAGATGACATTGGAGCACCAGATACAGCAGATGCTTCATTGACGTTCAAGGCCTCAAAACCTTGGCTCATTGTTTCATGGATCTCTCCATCCATCTCAATGTATTTATAAGTAGCCAGATGGCTAACAAAAATGTCCTCCTCCCCACAGATTGTGACAACTTGACCTTCCCACTCAAATTTTAACTTTTGGTGAAGGGTAGACGTTATAGCGCCAGCGGCGTGAATCCAGGGTCTACCCAACAAACAGCTGTAGGCGGGCTGAATGTCCATCACATAAAAGATAGTTTTAAAGGTCTGCGGGCCAATTGTCACGGGCAGCTCAATCTCTCCCAGAACCGATCTCTTTGAGCCATCAAAAGCTCTAACCACCAGGTTGCTGGGTCTCAATGCCAAACCATCATATTCAAGCTTCACCAGAGCCTTCTTTGGTAAGACATTCAGGGATGATCCTGTGTCCACCAGCACATGTGAAAGGACAGCTCCTTTGCATTCCATGGTTATGTGCAAGGCTTTGTTGTGATTGCGGCCATCCACTGTCAGGTCAGAATTGGTAAACCCTAGCCCATTGCTAGCAGTAACATTACCAACCACGGTTTCCAATTGGTTGACAGTAATCTCCTCGGGCACGTAAGCTGCGTGCAGTACCTTCAGTAGTGCATTCCGATGGGCTTCGGAGCACATAAGCAGAGAGAGGATGGAGATTTTGGATGGCGTCTGGTGAAGTTGATCCACAATTTTGTAATCACTCTTTTTGATGATCCTCATAAACTCATCAACTTCCTGATCGAATGGAGTCTTCAGGGCTTCTTTGGCAGCTGGATCCTCCTGCACCGGGCTCTTTCCTTTTGCCTTGGCAGCAGCTTCTGCTTCGGCAGTAGGTCTTTGAACTTGTGAAGCAAAGAGACGTCCGCTTCGGGTGAAGCCTCCGCCTCCGCCCACATTATCAATTTGTGGTGCAGGTGTTGATGTTTCAAGAGTGATTCTCTTTCCCTCGCAATACAAGTCAGAGCCATAGTGCCAAGGGATGGCCCTATTGCTTTCATATGGTACAGGTCCAGGCACCGTGACAGTGACCGGACTGATTGCTGCTGCTGAAGGGACTGTTATTGTTTGTGGATCATAAAAGATAGTAACTGGTGCTCTAGCGGGAGCAGCACCTTCTGAATGGTAGGCGGAGTTATTTTCTGGATCGTAGAATATGGTAACAGTGGAGACATCTTCGTGATTGTTTGCTGGTGTTGTAGGAGATTCTGTTGGAAGAACTGTTGTTGTTGTTGATGGGGAGTCGAAGTGGACTGAAGCTGAAGTTGTAGCAGGAGAAACTGTTGAAAACTGATCATTGGGTAGAACGGATGAAGTACTTGCTGATGTTGCTGATGAATTGTTGGGAACAATTGTTGCTGTATTTGTAGGAGGATCTGAAACCATTGCTGATGAAGTCGTCGGGTTTGCCGGGAATGATGTAGTGATCTGCAGTAAGCCACTCCGAATAAGGCTGTCAATGCCATTCCTCAAGTCTTCACACCCATTCCAAGAAATATTGCAGTATGGGCACCCTAGTTCACACCCCGGAAATATATTGTTTTCACGGAGTTGAGCTTTGATTTCCACCAATGGTGTCCTGATCTGATCCACACTGGTTATGAAATAAGACGGTGTGTCTTCTTCAATTGCGTTAATTCGAGGACCACCATGGTTTGGCATTGGGTTTTTGTTGACATTGGGCGGGGGTGCAAAATTCAGAGCCTTGGAGTCTACCAAGTCTTGTACCTTCATATGCAGAGCCCTGCATTTTTCTGTACTGTGACCAGGTGCGTTCGAATGAAAAGCACACCTAGCGTTGGAGTCATAGTTTCTTGGTAGACTGTTGGGGTCCGGAGGTGCCAACGTTCTTAGCTCAACCAGGTTGAGCTTCAGAAGTTGTGGCAGCAAGGCAGCATACGGCATTGGGATCGGGTCGATCACTCGATTAGCTTGAGAGGGCCTTTGTTGGAATGGCCTCTGTTGATTGTTGTTGTTGGAGTTGTTGTTGTTGAAGTTCCTTGGAGGATACTGATTCTGCTGATACTGGGGTTGTTGTTGGAAGTTTTGTTGAGGAGGTTGATAGACTGGCAGAGGATGTGCTGGAGCAGGGATAGTGACTGCTGCTATGGACCTTTGAACATATTGGGGCCTACCCCTGTTGGTATGAATGGCATTGGTCTCGCCAGCTCTTCTAGGGCCTGCAAAAGGCTTTCTTGTACTGCTGGACGAACTGGCGCCATTATCGGAAATTTTGCCCATTTTTAACAGGCTTTCAATTCTCTCCCCAGCTATAACAACATCTGCGAAGCTAGTGGACGAGAAAGCAGCCAACCTGTCAATATAGGTTCCCTGAAGGGTATTCATGAACATATCAGCCATCTCTCTTTCAGACATAGGTGGCTGGACAGCAGCAGCAAGCTGTCTCCATCTTTGAGCATATTCTCTGAAGCTCTCCCTTGATGATTGTGACATCCCCATTAGGAGGGTCCTATTGGGTGCCATATCCAGATTATACTGATACTGTCTGATGAAGGCCTCTGCCAGGTCCTTCCAGCATCTTACAGTTGCTCTTGTCAGATGGGAATACCATTCCCTTGATGCTCCAGTCAAGCTATCTTCGAAGTAGAACATCCACAATTTCTCGTCCATGGTGTAAGCTTTTAATCTTCCGAGAAAAGATTGCAGATGGGTTCGAGGACAAGAAGTCCCATTATACTTTTCAAAACATGGAGGCTTGAACTTGTGAGGGATCCTGACCCCCTCTACTAAACCCATGTCCATGACATCGAACCCCAAAGAATTTTGAGACTCCAAAGACCTCAACTTCTCAGCCAACTCATCCAATCTCCTATCATAGGTTTCCTCTCCAGCACCCATTACTGTATACTGGTCCTCCTGAGGATCTTCTTGAAGTACTCTGGCTGCTGTGGCTGTCCCTTGAATGTTGACTGGGATGTTGGCCTCTGGATGGAGATGGGGTCCAAAAACTGGGGGATTGACATGAGGTTGGACCCTCTCGTTGTTACTGGTGCCAGCAGTTCCCACATGGGGGTCATCTTGAGTTCTCCCTTCTACCAGAACTCTAAGCCTCTCCTGGCTTTGAGCTAAATTATTCATCACTTCCATGAACTGAGTTATTTGGGTTCTCATCTCCACCCTTTCATTAGCCATCTGGGTTCTGGCCTCATTGAGGTCTTGCTGCAACTGGTCCATCTGGATGCCCGGAAGGTTGTTTCTTGTAGGGTACCTGTGTGGCCTGTTGAGAGGGAATAGCCTGCGGCGAGCAATAATTCCTGAATGTCACAACAGAGGTTAGAAACAATAAAACAAAACCTACAAAACAAACAAAAGGGTTAGTATGCAATGCAGTATGCTTATTTGCTATCAAGGTATCCGGCTTGGTCTTCAGTTTTGACCCGTCCAGACCCTTGAAGAGGATGCTGTTGAAGTTGCTTTTGAAGTGAACCCAGATGGAAACAAACACAAATATATTACAAAGGTAAAATAATACAAATTGTTCATTTTTTACAACACTAGCCCTCTAAGGGGTCAAAAATACATCACCAAAAGCAAAAGTACATGGAAAAGGAATAACAACAAGCAAATGATCAAACTCCAAGGCCAAACTCATCCTCACGAACTTCCTTGAGAAGTGCTTCGGTCACAGGATCAGCCGGATGCTCCGTAAGATTCCTGATGAGAAGGTTTCTTGTTGCAACAGCTGTAGCCAATTTCTTGTTCTGGCTTTGGTCTTTGGATTTCTTCACTCCAGCTTTGATTTTTAACTCTGAAATTTCCTCCTGGGCTGCTGCCAGGGCTTTTTCCATCTGCTCCATCTTATCTTGAACTCTCTTGTCTTCTATAGTACGGGCTTCAGTGATCCGGACCCACCTGGCCTGACTCTCTTTCAAGTACAAGTCTGTCCTTGCTCTTTGGAACTGGGCTTCTTTACAAGCATTTTTCAGAATCTGCTCACCAGCTTTAGACTTGTTGATATAGTCTCCAGACTTCTCAATCTTAGTCAAGTGTTCCACTCTCAGCTTTTCCAATCTTTCAATCTCCCTTATACCTTCACTCCTCTCCCTGAGGGTCTTCTGCAGGGCTTGGGATAGCTTCTCATTTCTTTCTTTCAAGCCTTCAAACTCTTCCAAACTGACAGTAGCAGGGGGTGGTGCTGATGATGACTCAGGCATGTCTTTGATGGTGAAGGGCAATCCTGAGATTTGGGCCCTAGCATAGGACCACTCATGATATTGGGCTGATGCCACATTATTGCACTTCCCCAGAATGGTGATCCCCTTGGTTTGAACATGATCCCAGGCCCAGGCAGCCTGCCTAACAACAGTCAAACTGATCTTGTTCTCACAGTAGAGGGTCTCAACCAGGTCTTGTTCCCTAGGAGCATGAACCAGTGCATAGCCTAATTGCCTCTTGAACAGCAGGGGGTTGTAGTTGATACTTCCCTTAACTCCTACCAAAGGTACATTGGGAAAGTGCCCACAGCTTGTGATCATACCTCTGCCCTTGGTGCTTTGGGTGCACCATCTGATGTCTGCTGCAGTGAGAGTAGTGAGCCTCTTAGCCCAGTTGCTTTGCTGATGAGGATTCAGGAATGCATCTGTCCTGGGTAGATGCTTGAGAAGCCAAGCATGGAATAGTGGAGCACAACACCTCACTAGCTTACCCCTCTGTTTCTCATTCCTCTGATGTACTGAGTAATAGAGGTCACCCAACAAGGTTGGCACTGGGTTCTTCAGGATGAACAGGTGGATGGCATTCTTGCTGATGAACCTGGGCTCATCTGCAAACAACACAATTCCATATACACTCAAGGCCAACAATGCACAAACAGCTTTCCAATCCCCCAGGGAGGCCTTCAAACTAGCTTGAGAAATCAGGAAGTCCAGATGAAAACCAGGGATCCCAGCTTTAGAGGTCATATGCTGCTCAATCAAAGCAGGTTCCAGGTGCAAAGCTCTTGCTATCTCTCCATTGCTGGGAAAGACCATTTCAGGGTTAAAAGGAATTTCTCTCTTGATAGGTAAACCAACCAAAGATGCATATTCTTCTAAGAGAGGTCCCAACTGAAAGTCTTGAAAGGTGAAACACCTCAATGGGGGGTCATAGAACTGAATGCAGGTATGGATTAGGCTTCTCTGAGATGGGTCCATATCCATAACCAAGTCAAGTATATCCCCATAATGCTCCCTGAACAGAGGTATGTGCTCTGGAGTGATCAGGGTTTGAACCCTCCTGATGTCTGACAAGTCTGGTTGGAAGAAATGATAGGTGATATTGCTTTTCTTTGGAACCATGATGCTGAAGACTGGGTAGAGTGCTGACGACAATGCTGAAGTAGAGAAAACCACTGACTGGCTGGTGCAGGTAACTGAAGAACTGAAGCAAATGCTAGTGGAGACAGGTCAAAGCTGCAGATGGGGTCAAAACCAAAACCTGATGAAAATGGATACCCTGAAAAACAAATAAGCACATGTTAATATGATGCAATGAGCATGTATGCAGATGATATGCAAAGGGTTTGTGACTGAGCTGGATCTGGATAAACTGCCTTGGTATAGATCCATGTATGTTCAAGAATTCCGGATGGAGGTCTATAAATCCAGTAACCAAGGTGGGGGACTCAAATAAAGAGCCACATGTCCAGGGTTTTAGAATCACAAGAACTATCCAACATGGAGCATTCTTAACAAAGTCAAAGTAACAGGGTATTCTGAGGTCAAGGTACCTGCAAACCTGTAAACAGCCCAACCCCCTCACAGGTAGTGATCTAGAACAAGGATCCTCAGACTTGGATCAGTTATGAGAAGTGTAAACACTTCTAACCCGGAGGTACAGTGTTTACAATAACCATAACAATTCCTCCTCTAATTCACCTCAATTTCTGAAGGTCAATACTAAAAGGTCATCCAGACTTAGCAGGCTTCCCAGATCCCCCTAGCACTACAGGAAATCCGTAGCACAGAGTTCTCAAGAAGAAACCCATATCTGAACCGTGTTTCATATTCCCGCACCAGACCGAAATGGAATGGGAAAGAATATGATTCACTCTAGCCTAGGTGTCACTCAGGTCCCAGGTATAGGACCTTGGCTCTCAATGAAATACCCACCCATCAAAGGAAAACCAGATCCAGCCAGCACAGTATGACAGTATGAAAAATATAAAGCTATAAAGAAAGCAATAAATCAACTGTACATAAAGCAATACACAAAATAAATACAAGCACAAACAAGCACATAACACCCCAGTAAACACAAATCAATCAAGCGCTAGGAGGAACCCACAAAAAGAACCAGAAGCCCTGGTTGCAGTATAAGGGTCCCCAGCAGAGTCGCCAAGCTGTCGCTCCCGACAAATGAAAATGGATCAGATGAAGGTACAGACGCGAACGGTCGGCGAAGGGAACAGTGAGAACACACAGCCGTGAACTCACTGGAGATGAAAAGAGTCGCCAGCTAGGCATGTTTATCCCGGAGGAAAGGCAATGCTGCATAGGCCTAGAAAAAGATGGATAAGACGGTTTGCGAACCAGAGAGACTGAGAAAGGGGGTTAGTTACAACCTGGGAAGGTATTAGCACCCAGATTGTCCGCCGTACTCGACGGGATCCACGCTTAAAAGATTTGTGTTTTAAAGGGGTAGTGTCAGTGCAATCTGTGTGTAAAATAGCTGGAAAAGAATGTACAGGTGTCAGTGCAAAAGAAAGTGAAAAGTGTGATATATACAGTGTCAGTGTAAAAGAGAAAGAGGTGAAATGCTCATGATAATGAGGCTAAAGAATGAAGCTGGAAGGAGGGGGAATGTACAGAGACTTTTGTTCGATAACCGTTAAGTTATGCCTACGTATCCTCTCGTGCAATGAGGAAGTCAGAACACCGTAGTTCGACCCAAAGAGACTGAAAGGTGAATTGACTCGTGAACTGCTTACTTGCCTATGCTCAAGTGTGTGACCTGTCTGGCTCAGGTGCTTACTGTCTTGCATTAGACGGAAGAAGCAAGTTCTCGCTTGTGAATGAAGGTGATGAGAAAAGAATCCCGGAGGAGACGATTATTGTTTGTTTTTTGTATTTTCAGTCTTTTATTGCTTTTGAAAGTTTGTCATAAGATAATGAGCTTAAACCTAAATCAATGGATTTGGTAAACTCATCACATCATCCCTCTGATTAGGGGTAATGAGAATTACCTTAAGTGTGAAGTCAGATTCTCACACTTAATCACCTTTGATGTAGGGTTAAGATCATTAACCTACTTGTGATTATTTAGATGTTTTTGTGATTTTTGTTTAGTGTTGAGTAATGAGGTTAAGCCATAATCAGGGATTTAACAGACTCATTACACCATCCTAAAAGAAGGATAATAGATGAGAATGCTTAAGCTGAGGAAGGATCCTCAACTTAATCCATGATTAGGGATTAAACCCATGACAGAACAAACCTTTGATTAAGTGGATTTTATTAATGATATGATGATGAAGTGTTTTTTATGATTTGTAAGACAACTTGAGGGGGACTTGTCCATTAACTTTAGGGTTAGTCCTTCTTAACCAATTAAGGAAGAATTAGAACCCTAATGCAAGGCCCAAGTTACAAGTGTAATGTCTTGATGATTATTAGATGGATTAATTAAGAGAGTTCAACACCTTAAGGGTTCAAGACTTAGGATTAAAGTTATACACTCCATCCTAAAAGAAGGATGCAGGCATGATCTTAATCACAAAGTCTTAAAGCCTTGAGGGTTTAGTCCCTGATTATGAGGTGAGGGGAGATGACTCAAGGAGAGACACAAAGGTAAAAACTATGGGGAGACTAATCAAAACCCTAATTCATTCTCATGCTTGGTTGGTCCTAATGTTTGTGAGGTTTTCAAGAACAATCTTCAAATGAACCACCAGGAAGCAGATGAACAAGATCAAGAGAAGCAAAGTGACTTGCTTCATTCAAGAAGTCAAGTCACTTGAAGAAAGAAAGTGGGAGGAGGAAGAATGAGCAAGCTCAAACTCAAACACACATAAGAATGCAGCAATGGATGCAAGAGAAATGAAAAGAAAAGTTATGAGAAGTGAAGGCAAATTCACCTCTCAAGTTTTACTTACCACCTGAAATGTTAGAAACAAATGCAATACAATGCTAAATGAGATGAAATGATATGATAAGCAAAAACCAGAAGCATGTTGATGATGATGATGATGCTATGGAGTGCTATGAACATGAGACAAGACAATGAGATGTTCATACAAAGTCATGGATGCAAATGATGCAAGCTAAGGAACATGAACAAGCATGAAATGTTATGAAACATACAAGACAAATGGCATGGCAAAGATGTAATGCAATGATCAATGATGCTTCATACATGTCTTAAGATGTTAAATGAATCATAAGAATGCACAAAATGCAATGGCAAGTCAAGTCATGCAAGGAAATGCAAAAAGGATGCAAGGGAAAGCCCAAATTAGGGTTCATGGACAATACATCAAACATAAACCAAAAACAGAAGCAAACCTTAACATAAAAAATGGAAAATGGTACCCAAAGAAACCCTAGGCCTATAATGAACCACTGCCCAAAGGGGAGCTCTCAACTCTCAACCAAACTCAAGTTATGAATTTTGCAAGTTATTAGGGTTTTTTAGGGTTTGTAACAAAAGAAATGCCAATCAATTAGGAAATGCAAGATCAAATCATGGCCTTTTTATCCTTGAAAGTACATGTCAAATGGAAACCAATGCAAAAAGAATCAATGTCTCAACCTTCACCAATAGGCAGAAATGAATTTTCAAACATAGGATCAAAATAATGCATCAAAAATGATTTAATTCCATGAAAAACTCTTAAAATGCATCAAGATCAAAAAAGAAATTTGGTTTGAAGGTTGGACAATGTTTCTAAATGTCTTAGAACATTTCATGAATTTTTTTGTAATTTTTAAATACCTAAAAGTATTTTTAATTAATTAATTCTCATTAATCAATTAAAAATAATCCTTTAAATATTTAAAAATACTTTTTTAATGATAAAAAATAAAATAAAAATGTTTTTGTGTCATAAAAATTAATAAAACCTTGAATAAAAAGTTTCATAATTTTTATGATTTTTTAGCTATTTTTAATAAATTGTGCAAATAAGATAGAAAGAAAATGAATTAAATTTAAATAAAGTGAAAAGTAAACAAGGTGGATGGCCAGGATTGCTCCAGAGTTTAAATGAGTTGACTGGCGCGCAATCCTGTGGCTGGGATTTGTCCTGGGCTAATTATAATTAATTAAAACTTAATGGAGAATTAGGGCTAATCAAACACATCCTGACCACTCAATCTGGAGGGAAGTCAATGGGTCAACGCACATCAACGGACCAAATTCAAACTAACATAATTAATGACAATTAGGGCAAACTAAACACAGGTGGCCGGAGAAGACTTCCGGTCATCTTCTCCGACCAGAAGGTCACCTGAAAAATCCCAAATCCTCTCAAAACGTAAAATAAATGAAAACTAAGATCATGGAAACGTTCCTTTCATCCTCACGAATCAAAGCCCTATCCTAAAACAAATTTATTTAACCTAGACAAGCTGAATCGAAGAGGGAAAGTTCTAGGGTTCGTGAGCTTCAAACAGCAATTAAACTCTCAAAACGCAACCATTTTCAAAACCAATGGTACCAGAATGACCAGCAAGACATGTAGAGCAAGTTTGTAACAATCAAATTGATTTCTGGAAAAATTAATTTGGAGCTACCTGAGATTTGTAACCTTTGATTTTGGAACTTTCAGGCCTCTTCTCCTTGCTCAATCTGCTCCTCTTGGTCCCCCAAAGTTGCTTGAATGCTCAAATGGAATTTATATTTGTTGGATGATGAGTTTCGAAGAGAACTGCTTCTGCTCAGTCAACAATGGCAGATGAGTTCCTGGCACTTTCAGGCTGTGAAGAAGGGTTGTTTATGACCTATGAGGTGTGTTGAGAAGGCTTGTGGTGTTGGTTGATGTGTTTGTGGCTTGTAGAGAGAGATTCGATAGAATCTGCAGCATGAAGGTGAGCTATGGCAGATGGGGATTCAGGGTGTTTTTGGCTTTGTTTCTTGATGCTTTGTGTTCTATAGATCAAGGTGAGATGAATGGAGGCAAAGGTTTGGGTGTTTGCAGGCTGTGTAATGAAATTCGAATGAAGTTGCAAGTTGGGAGGTTTTTGTGTAAGTGAGGAGTGAGTGTGTTTCAGCCTTGGTTGCTTAGTGATATGGCCAGCAAAATGAATGAATAAACTAATGCAAGTGGCTGTGAGATGTGACCTGGCCTGCAGGGATAGGTGAGGCTACTTTTGCTAAAAATCCACTTTTGTGTAAGATAGGGCATGGCATGATACTAGGCAAGTACAAGTTGGGTGCTGGTGCAGCAAAAGATGAGGGAGAGGCTAGCCCAAAGTCAGCAGCCAATGTCATAAGTTGGTGAAGTAGTCATGAGTGAAAATGCAAGTTGGCTAGCTTTATGGTTTTCCATGGAAATGCCTTGTTACATGAACCAAACCATGAGCAAACTTGGTCCATTTCTGATTTTTGTGACTTAGAGAACATTCACATGCTGGTTTGACATGAATTTGAGGCAGCAATCATGCATTGATTCAAGACTTAGCAAAATTTCCACTTGGTGCATAACTTGAAAAACAATGATTTTTGGCAACTTTGCATGGCCATAACTTTTGATCCATGAAGAGTTAGATCATGTTCTTGTACTTTTTGAAAAGGGAAAGATGAGATCTACAACTTTCATGACCAAAGTTTTTCCATTTGAAGCATTTTTGGATCATGAATCAAGGCTTGAAAATTGACCTAAAATGGTGCATTCTTGAAAAGTCAACAAAACCCAAAAAGTCAACTTTTGCAAAAACCCTAAATTCTTGATTTCCATGAACTTCAAACTTCTTCCATGATCAAATAAATATCATATACACTCAAAATGATGAAGACCACCCATTGGTTGGGTCATTGGGGGCCTCAGATGCCCTGATTTTGCACTGACTTGTCTGAAAAGTCAACTCTTGATCAGATGACTTCCCCATGGAATTTCTTCATGAAAATTGATATGCATACTCCCTATACCATATAAAGATCAATGGAAACAAGAATGACCAAAAAATTTGGGGTTATGGCCTCTGAAACCAAAACCCTAATTTTCAGTCAACTGTGTAGTTCATCCTGGCTCTGCATCCACTCAAACCCTAGTTCTTG
Source organism: Lathyrus aphaca (assembly GCA_963966055.1). NCBI lineage: Eukaryota > Viridiplantae > Streptophyta > Magnoliopsida > Fabales > Fabaceae > Lathyrus > Lathyrus aphaca. The sequence goes on from OZ014520.1 coordinate 511,966,635, forward strand.
TGATTCCTCTGCAATTTTGACTTTGTGAAGATGTAACATGATATAAGAACACACATGGACCCCTTTGAGTTGATTAGTGGCCTTTGGAATGGCTCAAGATGCCCTGAGGTTGCTCAGATCACAAACCCTAGGTGCAGATGCCTTAGAAACTATGCAGTGAATCAAAATGAGATATGAGATGATGTGATTGTGTTTATGCATATGAGATGATCACAAGTCATGTGTGAATGGGTGAGGGCAAATTTGGGGTGTTTACACATCATAATACATCTCTATTGCAGCCACCATTCTTTTCTTCTTTCCACGTCTCTCGATCTGTATCAAACCTTGATTGAGGAGTCTTTGCAGACACTCCCTGATATCTTCCTCGGAATGATTAACCCCTTCATCCTTTGCCAGCATCAAACCTGATTTCACCAATCGTTCCCCAATCATGGCCAATGGAGTCTGAACGTCTTCTTCCTTTAGAATTAACTCACACTCATCTTCTTCCTCCAAGGCATTAACAGTCGCTCCTCCATGAGGTGGCAATGGCATTTTTATCCCGAAGGAAAGGTAATGCTGCATAAACCTGGAAAAAGATGGATAAGACGGTTGCGAACTAGAGAAACTGAGAAAGGGGGTTGGTTACAACCTGGAAAGGTATTAGCACCCAGATTGTCCGTCGTACTCGACGGGATCCACGCTTGAAAGTTTGTGTTTAAAAGGGTAGTGTCAGTGCTGTTTTGTGTGCAAAAGCTGAAAAAGAATGCAAGTGTCAGTGCTGGAAGAGAGTGTGAAGTGAATAAAAGAAGTGTCAGTGTGAGGAAAGAGTCCAATGCTCAAGACAATGAGGCTCAAAGAGTAATGCTGGAAGAGGTGGGAATATACAGAGACTTTTGTTCAATAACTGTTAAGTTATGTCTACGTATCCTCTTGTGCAATGAGGAAGTCAGAACACCGTAGTTCGACTCAAAAAGACTGAAAGATAAATTGGCTTGTGAACTACTTACTTGTCTATGCTCAAGTGTATGACCTGTCTGGCTCAGGTGCAAATCGTCTTGCATTAGACGGAAGAAGCAAGTTCTCGATTGTGAGTGAATGAGATGAGAAGAGAATCCCGGAGGAGACGATTATTGTTTGTTTTTTGTATTTTCAATCTTTTATTGATTTTTGTGTTTGTCATAAGAAAATGAGCTTAAGCCTAAACCAAGGGTTAGTAAACTCATCACATCCTCCCTCTGATTAGGGGTAATGAGAATACCTTAAGTATGAGGTAAACACCTCACACTTAATTACCATGGTGTAGGATTAAGATCATTAACCTACTTGTATTTATTTAGATGTTTTTGGTGCTTTTGTTTAGTGTTAAATAATGATTTTAAGCCATAATCAGGGATTTAATGGACTCATTACACTATCCTAATAGAAGGATAATAGATGAGAACATTTAAGCTGAGGAAGGCTCCTCAACTTAATCCATGATTAGGGATTAACCTCATGACAAAACAAAGCCCTTAATAAAGTGGATTTTAGTTAATGGTAAGATTAAGAAATGATTTTTATAGTTTGTAAGACAACTTGAGAGGGACTTGTCCATTAACACTATGGTTAGTCCTTCTTAACCAATTAAGGAAGAATTAGAACCCTAATGCAAGGCCCAAGTTACAAGCTTGATGTCTTAGTGATTATTAGTGTGGATTGATTAAAGGATTTAAACACATTAAGGGTTTAACACTTAGGATTAAAGTTATACACTCCATCCTAATAGAAGGATGCATGCATAAGCTTAATCACAAAGTCTCAAAGCCTTAAGGGTTTAGTCCTTGGTTAAGAGATGAGAAGAGAAGACTCAAAGATGACACAAAGGTAAAACTAAATGGGGGACTAATCAAACCCTAATTATTATCATGCTTGGGTATTCCTAGGGTTTCTGAGGCTTGCAATAAGATCTTCAAGGAAAAGCCACCAAGGAAGAAGCCAATGAAAGGAAGAGAAGCAGAAGGAAGCAAGTCAACTTACTTCACTTAAGAAGATAAGTTGATTGGAGAAAGAAAGAGGGGAGGGATCATGAATGAGAAAACTCACTCTAATCCACAAATAAAATGCAGCAATTAATGCATAAAAGAGATGAGAAGAGATTATGAGAAGTGAAGGCAAATTCACTTCTCAAACACTTACCACCTGAAAAGTTAGCAACAAGGAATGAAATGAAATGAGAATGAGATAATATGCAAAGATGAACACCAAAGCCAGAAGCATATTGAGGTATAAATGATGCTAAGAGATGATGCACATGGTAGACATGAGATGTGGATGATCATACAAGAGATGAGAATGCAGATGAGGCAAGTAAGAAGCATGAAAGCTCATGAATGCACATGAAATGAAATGAAAGCAAAATATGGCAAATGGATGATGCAATGATCAAACATGATTCTAATGTGTCCTAAGATGTCTTATATGTCATGTGGATGCACAAAATGTCATGGCAAATTCATGTATGCAAGCATATGAAGAATGAATGCAAATGAAGGCAAAAATTAGGGTTTATGTACAAGATGCAATGCAAAATTCAAAACCAGAAGCAAATGACATGATAAAAAATTGGAAATGGAATCAAAGGTACCCTAAACCTATACAAGTTCACTGCCCAAAGGAGGAGACCTAAATATTAACCTAATGGAAGTTATGATTTTCTCAAGTTTGCTAGGGTTTTAAGGTACTTCAAAAGGAAAAATGCAAAACAAATTGAAAATGAAAGATAAATTCAAACTAATTTTATCCTAGAAACTACATGACATGAGGAATGCAATGCAAAAAGAACCATCATCAAACTCTTCATGGTTAGGCAGAAAGGATTTTTCTAAGTTAGGGCAAAAATATTGACTTTTAAGAACCCTAAATCCAAAGAAGAATGTCAAAATAGGTCAAGAACCAAAAATAAATTTGTATGAAGAGTTTGACAATGTTTTTAAATGTATCAAAATGAAATTTGATTTTTTTGGTGATTTTTAGAAACTTAAATGGTATTTTAATTAATTAATTCTCATTAACTAATTAAAATAAACATTTAAATATTTTAAAAATACGAAATTTATGCAAAAAATAAAATAAAAATTATTTTCAGAATGAGAAAAATATTTTAAGTCATGATGCAAAAAATAAAAAATTTTAGATGTGGTTTGCTATTTTTAATAAAATGTGGAAAGAAATGTAATTAAAATGAAATAAAAATATGAATTAATGGAAGTATGCTGATCCAGTGGCCCAGATTCAAATAAAAAGAGGAGGGAATTGACTTCGCGCGCTAATGGACGGCTCACATTCAAACTCACTAATTATGTCATTAAGCCCTAATCTGAACCCTAAACACTTTCAGGTGGCCGGAACATTGTTCTGATCATCTTCTCCGGCTAGCCTCTCATGCTATCTCACTCAATACGCAACCCCAAGCCCTACAACTCTCCAGAAATGATCCTCTCATCAACCTCAACAAGAATCAGCCATCAAAATTCATTTATTCATCATCAAAGGCACGAATCAAAGCAAAACGGAAAAGAACTCAGAAATTTCAGAAGCTTATGAAATGCTCATTTCTTAACTATTTTCAAAACTAAACATATCATGGCAATCAGGGGAACACATAGAATCATTCTATAACATAAAATGAGAGTTCTGGAAAAATAAATGCCATGGCTACCTGAAGCTGAGCTTTCAAAACATGAGCTTTTTGGCCAGTTCTTTGCCTCAAATCCACTCCAATGATTCCCCCCAAGAGCTTGTGATGCTTGGTTGGAGCTTAAATGGCCTCAAAAGGAAGTTGGCAGAAGTTCAGTTCATGAAATGTTGAAATCGTGTTTTTGATTCTGAGTGTTTTAAGGCAAAATGAAGGGTGGGAAATGATCAGTGATGTTTATGGAGTTGAATGGTGGAAAAAGTTTGAAGGTTTGATGGTTGAGCTATGAGTTTCGAAGGCTTTTGCAAATTTGGGGGATTTTGTGTATGCTGTGTTCTTGGAGGTTTCAGCTTGTGTTATGTTATGTGTTGGGTTGCTTTTGGTACACATATCATGTTTGGATAGGTCAGAGGGTGGGTGCTGGCCTAGGTTGATTGGTATGGGCAAGTTGCAAAAATGTCACCAACTTGTGTACTTGAGGTATGGGCTGTTTCAGTGGCTGTTTCAAGGCATGGCTCGAGTCAGCTTGGTTCAAGGAGGTCCATGGAAGTCATAGTTTGTCGCTGGCACAAGTGGCTGAAGAGATTTGATCCATTTTGCAATTTTGGGGAAGTTTGGCCCCTTTTGGATTACTTGAAGTTCAAGGCATGAAACTTGGGATTTCTTTGTGCAATTCTGAATTTTAGGTCATGTGTGATGTTTGTGTAATGGTTAGAAGTCACTTTGAGGTCACATTTGGCTTTGGCAAGTGTTTTTGCAAACTTCTCTCTTTGGTGCATAAGTGAAATTTTGTGATTTTTCCCAACTTTGCAAGGCCATAACTTGAGTTCTATGATGAATTAGGTCAAGTTCTTGTACTTTTTGAAAAGGGAATGATCCAATCTACAACTTTCATGACCAAGAATTTTCGTTTGAAGCATTTTTGAATCAAAAAGAGGAGGTTGAAAAACTTTCCCAAAATGGCAAGTTTGCATTACAAGTCACTTTCCCAAAATGGCAATTTTGCAAATGGCTTGAAATCCTTCAATTTTGTGAACTTATAACTTCTTCTAAGATCAAATAAAGATCATACACATCCAAAATGATGGAGAAGACCCTTTGGTTGGGTGATTGGGGGCCTCAGATGCCCTGATTTTGCACTGACTTGCTCAAGAAGTCATCTATTGGTCAGATGCCTTCCCCATTGAATTTCTTCATGAAAATTGGTATGCATGATCCCTTTCATCATATAGAGACCAATAGAAACAAGAATGACCAAAAAAATTGGAGTTATGGCCTCTGAAATCAAAACCCTAATTTTAGGTCATCTGTGCAGTTAAACTTGGCTCTGCTTCCATGCCTTTCTCAGTTCTTGTGATTTTCTGACTTTCTTGATCTTGGGAGGATATAATATGATGCTTGAACATACATGGACCCTCTTGAGATGATTGAAGACCTTTGGAATTGCTCAAATAGCTCAGGGATGGCTCAGATCACAAACCATAGATGCAGATGACTTTGAACCAATGCAGTGAAAAAAAGCAATATGAGATGATATGACTGAACTTATGCAAATGACAAGATCACAAGCCATGGTGTGGAATTAGTGAGGGCAAATTTGGGGTGTTTACAGCTGCCCCTATTCAAACATGAGTTAGCTATGTAGGATGTAAGCGCCTGGCTTAACAGACAAACAAGATAACTTATGGTTGAATACCAAAGACGGTCCAAGATTTGCACTCACTGAATGAAGAAGAAAAGGGATATAGATTGTAAAAGGAAGTAAAGTATGATTATAAAGTGCGGGCGACGGAGGACGACCGTCGGGAAGAGGACGATTGTCGGGGATAAAGTAATGACGGGGACGGCCGACATGCTGGGGAAATTCAGGTATCATGATGGGGACGGCCATCAAGCAAAGAAATAAGACTCTCTGGGGATTTTAAGTTAAAGGCAATGATAGGGACGGCCATCAGGTTTGAAATGAATGATGAGGGACGGTCATCAAAAGGTGAAGGACGATCACCTAGCAGGGGACGGGTGCTCTGTTGGGGATAAGATGAGGGACGGTCATCAAAGGTGAAGGACGATCACCTGGCAAGGTACGGTTGCCAAAAGTATCACGACATAGGACGAATGTCGGATAGGAAGAGTCGACGATGGGGGCGGCCATCGGATAAGCATGATGAAGGACGATCATCAACAGGGTGAAGGACGATCACCTGGCAGGGGACGGCTGCTCTCGGGTTTATCATGACATTGGACGAATGTCAGATAAAAAGATCAACAACGGGGACTGCCATCGGATAAAATGATGAAGGACGATCATCAAGAGGTGAAGGACGATCACCTAGCAGGGGACGGCTGCTAAAATATCGCGACATAGGACGAATGTCGGATAGGAAAAGGGTTCCAATAATGGAGACTTCGCTGGGGATGATGAAGGATGATCATCAAAAAGGTGAAGGACGATCACCTGGTAGGGTACGGCTGCCGAAAGTATCATGACACAGGACGAATGTCAGATGAAAGAGAAATTTTGCTTTTTACTGGCGATTTGCCGAGAACCCTTTTGGGGAATGGTAGACACAGACGAGTGTCTAATTTCAAGAAAGAAAGGGTATAAGTATTTGACGCTGTGTATGGATTAAAGATGCGAACGAGCATCCTTAAGACTACAATACGGACGAGTATCGGTAGAAACAAACGCTGACGCATGTTCAGAGATGATGGTACGGACGAGTACCAACTGGTTAACAAAGAACACGGACGAGTGTCGAATCTGAGGGAGACAAGCGGTGTATACAAGATACGGACGAGTATCTGTATAAGTAAAGTATGTATGAGTGAGGCACATACGAGTGTTCAACTTGCTGGGGAGAGCATGACACGGACGGGTGTCGGAAGAAGTGTATTATAAACAAGTATTTGATTTACAAAGTGTTTAGGCCACTATGCTGGGGGAGGTGACACAGACGGGTGTCAGGGAAGTGTATATATATGTATCTGTCTGTAGAGAACGTTCGGGCGACTTTACTGGGGAATGATGACACGGACGAGTGCCAAAGGAGCATATCTGTATTTTGAGAGTGCAAAGGGGACACTTTGGCTTTCTACTGGGGAATTTGAGAGTCATTTGTATATCACTGATGTGGTATTGTCGGTATTTACAGGTTGTCATACCCCAAATTTGTCCTACCTTTATCATTTTTATTTTCTGTTTATTAACCATTAGTCAAAAAGTTAAAAAATATGCATTACTCCATTTTATTTCCGTCTAATAGATATCCCAAAAATCTATTTCCATTTAAATCCATTTAGTCCGTAAATCCATCCCATTTTCATTTTTTATATATATAAAAAAAGTCAATTTATAAAATATAAAAAAAATCTTCTTCTAATCCTATTATTATTATCATTACTATGTTTCATTATTATTATAATTATTTTTATTATTATTTTTATTTTAATTTCCTATTTTTATTATCACAATTTCTTTTTTTACTACTATCATTTTATTATTATTATTTTATTATTTTATTCTCTTACTTTTATTATTTTTCCACTATTCTTATTTTATTGTTATTATTATTATTTACATTTTACTAAATCATCAATTCACTTTTTTATTACTATCATGTTTATCCCATTTCTTTGTTACTATTATTTTTGTTCTCACTTTTATTTTTTATTATTAGTATGGTTATTTTTATTAGTATCATTATTATTATTATTTTGTTTAATTCCTAAATCAATAAAGCCCAATTTTTAGAGTTTTTATTATTATTTTTTTTCTTTCCACTAATTGATATTAGCCTTTCTATTTATTCTCATTATTATTTAGTTTTTTTTATCATTATTATTATTATTATTAGTTGACTTTTTCTATTTTTATTATCTATCATCTTTACTATACTAATATATCAAGTCATTATTACAATTTTATTTCATTTTAATTGGTCTTTTATTATTGTTTATTGTTATTCCTTTTCACTTTTCACTACAGGTTTCGTTTGTTTTCCTTTTCACTACACCAAGCATTGCCAGCACACATTCATTCACAAATATGTACAACCCACTCACAAAATACAGCCTGTACAAAGAATCTTCCGTACACCACAAATTCACAATTCCTTCACTCCATTTCCACTCACAATCACCATAACAAACTTTTTTTTTTCCAGCAATGTATCACCAATATCACGTAACAACTTTTCCACCTCCACTCACCAATTCTTATCCAAAGTGCAGTAACAATAATTCCCTCATTTGCCCTCTTTCCTCTTATATAATACCTCTCCGTTTTACACCAAGGGGGGAGGCTAAAAAAAAACGAATATACATTTTACAATACCTCCAAACCTTCAAAAAAAAAAATCACTCACAAACCGGAAAGAACACCACAATTTTACATTACCACCATAACCATAAACATAGCAATATATAAACTTTCTCCTTCATTAATTTTTCTGCAAGAAAATTGAAAAGCTTCCACCCAAACCAGACCCGCGTCACCAACACACACAACCCGACCAACACACAAACCCACCGCACGGAGCTCGATCCCCTCACGAACGGCGTCCACCATCACTTCCACCGCCAAAACCACTCGAAAAACCTTCAACCATCTGAAACAAACCCTCCGCCGTCCGAAATCCATCTTCGACGTCGCACAGACCCACCACCAGACGCCGTCCGCGGACCACTTCTTCAATACACGAACAAATCCGAAAACCAAACCACGTAGAAATCAAAACCGCCGCGCAAACTCCAGATCGTCATCTCCAATTTGAAATCACACAGAAGCATTTGAACCGTCGGAAACCGCACAAGCTGAGAACGCCGAAATCACCACACCCAATCGCGAGAGAAGACGGAGGAAACCGCGAAGAAAGCTGGCGTTTGAGAGAAACGGCGAGAAACTTGAGAGAAGCCTGCAATCCGTCATTTTGGAAAAGGTTTTTTTTCTTTTCTTTTTGCTGAGGTCGTTTGTTTTAAGGAGAAGACTTTTTCTCTTCTTCTATTTTGTTTAAGTTTTATCATTATCCCTTTAAAAAACATATATAGATATTTAGTTTTATATACTTGTTTGGGTTGCAATGGGTCTGATTTCTTTTTAAACCATATTTTTGTTTTTCCCCTGTTATAATTGTACCTCTAAGCCATATTGTTATTACTGATAACACCTGATATTTTTTATTTATTTATTGTTTTTGTCTATTAACTCTTCACAAAATCCTTGCTGGGCCACGATCCAATTTATTTATTACACTCACCCTACTGATTTATATTGCACAACCCTCTCATTTTATCTTGTTTTTTTAATTATTATTTATCTACTTACTTAATTTGATTTTTGTTGTTGCTGTTTGGAAAAAGACCTGGGTTTGTAAGCCCAACTTTAATGTCGTTAACTACACACACTACAGGATTAACCCCTCGCTCCACTTGTTCTTTTTTTTCTTCTGTTTTTTATGGTTTTGTTGGTGTTGATGTTGTTTGGGCTTGTTAAGCCCAAATCTGATTTTCTGATAATGCATCCCATGAACCATTGTTGCACCCTCATCCCTTCCTTTTTATTATTTCATTTTTATTTACTTGTTAATAAAATGTTTTGATGGTTGTTAGGCTAGGACCATGAGTTTGATCTTGGTATGCATACATTCTGATTCCCAGCGTACCTCTTTTTTTTCCTTCTAATAGTTATTACTTTTTCTTTTAATGATTTTAACTATTTTTATGATTGTCATAGAAATTTGTTTTATGGACATTTAATTCCTTTTGTTTATTAGATAATTTAAAAGGCAATTGTTTTCTTTTTCTTTTAGATTATTTCTCCATTTCTTGGGCCGATGATATTACAAAAGGCCGTTTTCGCCCGATTACATTTAATCGGTGATGAGCGGTCAATATGAGGCCCACTTTTTATTTTATTCTATTATTTTTATTCTGAACAAAAACTTGTAATATAATTCAATTCATTATTTTCAATATTATTTATTCATTTATTCAATTTATTGTTCTATTTAATATTCAATTTTATTTATTTATTTTTTCGCATTTTAAAAAAGTATCGATTCGACTCCTTATAGAATGGTTCCCATTTTGAACCGATTCTAAGGTAGTTCACGAACAAAATTTCGTCGCGTCCCAAAAAGGTCCAACGCCTTCGAATAGTTGTTTTCGCTCGAAAAAGGTCCAACGCCTTCAAATAGTTGCGTCCCGATCAAACAGGCTGAACGCCTTCGAATAGTTCAAACACACTGCACACACGCTTTCTCTTGGGCTAATTACAACGAGACCATTTATTTTTCGCAATCCCCTGTATTTATTTTGTATCCCTCTCCCCTTATTTTGTACGCAATTTATTTTCCGTATTTAATTTTGAATCCTTGGTCCAACGCCAAGCGATTGCACTTTGCACACTTGCACTTTATTTTTCAGTTATCTTTTTTCGTTTAGGATCCACTCCACCTTTGCGAGCCGAGCGATTCGTGCCTCGCTAACAAAACTACAAAAATACACTCCATTTGCATTTACCTTTAAACTTCAAAAAAACCAAAACGATTCTTTTTAGATCCAAACCCTTGATCCAACGTCAAGCGGCTTTAGGAAATAAAACACACTTTAATAATACGAGAAGATTTGTACGCCACGAGCCTTAAGCGGTAGAAAGGGGGATAACGAGCTTTCGTTACTCGCTCCGATTATTTCGACGCAGGACACTCGTCTTGTTGGGCGAGATAAACTATCCATAGTCTTTAGTACATTTCAACTCCTAAACCCTTTCATCGACGAAAGGTAATAAAATCAACAACCATTACCCTTAGTAGGCCGAACTACGAGGCTCTGACTTTCCCATTGCACACGGGAATACGTAGGCACGAGGATCTCGATCCTTGTCGAGCACCTAGGTCCAATCTAACTTATAATTCAACTCATTTCCCTCTAGCAAGCAATTCGTTTAAGCATAGACATCCTTTCTCGCGCGTTAACTTAGATGGTTCCCATCGAGTAAGATGGATGTAGGGGGTGCTAATACCTTCCCCCTGCATAACCGACTCCCGAACCCAGGCAATGGTTCCGTTGACCTTTGTCCTCGTCCTTCTCTTCCCGGGTTGTATCTATATCTTCCCTTTCCCTCTTCGGGAATAAATAGAATTAGGTGGCGACTCTTCAGTCAGTCCGGCGCGCGGCTCCGTCCTATTCGGATCGCGTGAGGTTGTATTTTTCGGGGTACGACAGCTGGCGACTCTGCTGGGGATCGAACCCAGAATCTCTGGCGACTCTGCTGGGGACTGGTTCACCCCTATGCGAGTCAAGCCTAATCTAGGTTCTCGTGTTTGTTTGGATGTCTGCTTTTATGCCTTGCTTGTTTATTTTATCGCTTTCTTTATCGCATTCCATATTATATATCTTGTGGCTCCTTGGTACTATAATTTGGATCGATATTTTGCAAAAGAAACTTGAGGGAAAAGCTCTATACCCGGGCTTTCGAGTACAAACTTAAGTTAGCGAGGTTGTGTAGTATGGGCTCCCGAGAGAACCTCTCTCGTGGGTTGTCGATACGAAAACCTCACTCGGAGTAGATTTTAATGGAAATACTGACAACTGTCTAGCTCTTGGCGTGTGTGCTCAGTTTGTTTTCATTAAAGTCGTCGACTCTGAGGACCTTTAGAACCTTTTGGTTAAAAACATCGGTTGATGGTTGCGTAATATTGGGCACCAGGGTTCGCCCTCGCGTGGCTCGATACGAAAACCTCACTTGGAATAGACTTACTCAATGGAGTTGATTGACTGTCAAGAATGTACGAAATTGACACGTGCATCAAACAGTTGAGAAAGTTCCATAACTCCAAGACTTTGTTTTAAACCTTGTGTCGATGATCACGTAGTATGGACTCCCGAGAAAATTTGCTCTCGTGGGTTGTCGATACGAAGATCTCACCCAAAATAGATTCATATGGCGGAGTCAATCAACCGTCATGCTTATGGCGCGTGTGATGAACAGCCATATGAATTGATAACTTTGGGATCCCTAAAACCCTAGAGTCTGCCCAGTGAGTTCTTGATTTGAGTATCCTCCATCTGTACCTTGGACTCGTGAGACCTTGATCTTGCGATCCTGGATTCTGACATTGCATATCATTACATTTGCATCATTTATTCATATTGCATTTCATTCCGAAATCCGAGAACTCATTTCATGTTCCTCCATCTTCAGTAAATCAAGTTGGTTTCCCGACGCCCGTATCGAGCTAGACGACCGTATCTAACTTGAGCCAACACTAGAGGACTGATGGATCAGATTCGACAAGAACAAGCTGCTATGAGGGGAGAGATTGACTCAATCAAGAGCAAGATCGATCGTATTCATGAGGCCATGCAAGCCTTGGCCAGGATGGTTGTGTCTCATCAGCCTGTTCCTTCAATGCCCGTTCATCCAGCTATTCAAGCTCTGCTTCCGCCTCCGATGGCTTATCAACCACGTCCACCTCCAATGGGTGCAGCTGCGCAATATGGACCTAGAACATGCCAGCAACCGGCATATCCATATCAGCAACCGGCTTATCCATACCAGCAACCGGCTTATCAACAACAGCCTGGTCAGCAACAACAACGCGCTCCTCAACAGCGTCCACCATATCAGCAAAGAAGGCCCGAAAGAACCTTCGATCTCTTGCCTATGACACATTCTGAAATCTTTAATCAGATGATGGCAAAAGGAACTCTTTTGTTGAAGGACATGCCACCTCAAACTGGTAACGCTCAAGATTATGATGCCAATGCTCGCTGTGAGTATCACAAAGGTGCTCCAGGTCACACGATCGAAAATTGCAAATCATTCAAGCACAAAATTTAGGACCTAATCAACTCTAAGGATCTCACCTTTACTCAGAAGAGTCTGAATATCCAGAGCAATCCAGTGTCGCCGCAAGTGGCCCCTCAACGAATGCTTTCGAAGAAGTTGCCGAAGACCAAAGCTGAGTAGTCTCCAATTTTAAAGCATTCAATCAAGAGAAGTTCATTCCTCAAATCAAGGCATCCAGTGCCATTTATGATTTCTGCATTCCTGTTGTTTTGTAATGTTTGTTTAAGTACTATTTGCTCTGAACATTGTTATCGTTTGTACTTGGTTATGTTAATGTTATGTTTATGCATGTTTTGAATTAAATTTATTCGCATTCGCTCATATTTATCATTTATCACAAAATCACAAAAATATTTCCTCACTTCACTTTAGCAAATATTTGAGGGTGGATGATGAAAACAAAATACCCATAACTGTTGCGGTATGCTTTCGGATAAAACCTCGTCGATGATGTACATGCATTCTTTCAAATCCCCAAACACTGGAGATATAAGGAGTTAATCCCTAGTCAACCACTTCGAGCCTAGAAGTAGGAGTTTCTTTCGGATACAACCCTTACATCTAACCCGGGGCAGGGTAGTTGTTCAGTTAACATGACTACACCTTCGAATCGCAAGATGAGACATCCCGTCAGAGGACCATCAACAAATGACTTGGCAGTCACAATATTCAAAAAAAGAGAGCCACTAAGTTGAGCACCCGAAGGGAGACTTAGTCTAAAAAGAACAAATCAAAAAGAGGAACTCAAATCCTCAGCAAAAACAAAACAAATATCCGTGACCATAAAATCAAAAATCAAAGGGTCACCACCAGCAAAAAAGATGACTGCCACTTCAAGCAAACTATAAAGCTTCATCTTCACTCTTGCAAAGTCAAAACAAATGCATATGTAAAGTTAACTGAACGTAGGACTGGAGAACAATACGAAGAAGGGTTGGGTACAAATAACTTTGAGCCTTATACCTTTGTTTCTTGAACCATTAACCAGACCACGTTACAACCCTCAAAAGACCTAATTGAGGCGTGGTTTATTCTGAAAGCATGCTACCAACAAGGTTGCGTAAATTGACTCCCATATATTTGCTAATATTCAATCTTGTTTGCACATTATTCTTGCTGCATCTTTCACGCACTTTCCAAATCAGCACCTCGTTTGGACCAACGGTCCATTCGTCACACTTCCAACAGCATTCAATTAAAAATGACTTTTTCAAAACTTACATGAACTTTACATTAACATTACCATTTCTATGTGAACAATTTAATTGCAAATCATTGCTTGACATCAGTACAATCCCATCAAGGGGCAATCAAAAGGAAAATTTGAGCTTCCTTGATGCCAACATGAATCAAGACTACCTCAACAGTCCAATCAGGGACAAATCATCTTCAACAGCCCAATCAGGGGCAATTCATTTCAAAATTAGTCCAATCAGGGACAAAGCATCTTCAATAGCCCAATCAGGGGCAAATCACCTTCAAAGGCTCAATCAGGGGCAGGTCATGTCGTGGCCGTTGTCAAAGCTTCCCCATCAAATTTATTTCAAATACCCTACAGGCAGGGGCAAGCGGACAAGGAGCAAATCTTCCTCTCTCTTCTCCCCAGCTGAACAAGCAGTTCTTGCTAGACGTTGGCAACCATTCAAAGCAAATCAGTCTTCATGTGACAATCAAGTCGCTCCGCTCATCAGCAAGTGACCAAAACTTGGAGTTTTCAGATCCATCTTCTGATCATACATCAAAGATCGAGTGTCGGGAAATCAGTCCCTCCACCCACCCAAAGTCCAATCGTTATTGGCAACTACCAGACCAAAAGTCCACCAAGCTGGCACCTTTCAAACGCTCATTATGCATCATCAATGTCATAAGCATCATTTACATCAATCATTTACAACATGTGCATCATATGCATGCCTAAATAAAAACAGACTTTTTATTATCCCCAACATTATCGAATTTACATCTCAATGCATGAACATTTGCATCGTATCTCCATCCTTATGGAATACCATCTCAAAAAAAAAAACAATCAAGCATACATGCATAGTTCAGGATCCAGGATCATACAAGTTTCCAGTCCTTTCCCCAGCGGAGGATCACATTAATCAGATTCCAGGCATTCTCTTGGCGGATTCAATGGCCGTGTTTAAATTTCAGTCTATTTGCCTTATCATCCTCTGTTGATAAGTGAATTTATTTTTCTGTTTATTGCCTTATCATCCTCTGTTGATAAGTGAGTTTATTTTTCTGTTTATTGCCTTATCTTCCTCTGTTGATAAGTGAGTTTGTTTTCAGTTTATTGCCTTATCATCCTCTGTTGATAAGTGAATTTATTTTCAGTTTGTTGCCTTATCATCCTCTGTTGATAAGTGAGTTTGTTTTCAGTTTATTGCCTTATCTTCCTCTGTTGATAAGTGAGTTTATTTTTCAGTTTATTGCCTTATCTTCCGCTGTTGATAAGTGAGTTTATTTTTCTGTTTATTGCCTTATCTTCCTTTGTTGATAAGTGAGTTTGTTTTCAGTTTATTTCCTTATCTTCCTTTGTTGATAAGTGAGTTTGTTTTCAGTTTATTGCCTTATCATCCTCTGTTGATAAGTGAGTTCATTTTTCTGTTTATTGCCTTATCATCCTCTGGTGATAAGTGATTTATTTTGTTAATTTGTCTTGCTGTGTCACCCATCATTTCCAGCTTATTTCATTTGCTATTTTCACAAATTCTTTCTTCGTCGGACAAATTTGGAGTCTGTTAATATCTAATTATCTTATACCTTGAAAGATTGAACGCGAGCCAGTTCATCTTACTCGATCTAAGCCAATTCGATAGGGGCATCTGTCATACCCCAAATTTGTCCTACCTTTATCATTTTTATTTTCTGTTTATTAACCATTAGTCAAAAAGTTAAAAAATATGCATTACTCCATTTTATTTCCGTCTAATAGATATCCCAAAAATCTGTTTCCATTTAAATCCATTTAGTCCGTAAATCCATCCCATTTTCATTTTTTTTTTATATATAAAAAAAGTCAATTTACAAAATATAAAAAAAATCTTCTTCTAATCCTATTATTATTATCATTACTATGTTTCATTATTATTATAATTATTTTTATTATTATTTTTATTTTAATTTCCTATTTTTATTATCACAATTTCTTTTTTTACTACTATCATTTTATTATTATTATTTTATTATTTTATTCTCTTACTTTTATTATTTTTCCACTATTCTTATTTTATTGTTATTATTATTATTTACATTTTACTAAATCATCAATTCACTTTTTTATTACTATCATGTTTATCCCATTTCTTTGTTACTATTATTTTTGTTCACACTTTTATTTTTTTATTATTAGTATGGTTATTTTTATTAGTATCATTATTATTATTATTTTGTTTAATTCCTAAATCAATAAAGCCCAATTTTTAGAGTTTTTATTATTATTTTTTTTCTTTCCACTAATTGATATTAGCCTTTCTATTTATTCTCATTATTATTTAGTTTTTTTTATCATTATTATTATTATTATTAGTTGACTTTTTCTATTTTTATTATCTATCATCTTTACTATACTAATATATCAAGTCATTATTACAATTTTATTTCATTTTAATTGGTCTTTTATTATTGTTTATTGTTATTCCTTTCACTTTTCACTACAGGTTTCGTTTGTTTTCCTTTTCACTACACCAAGCATTGCCAGCACACATTCATTCACAAATATGTACAACCCACTCACAAAATACAGCCTGTACAAAGAATCTTCCGTACACCACAAATTCACAATTCCTTCACTCCAGTTCCACTCACAATCACCATAACAAACTTTTTTTTTCCAGCAATGTATCACCAATATCACGTAACAACTTTTCCACCTCCACTCACCAATTCTTATCCAAAGTGCAGTAACAATAATTCCCTCATTTGCCCTCTTTCCTCTTATATAATACCTCTCCATTTTACACCAAGGGGGGAGGCTAAAAAAAACGGATATACATTTTACAATACCTCCAAACCTTCAAAAAAAAAATCACTCACAAACCGGAAAGAACACCACAATTTTACATTACCACCATAACCATAAACATAGCAATATATAAACTTTCTCCTTCATTAATTTTTCTGCAAGAAAATTGAAAAGCTTCCACCCAAACCAGACCCGCGTCACCAACACACACAACCCGACCAACACACAAACCCACCGCACGGAGCTCGATCCCCTCACGAACGGCGTCCACCATCACTTCCACCGCCAAAACCACTCGAAAAACCTTCAACCATCTGAAACAAACCCTCCACCGTCCGAAATCCATCTTCGACGTCGCACAGACCCACCACCAGACGCCGTCCGCGGACCACTTCTTCAATACACGAACAAATCCGAAAACCAAACCACGTAGAAATCAAAACCGCCGCGCAAACTCCAGATCGTCATCTCCAATTTGAAATCGCACAGAAGCATTTGAACCGTCGGAAACCGCACAAGCTGAGAACGCCGAAATCACCACACCCAATCGCGAGAGAAGACGGAGGAAACCGCGAAGAAAGCTGGCGTTTGAGAGAAACGGCGAGAAACTTGAGAGAAGCCTGCAATCCGTCGTTTTGGAAAAGGTTTTTTTTCTTTTCTTTTTGCTGAGGTCGTTTGTTTTAAGGAGAAGACTTTTTCTCTTCTTCTATTTTGTTTAAGTTTTATCATTATCCCTTTAAAAAACATATATAGATATTTAGTTTTATATACTTGTTTGGGTTGCAATGGGTCTAATTTCTTTTTAAACCATATTTTTGTTTTTCCTCTGTTATAATTGTACCTCTAAGCCATATTGTTATTACTGATAACACCTGATATTTTTTATTTATTTATTGTTTTTGTCTATTAACTCTTCACAAAATCCTTGTTGGGCCACGATCCAATTTATTTATTACACTCACCCTATTGATTTATATTGCACAACCCTCTCATTTTATCTTGTTTTTTTAATTATTATTTATCTACTTACTTAATTTGATTTTTGTTGTTGCTGTTTGGAAAAAGACCTGGGTTTGTAAGCCCAACTTTAATGTCGTTAACTACACACACTACAGGATTAACCCCTCGCTCCACTTGTTCTTTTTTTTCTTCTGTTTTTTATGGTTTTGTTGGTGTTGATGTTGTTTGGGCTTGTTAAGCCCAAATCTGATTTTCTTATAATGCATCCCATGAACCATTGTTGCACCCTCATCCCTTCCTTTTTATTATTTCATTTTTATTTACTTGTTAATAAAATGTTTTGATGGTTGTTAGGCTAGGACCATGAGTTTGATCTTGGTATGCATACATTCTGATTCCCAGCGTACCTCTTTTTTTTCCTTTTAATAGTTATTACTTTTTCTTTTAATGATTTTAACTATTTTTATGATTGTCATAGAAATTTGTTTTATGGACATTTAATTCCTTTTGTTTATTAGATAATTTAAAAGGCAATTGTTTTCTTTTTCTTTTAGATTATTTCTCCATTTCTTGGGCCGATGATATTACAAAAGGCCGTTTTCGCCCGATTACATTTAATCGGTGATGAGCGGTCAATATGAGGCCCACTTTTTATTTTATTCTATTATTTTTATTCTGAACAAAAACTTGTAATATAATTCAATTCATTATTTTCAATATTATTTATTCATTTATTCAATTTATTGTTCTATTTAATATTCAATTTAATTTATTTATTTTTTCGCATTTTAAAAAAGTATCGATTCGACTCCTTATAGAATGGTTCCCATTTTGAACCGATTCTAAGGTAGTTCACGAACAAAATTTCGTCGCGTCCCAAAAAGGTCCAACGCCTTCGAATAGTTGTTTTCTCTCGAAAAAGGTCCAACGCCTTCAAATAGTTGCGTCCCGATCAAACAGGCCGAACGCCTTCGAATAGTTCAAACACACTGCACACACGCTTTCTCTTGGGCTAATTACAACGAGACCATTTATTTTTCGCAATCCCCTGTATTTATTTTGTATCTCTCTCCCCTTATTTTGTACGCAATTTATTTTCCGTATTTAATTTTGAATCCTTGGTCCAACGCCAAGCGATTGCACTTTGCACACATGCACTTTATTTTTCAGTTATCTTTTTTCGTTTAGGATCCACTCCACCTTTGCGAGCCGAGCGATTCGTGCCTCGCTAACAAAACTACAAAAATACACTCCATTTGCATTTACCTTTAAACTTCAAAAAAACCAAAACGATTCTTTTTAGATCCAAACCCTTGATCCAACGTCAAGCGGCTTTAGGAAATAAAACACACTTTAATAATACGAGAAGATTTGTACGCCACGAGCCTTAAGCGGTAGAAAGGGGGATAACGAGCTTTCGTTACTCGCTCCGATTATTTCGACGCAGGACACTCGTCTTGTTGGGCGAGATAAACTATCCATAGTCTTTAGTACATTTCAACTCTTAAACCCTTTCATCGACGAAAGGTAATAAAATCAACAACCATTACCCTTAGTAGGCCGAACTACGAGGCTCTGACTTTCCCATTGCACACGGGAGTACGTAGGCACGAGGATCTCGATCCTTGCCGAGCACCTAGGTTCAATCATACTTATAATTAAACTCAATTCCCTCTAGCAAGCAATTTGTTTAAGCATAGACATCCTTTCGCGCGCGTTAACTTAGATGGTTCCCATCGAGTACGATGGATGTAGGGGGTGCTAATACCTTCCCCCTGCATAACCGACTCCCGAACCCAGGCAATGGTTCCGTTGACCTTTGTCCTCATCCTTCTCCTCCCGGGTTGTATCTATATCTTCCCTTTCCCTCTTCGGGAATAAATAGAATTAGGTGGCGACTCTTCAGTCCGTCCGGCGCGCGGCTCCGTCCATTCGGATCGCGTGAGGTCGTATTTTTCGGGGTACGACACAGGTGACTGGTTCGAACCTGACTTGTGATTATGCAATATGTTTGATTTTTGCTGTAATGCTTCGTATTAGACGGAATGCTACGCTCTGGGGGGAAATATGATGCGAATGCTATGATTATGCAAAAGATACCAATTCGGGATTCGGATCCCATTGTTTGTGGAGATCTCCGGCTGATGTGCTTTGAAAGGATATCCCAGATGGGGACGAGATCACTGGTAGATCTGATAAGATGTATGACTTCCTGGGGAAATAGGTCATTGATAGACCTATCCTTGGTAATGAGGGACCCAGCTGGGGTTGTGGAAGCTTTCGTCACTTTGTTGTGAGATCCTCAGACATTGCTCTTATGGATAGAGGCTGGAACTCTGCGGGGAGATGATTCCCTGTCTAACACTTGGCTGGGGAGGAATGATCACTGAATGACCTTCCTAGGGATGTCCATGAGGATCCTTCTAAGGATGATGAAATTGGCTGGGGAAATGAGACCCTTATGATGTTGTTTGGAAGACATGTTGAGGAAGTAATGATTTGACAGCTTGCTGGGGAAAAGCTCTCATGCCCCATGTCGTACTTTGAATACCTGCAATCCTGTATGACAAAGAAACGTACAAGTATCCCGAGGTATCCCTTACTGGACTCCATCATAGGAGTTTAGACACTCCCGGGAGCAAATATATTTCGTGTAAGCATGTAATAAGAAAAGGCGCATCTGTATTTATGCAACTATTATATTAAGGACACCGGGCATTTTTGCAAATGAAAATGTGCGAGACGAAATGTGACTGAAAATCTGATTTTATTAATTTGGGTGCCCTGAATTGGCAAGTACAGTCAAAGGAACAGATCCCCTGAAATGAGGATATTGTTACAAATTGAGAAACAAAAAGATGCTGGCAATGTTGATGACGCTTCAGTGCTTCCCTTTCGCTATGACTTGTATGACATTGACGTTCCTCTTATCTTGCTTCCTGAAGAAGGCTGATTCTGACCGATGCTCGAACCTTTCAAAGTTTGCCATGTTGTAAGTGATACAGACGAATTCAGAATGCAGTTGTTCGCTTATTCCCTTATTTTGTGTGGATTGCCCTTTCGGGTTTTCAATCCACCGGGATACCCATTTTTTCCTGAGTTGTCCAATGCGGATTTTCAACTCAGCGGGTGTACATTTTATTTATTTATTTTCCCTTACTTTTGCCCGAGTCTTTTATTCTGTTTTTGACTCGCCAGGATGCCCTATTTTTGTCTGGACTTACATTCTATTTTTATGTCCAGAGGGTCATTTTATGCGAAGTATTGTTTAACCGCATTTGAATTCATAGGGGACAGGAAGTCTTCACCATCCATAGTACTGAGCATCAGTGCACCACCAGAGAAAACTTTCTTTACTATGAATGAACCATTGTAATTCGGAGTCCGCTTGCCCCTGTGGTCTGTATGAGGAGGGAGGAGTCTTTTTAGCACAAGATCTCCTACTTGGTATTCCTGAAGTCTGACTTTCTGATCGAAGGCTTTCTTCATTCTTTTCTGATACAGCTGCCCATGACAAATTGTAGCTTACCTCTTTTCTTCGATCAGACTCAATTGTTCGTACCGGGATCGAACCCATTCTGCTCCATTCAACTTGACATCCATCAGTACCCGTAAGGAGGGTAATTCAACTTCAACAGGTAGGACTGCCTCCATGCCATATACCAGCTAATACGGTGTTGCCCCAGTGGATGTTCTGATTGACGTACGGTACCCATGCAAGGCAAATGGTAGCATTTCATGCCATTCTTTATAGGTGACCACCATCTTCTGCACAATCTTCTTGATATTCTTGTTAGCGGCCTCTACAACACCATTCGTCTTTGGCCTGTAAGGAGAAGAATTGTGGTGTTGGATCTTGAAGTCCCGGCACAGCTCTGCCATCATTTTGTTGTTTAGATTGGAACCATTATCAGTAATGATCCGCTCGGGCACTCCATACCAACAGATGATATCTCTTTTCAAGAATCGGGCTACCACTTGCCTGGTGACATTTGCATACGAAGCTGCTTCAAGCCACTTGGTAAAATAGTCAATGGCAACCAGGATGAATATGTGGCCATTTGAAGTCGTCGGTTCGATCTTCCCAATCATATCAATGCCCCACATGGCAAAGGGCCAGGGTGAAGACATCACATTCAGGGGATTTGGAGGCACATGCACTTTGTCTGCATAAATCTGGCATTTATGACACTTTCTAGCATAAGCACAACAGTCTACATCCATTGTGATCCAATAATAACCTGATCTTAGCAACTTTTTAGCCATTGCATGCCCTCCAGCGTGGGTACCAAAAGATCCTTCGTGCACCTCGTGCATCAATAAGTCTGCTTCTGCCTTATCAACACATCTAAGAAGTACCATATTAAAGTTTCTCTTATACAGGGAGCCTTCAGCATTCAGGAAGAAACTACCAGCCAGCCTTCTTAATGTCTTCTTGTCATTGGATGATGCCCCAGGTGGGTATGTTTGATCCTCCAAGAAGCATTTGATGTCATAGAACCAAGGCTTTTCATCTTTAGCAAGGTCTACTGAGAATACATATGCTGGTCTGTCAAGTCTGGATACTGAAATCCGAGGCACAAAGTTGGAAGCTTGCACTTTGATCATGGATGAGATGGTAGCTAAAGCGTCCGCGAACTGATTTTCATCCCGAGGGATATACTCAAGTTTGATTGTTGTGAAGAAAGTCAGTAATCTCCTTGTATAGTCCCGGTACGGAATCAGATGATCTTGGTGAGTGTACCATTTGCCATTGGTTTGATTAATTACCAGAGCTGAATCTCCGAATACAGTCAAAGTCTTGATCCTGAGGTCAATGGCTTTCTCAAGACCCATAATACAAGCTTCGTATTCAGCTTCGTTGTTAGTGCAGTTAAAGGTGAGTTTTGCCGAGAAAGGCATGTGAACTCCCTTAGGTGTAATGAGTACTGCACCAACACCTCGACCATTCATATTAACAGCCCCATCGAACATCATAGTCCATTATTCTTCTGGGTCAGACCCTTCACTGTGAATAGGCTTGTCATGATCTTTTGCTTTTATGAACATGATGTCTTTATCAGGGAAGTCAAATCTCATAGGCTGGTAATCATCAATGGGTTGCTCAGCAAGATAATCAGACAATACACTGCCTTTGATGGCCTTTTGAGATGTGTACTGAATGTCATATTCTGTGAGAATCATTTTCCATCTTGCAACCCGTCCGGTAAGTGCTGGCTTCTCAAATATGTACTTGACTGGGTCCATCTTCGAGATCAATAAGGTAGTATGGGTCAACATATACTGCCTTAGTCGGCGAGCAGCCCACGCTAAAGCACATCAAGTTTTCTCGAGCAATGAATAACTTTGTTCACAGTCGGTAAACTTTTT
Organism: Lathyrus aphaca; assembly: GCA_963966055.1. Lineage (NCBI taxonomy): Eukaryota > Viridiplantae > Streptophyta > Magnoliopsida > Fabales > Fabaceae > Lathyrus > Lathyrus aphaca. The sequence goes on from OZ014520.1 coordinate 511,989,444, forward strand.
GCTTAGGTAGTATATTGCATACTCTTTTTGACCAGACTCATCATGCTGGCCCAGCACACACACCATTGACTCTTCTAATACTGTCAAGTACATGCTTAGAGGTCTTCCTTCAACTGGAGGCATAAGGATCGGAGGCTCTTGTAAGTATTCCTTGATTTTGTCAAAAGACCTTTGGCTGTCTTCATTCCACCTGACCGTTTGCTCTTTTCTTAACAACTTGAGCAAAGGCTCACAGGTTGCTGTAAGGTGAGATATGAACCGTGAGATGTAGTTCAATCTACCTAAGAACCCCCGAACTTCTTTTTCAGTCTTCGGTGTAGGCATTTCTTGAATGGCTTTGACTTTATCAGTGTCAACTTAAATCCCTTTCTCACTTACGATAAATCCCAGCAGCTTACCGGATCGCACCCCGAATGTGCATTTGTTGGGGTTTAACTTCAATTGGTACTTCCTCAGACGCTTGAATAGCTTCAACAGATTCACCAGGTGGTCTTCTTCTGTGAGGGACTTGGAAATCATGTCATCCACATAACATTCAATTTCTTTATGGATCATGTCGTGGAATAATGTTACCATAGCCCGTTGATAAGTGGCACCAGCATTCTTCATTCCGAATGGCATCACCTTATAACAGGATGTGCCCCAGGGTGTGATGAAAGTTGTCTTCTCCATGTCTTCAGGTGACATTTTGATCTGATTATATCCTGAAAATCCATCCATGAAGGAGAAAACCGAGAACTGAGTCGTATTGTCGACCAATACATCAATGTGAGGTAAAGGGAAGTCATCCTTCGGGCTGGCTCTGTTCAGGTCCCGGTAATCCACACACATCCTCACCTTGCCATCCTTCTTAGGCACTGGTACAATGTTAGCAACCCACGGAGGATAGCTAGTTACAGCAAGGAAACCGGCGTCCCATTGTTTTTGTACCTCTTCTTTTATCTTCATTGCCATATCTGGGCGAGTACGGCGCAGCTTCTGTTTTACTGGCGGGCAGTCTTCTTTCAGAGGCAGCGTGTGCATAACAATGTTGGTGTCCAACCCTGGCATATCCTGATAAGACCAAGCAAAAACATCCACATATTCCCGAAGCATGTCAATCAGTTGCTCTTTCACTGAATCTTGCAGGCAGGCCCCGATCTTAACTTCTTTCACATCTTCTTCCGTACCAAGATTAACCGTTTCAACTTCCTCCTGATGAGGAGTGATAACCTTCTCCTCTTGTCTCAACAACCTGGCTAGCTCTTCAGGTAGCTCATAATCTTCTTCAACCCCTTCATCAGCTTGATTAATCGGATTGTCAAAGTCATACGAAGTCATAGCGGTGTTGTTGTCGGTGCAGTCTGGAAGGCACTCTCTGCAAGGGTTTAGATTGGTTCATTTTAGTGATCAGTTTTATCTTATTTAGAAAAAGAGAAAATGAAGTTATTTATTTTGAAAAACATTGCCATTTTATTTTTGTACAACAAATGAAAAATGAAAAACAGTGAGCGGAAAAGAAAAGACTCATTTGCAAAAGATGTCCTGATATTCATTAATTGATCTTTGCACAAAATACAAGATGGCCCGATTACAAAATGAGCCCTGACATCTTGGGCAAGATGCAGGACTTGATGCATGCTTTTAAAATACAGGAAATAATAATTACTCTGCAGGAGTAACTCTTATAATTTCCTGGGAAGACCAGTTTGAGACACGGTTCCCCGGGATCTTTGGACGTATCCAGCTTTCCAGGTTGCGCTCGTCTTCTGACTCATCTTCCAAATTGTTCACAGCATCTGGGGTGAGCATCTCCCCGCTGACAAACTTGGGCTCTTTTGCAGCCTCTGGTTGATCTTGTTAAGTTGGTTTGTAACCCAACCCAAATCGGTCCTCCTTCTTCTCCACGAGCAGTAACTTGCCCCAGCCTCGGGCGGTACCTTCCTCAACAACCTTCCGGGCTTGTTGATATGATGTGATGGAAGTCCCTAGCACAGCAGATGTTTCATTAATATTCAAGGCCTCAAACCCTTGACTCATGGTTTCATGGATCTCCCCATCCATTTCAATGTATTTGAAAGTAGCCAGCTGGCTAACGAAGATATCCTCTTCCCCACAAATGGTAATGACTTGGCCCTCCCACTCGAATTTTAACTTCTGGTGAAGGGTTGACGTCACGGTGCCAGCGGCGTGTATCCATGGTCTACCCAATAGACAGCTGTAGGCAGGCTGTATATCCATCACAAAGAAGGTCGTTTTGAAAACCTGTGGGCCAATCATTATTGGCAACTCTATCTCTCCCAAAACTGATCTTTTAGAACCGTCAAAAGCTCTCACTACCAAGTTACTTGGGCGTAATGCCAATCCATCATACTCCAGCTTCACAAGGGCTTTCTTGGGTAGGAAATTGAGGGATGACCATGTGTCTACCAACACGTGAGAAAGAACTGCACCCTTACACTCCAAGGTAATGTGCAAAGCCTTGTTGTGATTGTGACCTTCCGTTGTCAGATCAGCTTTGGTAAATCCTAGTCCATGACTAACGTTGACATTTCCAACCACAGCTTCTAACTGATTGACAGTAATCTCCTCCGGCACATAAGCTGCGTGCAGGACCTTTAATAGTGCGTTCCGATGAGCCTCAGAGCACATTAGCAATGATAGTATGGAGATTTTGGAAGGCGTTTGGTGAAGTTGGTCCACCACCTTGTAATCACTTTTCTTTATTATTCTCATGAATTTATCAACCTCTTAATCAAAAGGAGTCTTCAAAGCTTCTTTAGCAACTTGTTCTTCTTGCACCATGCTCTTCCCTTTTGCCTTGGCAGCAGCTTCTGCTTCAGCAATGGGTGTTGGAATTTGCGAGGCAAGGAGACGTCCGCTTCGAGTGAAGCCTCCGCCTCCCCCCCCCCCCACACACACATTGTTTATCTGAGATGAAGAAGTTGATGATTCTAAAGTGATTTTCTGCCCTTCGCAGTATAGATCTGAGCCATAATGCCAAGGGATGGCATTATTGCTTTCGTAAGGAACTAGCCCAGGCACTGTGATAGTGACTGGACTGATAGCAGCAGCAGAAGGGACCAAAATGGTGTGTGGATCATAGTATATGGTAACTGGTGCTCTGATAGGAGTAGAATTTTGTGAGTTGTTGGCAGGAACATTTGCAGGATCATAGTATATTGTAACCGTTGAGACACTTTCATTAATTACCGATGATGTTGTAGGAGGCACTGTTGACTGGATGGGTGTTGAAGTTGTAGCAGGAATGGTGAGTGAACTTGCATCCGTTGAAGTGATTGATTGAGCAGTTGTTGGAGTTGTAGTAGAATCCGTTGGAACAATGGTCGCTGACGTTGTAGGAGTATCTGTGACTGTTGGTGAAGGGATTGTTGGAGTTGTAGTCGCTGTTGTCGTAATCTGAAGGATACCCTCCTTAATAAGACCATCTATGCCGTTTCTCAGCCTTTCACATCCATTAACGGCAATGTTGCAATATCCACAGCCAAGCTCACATCCGGGGAACACTTGGCATTCTAACAGTTGAGCTTTGATTTCAACCAGAGGTGTTCGGATCTGTGCAACACTGGTGATTAAGGTGGATAGTTTGCCTTCTTCAATAGCATTAATCCTAGGCCCATTGTGACTAGGCATTGGATTTCTTGTGACATTCATAGGAGGTGCAAAGTTGAGAGCTTTTGAGTACACTAGATCTTGGACTTTCATCTGTAGGGCCCTGCATTTTTCAGTATTATGCCCCGGTGCGTTTGAGTGAAATGCACACTTGGCATTTGCATCATAATTCTTTGGTATATTGGTGGGATCTGGAGGTGCCAATGTCCTTAACTCAACTAGGTTGAGCTTAAGGAGTTGTGGCAAGAGTGCAGCATACGGCATTGGGATTGGGCCAATCACCCTGTTTGCCTGTGATGGCCTTTGCTGGAAAGGACGCTGTTGTTGGTTGTTATTGCCGTTGTTGTAGGTTCTCTGTTGCGGATAATGAACTTGTTGTTGATACTGTGGCTGTTGTTGTTGAGGATATGCTGATTGTTGAGGAATCGGAGCTGGGATGGTAACTGCTGCTACTGACCGGTGCACATACTGAGGCCTGCCCCTGCTTGCATGAATGGAATTTGTTTCACCTGCCCTTCGGGGTCCCACAAAAGGCTTTCTGGGATTTCTGGATGAACTTGCACCACTGTCATAAATTTTGCCCATCTTTAATAGACTTTCAATCCTTTCACCAGCTATGACCACATCAGTAAAACTGGTAGAGGAGAAGGCAGCCAGTCTATCGTTATAAGTCCCTTGCAATGTATTCATGAACATGTCATCCATTTCCCTTTCTGACATGGGTGGTTGGACAGCAACAGCAAGTTGTCTCCATCTTTGGGCATATTCCCTGAAGCTCTCTCTAGAAGACTGAGACATTCCCATTAGGAGGGTCCTGTTGGGAGCCATGTCCAAGTTGTATTGATATTGTCTGATGAAAGCTTCAGCCAAATCTTTCCAGCATCTTATGGTGGCCCTAGACAAATGTGAATACCACTCTCTCGAAGCCCCAGTCAGACTGTCTTCAAAGTAGAACATCCACAACTTTTCATCCATGGTATAAGCTTTGAGTCTTCCCAGGAAAGACTGCAGGTGAGTTCGTGGACAGGAGGTACCATTGTACTTTTCAAAGCATGGGGGTTTGAATTTGTGGGGAATTCTCACCCCATCCACTAGTCCCATATCCATCACATCGAAGCCCAAGGAATTCTGAGACTCCAAAGATCTTAACTTTTCAGCAATTTCGTCCAATCTCCTGTCATATACTTCATCTCCAGCCCCCATAACAGTAAACTGTTCTTCTTGGGGATCCTCTTGCAAGATTCTACCCCCAGCAGTATTGCCTTGCACATTTCTCGGGATGTTAACTTCTGGATCCAGATGAGGTCCAAATACTGGTGGGTCAATACGAGGCTGGCCCCGCTCATTGTTACTAGTTCCTCCTGTTCCAAGATGAGGCTCCTCAGGAGTTTGTCTTTCCACCAGCTCTCTTAACCTTTCTTGACTCTGGGCTAAGCCAGTCATCACTGCCATGAATTGAGACATCTGATTTCTCATCTCCAATCTCTCATTGGTCATCTGATTTCTGACCTCAGTCAGATCCTGCTGTACTTGTTCCATTTGAATACCGGGAAGGTTGTTACGAGTCGGGTACCGGTGCGCGCGGTTGACAGGGAACACTCGGTGACGAGCAATGTTTCCTGAAGTCACAACAAAGTTAGAAACAATAATAACAAAACCTACAAAACAAAACAAAAGTTAGTATGCAATGCAGTATGCTTATTTGTTTTCCAAGGTATCCGGTTTGGTTCTTGGTTTTGACCTTTCCAGACCTCGAGGAAGATGCTTGATGTTGTTGAGAGAAAAGCCCAAATGGAAACAAACTAAAATACATTATAAATGGGGAATAATACATAGTTTGTTTTACAACACATGCCCATGGAGGGTCAAAATACATTAAAAATAAAAAGTACATTAAATGGAAATAACAACAAACAAAGAATCAGACATCCAATCCAAACTCATCCTCTTTGACCTCCTTCAGGAGTGCCTCAGTCACTGGACCAGCTGGGTGCTCTGTAATGGTCCTAATGAGGAGGTTCCTGGTAGCAATGGCAGTGGTCAGCTTTTTATGCCTGTCCTGGTCCTTTGATCTCTTTACTCCTGCTCTGAGCTTTAACTCTGAAATCTCCTTCTGGGCAGCCAACAAAGCTTCCTGTTGCTTCTTCTCACTGGCCTCTAGTTGTTCAATCTTGGCTTGAGTCTTTTGGTCTTCTTGTGTACGGGCTTCAGTGATCCTGACCCACCTAGCCTGACTCTCTTGCAGATAGAGCTCAGTCCTAGCCTTCTGAATTTTGGCCTCTTTACAGGCATTCTTCAATATTTGTTCCCCAACTCTTGCTTTCCTGATATAGTCCTCTGTCTTCTCAATTTTGGTAAGATGCTCCACCCTAAGCTTCTCCAATCTCTCAATATCCAGACGACCATCACTTCTTTCCCAGAGAGTTTTCTTCAAGGCTTGAGATAAGTTCTCATTCCTTTCCTTCAGTTTCTCAAATTCTTCTAGGCTGATAGTTGCTGCTGGCTGTACTGTAGATGGTCCAGGTATGTCTTCCAAGATAAAAGGCATTCCAGTAATTTGAGCTCTAGTACGGGACCATTCGTAGTACTGAGCTGAAGCAACATTATTACATCTTCTAAGAATAGCCATCCCTTTTGTCTGGATGTTGTCCCAAGCCCAGGATGCTTGTCTGACAGCAGGTGAATTAGGTTTCACTTTACAATACAGGGTCTCGGCTAAATCTTGTCCTCTAGGAGGGTGAACCAAAGCATAACCCAGTTGTCTCTTAAACAGCAAAGGATTGTAGTTGATGCAACCTTTTACTCCTATCAGAGGCACATTTGGGTATTGTCCACAGCTGGTGATAATGTCCTTGCCTTTGGTGCTCTGGTTGCACCATCTAATATCATCTGAAGTCAGAGCAATGAGCCTCTTAGCCCAATTCTTCTGTTGGTGGGGGTTCAAGAAAGCATCTGACTTAGGCAGGTGTCTGAGCAGCCAGGTGTAAAACAAAGGAGCACAACATCTTACCAACTTCCCCCTTTGTTTCTCATTCCTCTGATGAATGGAGTAGTAGAAGTCTCCTAGCAATGTAGGTATTGGGTTCTTCAGAAGAAACAGATGGATGGCATTTTTGCTGACAAATTTGGGCTCATCTGCAAACAATATAGCCCCATATATGCTGAGGGATAACAGTGCACAGACTTCCCTCCATTCTCCTAATGAGGCCTTCAGGATGGCCTGAGAAATCAAGTCCAAGTGCAAACCAGGGATCCCAGACTTTGTTGTCATGCTCTGCTCAATCAGGGTAGGCTCCAAGTACAGTGCCCTTTCTATTTCTTCATTTCTAGGAGCTGGCATCTCTGGGTTGAAAGGGATTCCACCCCTGACAGGTACTCCAATCAATGAGGAAAACTCTTCCAGCAGAGGCCCTAGCTGAAAATCTGGAAAGGTGAAGCATCTCAAAGGAGGGTCATAAAACTGTAAGCAGGTTTGGATCATGCTCCTCTGAGAAGGGTCAAGGTCCATAACCATATCCAGGATACCTCCATAATGCTCTCTAAACAATGGGATGTATTTAGGGGTGACGAGTGACTGGACCTGCCTGATACCAGTCAACACAGGCTCAAAGAAATGGTAGGATATGTTGCTCTTCCTGGGAGTAGTCATGAGTGCTGTTGAAGAAACTGAAGATAAGTGCTGATGAAGATCACAGACTGATGCTGGAAATGGGCCACTGACAAGCTGGTGCTGGTGATGATGAGGATAACTGAAACAGATAACTGATGAAGACAACTGAAGCAGAGGTCTATGCAGAAGAAGGGGTCAAAACCAAACCAGATATGATATGGATACCCTGAAAAGAAAATAAACAAATGTTAAATGATGCAATGATGATATATGCAAATGATATGCAAAGGTTTGTGATCAAGCTGGATCTGATTATCTGTCTTGATATAGGCCCATGTATGTTCAAAGGTCCAGATGAAGGCTTAGAAATCCAGTAACCGAGATGGGGGACTCAAATAAAGAGTCACATGTCCAGGGTTTGATCACAAGAACTGTCCAAAATGAGGTACTCTTAAACAAAATAGTAACAGGGTATGATGTGGCCAAGGGTACCTGCAAACCTGTAAACAACCCAACCCCCTCACAGGTAATGTTCTAAAACAAGGATCCTCAGACTTGGATCAATTATGAGAAGTGTAAACACTTCTAACCCGGAGGTACAGTGTTTACAATAACCATAAAAGATCCTCCTCTAATTCACCTCAGCTTCTGAAGGTCATAATAAAGGTCATCCAGACTTAGCAGGCTTCCTAGATAGCCCTAGCACTACAGGAAATCTGTAGCACAGAGTTCTCAAGAAGAAACCCACATCTGAATCGTGTTTCATATTCCCGCACCAGACCGAAATGGAATGGGAAAGAACATGAACTACTCTATCCTAGGTGTCTCTCAGGTCCCAGGTATAGGACCTTAAACTCTCAATGGAACCCCACTAACCAAAACAGAAATCAGATCCAGCAATGATAATGACAGTATGAAATATGTATAAGGCTGTAAAAGAAAGCAATAAATAAAGTTGTACATAAAGCAATAAATGAAGCAAAATAAATAAACACACATAGCACATAACACCCCAGTAAACACAAATCAAACAAGCGCTAGGAGGAACCCACAAAAAGAACCAGAAGCCCTGGTTGCAATATAAGGGTCCCCAGCAGAGTCACCAAGTTGTCGCTCCCACCAAATGACACCTGGTCAAGAGGGGTACAGACGTGAACGGTCGGCGAAAGAGAAAGAAATGAAAAGAGTCGCCAGCTAGGCATTTTTATCCCGAAGGAAAGGTAATGCTGCATAAACCTGGAAAAAGATGGATAAGACGGTTGCGAACCAGAGAAACTGAGAAAGGGGGTTGGTTACAACCTGGGAAGGTATTAGCACCCAGATTGTCCTTCGTACTCGACGGGATCTACGCTTGAAAGTTTGTGTTTAAAGGGGTAGTGTCAGTGCTGTTTTGTGTGCAAAAGCTGAAAAAGAATGCAAGTGTCAGTGCTGGAAGAGAGTGTGAAGTGAATAAAAGAAGTGTCAGTGTGAGGAAAGAGTCCAATGCTCAAGACAATGAGGCTCAAAGAATAATGCTAGAAGAGGGGGGAATATACAGAGACTTTTTTTCGATAACTGTTAAGTTATGCCTACGTATCCTCTTGTGCAATGAGGAAGTCAGAACACCGTAGTTCGACTCAAAGAGACTGAAAGATAAATTGGCTTATGAACTGCTTACTTGTCTATGCTCAAGTGTATGACCTGTCTGGCTCAGGTGCAAACTGTCTTGCATTAGACGGAAGAAGCAAGTTCTCGATTGTGAGTGAATGAGATGAGAAGAGAATCCCGGAGGAGACGATTATTGTTTGTTTTTTGTGTTTTCAATCTTTTATTGATTTTTGTGTTTGTCATAAGAAAATGAGCTTAAGCCTAAACCAAGGGTTAGTAAACTCATCACATCCTCCCTCTGATTAGGGGTAATGAGAATACCTTAAGTATGAGGTAAACACCTCACACTTAATTACCATGGTGTAGGATTAAGATCATTAACCTACTTGTATTTATTTAGATGTTTTTGGTGCTTTTGTTTAGTGTTAAATAATGAGTTTAAGCCATAATCAGGGATTTAATGGACTCATTACAGTATCCTAATAGAAGGATAATAGATGAGAACATTTAAGCTGAGGAAGGCTCCTCAACTTAATCCATGATTAAGGATTAACCTCATGACAAAACAAAGCCCTTAATAAAGTGGATTTTAGTTAATGGTAAGATTGAGAAATGATTTTTATAGTTTGTAAGACAACTTGATAGGGACTTGTCCATTAACACTAGGGTTAGTCCTTCTTAACCAATTAAGGAAGAATTAGAACCCTAATGCCAGGCCCAAGTTACAAGCTTGATGTCTTAGTGATTATTAGTGTGGATTGATTAAAGGATTTAAACACATTAAGGGTTTAACACTTAGGATTAAAGTTATACACTCCATCTTAATAGAAGGATGCAGGCATAAGCTTAATCACAAAGTCTCAAAGCCTTAAGGGTTTAGTCATTGGTTAAGAGATGAGAAGAGAAGACTCAAAGATGACACAAAGTTAAAACTAAATGGGGGACTAATCAAACCCTAATTATTATCATGCTTGGGTATTCCTAGGGTTTCTGAGGCTTGCAATAAGATCTTCAAGGAAAAGCCACCAAGGAAGAAGCCAATGAAAGGAAGAGAAGCAGAAGGAAGCAAGTCAACTTACTTCACTTAAGAAGATAAGTTGCTTGGAGAAAGAAAGAGGGGAGGGAGCATGAATTAGCAAACTCACTCTAATCCACAAATAAAATGCAGTAATGAATGCATAAAAGAGATGAGAAGAGATTATGAGAAGTGAAGGCAAATTCACTTCTCAAACACTTACCACCTGAAAAGTTAGCAACAAGGAATGAAATGAAATGAGAATGAGATAAGATGCAAAGATGAGCACCAAATCCAGAAGCATATTGAGGTATAAATGATGCTAACAGATGATGCACATGGTAGACATGAGATGTGGATGATCATACAAGAGATGAGAATGCAGATGAGGCAAGTAAGAAGCATGAAAGCTCATGAATGCACATGAAATGAAATGAAAGCAAAATATGGAAAATGGATGATGCAATGATCAAACATGATTCTAATGTGTCCTAATATGTCTTATATGTCATGTGGATGCACAAAATGTCATGGCAAATTCATGTATGCAAGCATATGAAGAATGAATGCAAATGAAGGCAAAAATTAGGGTTTATGTACAAGGTGCAATGCAAAATTCAAAACCAGAAGCAAATGACATGATAAAAAATTGGAAATGGAATCAAAGGTACCCTAAACCTATACAAGTTCACTGCCCAAAGGAGGAGACCTAAATATTAACCTAATGGAAGTTATGATTTTCTCAAGTTTGCTAGGGTTTTAAGGTACTTCAAAAGGAAAAATGAAAAACAAATTGTAAATAAAAGATAAATTCAAAATAATTTTCTCCTAGAAACTACATGACATGAGGAATGCAATGCAAAAAGAACCATCGTCAAACTCTTCATGGTTAGGCAGAAAGGATTTTTCTAAGTTAGGGCAAAAATATTGACTTTTAAGAACCCTAAATCCAAAGAAGAATGTCAAAATAGGTCAAGAACCAAAAATAAATTTGTATGAAGAGTTTGACAATGTTTCTAAATGTATCAAAATGCAATGTGATTTTTTTGGTGATTTTTAGAAACTTAAATGGTATTTTAATTAATTAATTCTCATTAACTAATTAAAATAAACATTTAAATATTTTAAAAATACGAAATTTATGCAAAAAATAAAATAAAAATTATTTTCAGAATGAGAAAAATATTTTAAGTCATGATGCAAAAAATAAAATTTTTTAGAAGTGTTTTGCTATTTTTAATAAAATGTGGAAAGAAATGTAATTAAAATGAAATAAAAATATGAATTAATGGAAGTATGCTGATCCAGTGGCCCAGATTCAAATAAAAAGAGGAGGGAATTGACTTCGCGCGCTAATGGACGGCTCACATTCAAACTCACTAATTATGTCATTAAGCCCTAATCTGAACCCTAAACACTTTCAGGTGGCCGGAACATTGTTCTGGTCATCTTCTCCGGCTAGCCTCTCATGCTATCTCACTCAATACGCAACCCCGAGCCCTACAACTCTCCAGAAATGATCCTCTCATCAACCTCAACAAGAATCAGCCATCAAAATTCATTTATTCATCATCAAAAGCACGAATCAAAGCAAAACGGAAAAGAACTCAGAAATTTCAGAAGCTTATGAAATGCTCATTTCTTAACTATTTTCAAAACTAAACATATCATGGCAATCAGGGGAACACATAGAATCATTCTATAACATAAAATGAGAGTTCTGGAAAAATAAATTCCATGGCTACCTGAAGCTGAGCTTACAAAACAGGAGCTTTCTGGCCAGTTCTTTGCCTCAAATCCACTCCAATGATTCCCCCCAAGAGCTTGTGATGCTTGGTTGGAGCTTAAATGGCCTCAAAAGGAAGTTGGCAGAAGTTCAGTTCATGAAATGTTGAAATCGTGTTTTTAATTCTGAGTGTTTTAAGGCAAAATGAAGGGTGGGAAATGATCAGTGATGTTTATGGAGTTGAATGGTGGAAAAAGTTTGAAGGTTTGATGGTTGAGCTATGAGTTTCGAAGGCTTTTGCAAATTTGGGGGATTTTGTGTATGCTGTGTTCTTGGAGGTTTCAGCTTGTGTTATGTTATGTGTTGGGTTGCTTTTGGTACACATATCATGTTTGGATAGGTCAGAGGGTGGGTGCTGGCCTAGGTTGATTGGTATGGGCAAGTTGCAAAAATGTCACCAACTTGTGTACTTGAGGTATGGGCTGGTTCAGTGGCTGTTTCCAGGCATGGCTCGAGTCAGCTTGGTTCAAGGAGGTCCATTGAAGTCATAGTTTGTAGCTGGCACAAGTGGCTGAAGAGATTTGATCCATTTTGCAATTTTGGGGAAGTTTGGCCCCTTTTGAATTACTTGAAGTTCAAGGCATGAAACTTGGGATTTCTTTGTGCAATTCTGAATTTTAGGTCATGTGTGATGTTTGTGTAATGGTTAGAAGTCACTTTGAGGTCACATTTGGCTTTGGCAAGTGTTTTTGCAAACTTCCCTCTTTGGTGCATAAGTGAAATTTTGTGATTTTTCCCAACTTTGCAAGGCCATAACTTGAGTTCTATGATGAATTAGGTCAAGTTCTTGTACTTTTTGAAAAGGGAATGATCCAATCTACAAATTTCATGACCAAGAATTTTCGTTTGAAGCATTTTTGAATCAAAAGAGGAGGTTGAAAAACTTTCCCAAAATGGCAAGTTTGCATTACAAGTCACTTTCCCAAAATGGCAATTTTGCAAATGGCTTGAAATCCTTCAATTTTGTGAACTTCTAACTTCTTCTAAGATCAAATAAAGATCATACACATCCAAAATGATGGAGAAGACCCTTTGGTTGGGTGATTGGGGGCCTCAGATGCCCTGATTTTGCACTGACTTGCTCAAGAAGTCATATATTGGTCAGATGCCTTCCCCATTGAATTTCTTCATGAAAATTGGTATGCATGATCCCTATATCATATAGAGACCAATGGAAACAAGAATGACCAAAAAAATTGGAGTTATGGCCTCTGAAATCAAAACCCTAATTTTAGGTCATCTGTGCAGTTAAACTTGGCTCTGCTTCCATGCCTTTCTCAGTTCTTGTGATTTTCTGACTTTCTTGATCTTGGGAGGATATAATATGATGCTTGAACATACATGGACCCTCTTGAGATGATTGAAGACCTTTGGAATTTCTCAAATAGCTCAGGGATGGCTCAGATCACAAACCCTAGATGCAAATGACTTTGAACCAATGCAGTGAAAAAACGCAATATGAGATGATATGATTGAACTTATGCAAATGACAAGATCACAAGCCATGGTGTGGAATTAGTGAGGGAAAATTTGGGGTATTTACACACCAACACCCTCGATAGCAACGTATCTTCACATCTTATGGAGATGTGCAAAGCCTTATTATGATTCTTCTTATCAGCAGTGAGCTCTTCATCATTAAAGCCGAGGAAGTTTCCAGTAGTAACGCTGGCTATGACGTCATCAAATTGGGCTACAGTGATATCTTTGGTAATGTGGGCCGCACTTAGCACTTTCAGCAAAGAAGATCTATGTGCTTTAGAACTAAGTAGTAAAGCTAACATAGATATTTTGGCGGGAGTTTGGTTCAGCTGATCCACCACCTTGTAGTCGCTTTTCTTGATAATCCTTAAGAACTCTTCCGCTTCTTTCTGAGTGAATGCGGCTTTGGGCGATGACGGTTCTTCTAGTGACCCCTGAGGAATAGGAGTGACAACCAGTGTAGCAGTTGTCTTTTGCTTTTGATTGGATGACGACTCCACTGGTCTTGGTGTAAACAATCGTCCACTACGAGTCATGCCACTTGGTCCGACAATGGATGTGACAATGGGAAATTCAATATTAATAGGCTGCTTTCTCCGGCCTTGTCTAGCGTTCATTGATTCATAACTCCACGGTACAGCTTGGTTATTTTCCCTAGTGTAGGGAGCTGGGTACTCTATAACTATAGGAGTAACATTGTTTGGAGTCTGAGGTGCATCATAATACATCTCTATTGCAGCCACCATTCTTTTCTTCTTTCCACGTCTCTCGATCTGTATCAAACCTTGATTGAGGAGTCTTTGCAGACACTCCCTGATATCTTCCTCGGAATGATCAACCCCTTCATCCTTTGCCAACATCAAACCTGATTTCACCAATCGTTCCCCAATCATCGCCAATGGAGTCTGAACGTCTTTTGCCTTTAGAATTAACTCACACTCGTCTTCTTCTTCCACGGCATTAACAGTCGCTCCTCCATGAGGTGGCAATGGGTTATTTTTGACATTCGGGGCTCTTGGAGTAAAAGTTAGATCCTTCGACTCCACCAAATCCTACACGTGATTTTGAAATGCATAGCATTTGTCTATAGTGTGTCCCGGTGCACCTTTTTGGAATTCGCAAGTGGCATTAGCATCGTAATTTGGAGGATACGGGAAAGTGGCTGGCCTTAGATCCCTCAGAGTCAGTTGCCCGCGTTGGTTCAGCTGATTAAAGATATCCCTGTAAGGCATGGGGACTGGATCAATGTGCCTTCTTGGTCTAGGCTGCCTTTGCACCGGACCACTTCGTTTGTATTGTTGATTGGGCTGCTGTGCAGGAGCCTGCTGATATTGTTGGTGTTGCGGAGCCTGTGGTTGATACGGAGCTGGTGTAACATTAGCTATATGTCCATAAGACATGTTATACGGCAAACTAGCTCTTCCTCTCATAATAGCATTGGCCTCTCCTCCCCTTTTCTTTTGGAAATTAGGATAAGGTTTCTTGCCAATATTTGCAGAAGTGGCTGCTCATTTGCCCTTTTTCAACTGGCTCTCAATCCTTTCTCCTACGGACACGATTTCAGAGAAACTAGGAAATCTAGCTCCCATCATTATGTCCATATATTTGTCCTCCAGTGTATTTAGAAACATGTCTGTTAACTCTTTAGGAAGCAATGGCGGCTGAATCCGTGCAGCGAGCTCTCTCCAAATTTGTGCGTATTCTTTGAACGATTCATTGCTACGTTGCGTCATGTCTTGCAGTTGAGTACGATTTGGCGCTAGATCAACATTATACTGATAATGTTCAAGAAATGCACGGGAGAGGTCATTCCATGTTTTGATTCGGCCTCTTTCCAATTAGACGTACCAGTCTAAAGATGCCCCGGACAGGCTGTCCTGGAAACAATGAATCAGGAGCTGGTCGTTCCTAGCATATAGAGCCATCTTTCTGCAGTAAGCCTGAAGGTAAGTGTGAGGACAACTGTTCCCTTTATATTTATCGAGAAAGTCCAGAGCCTTGAATTTATGCGGGATTACTAATCCTGGCACAAGACATATCTCCTCAGCATCTAGACCCGGAATGGTGTTGATATCCATTGCCTTAAGCTTTTCCTCCATTGAGCGCAACCTTTCTGTTACTGGTTCAAGAAGAGTTTCGGTACGGTGAACCGGTGAATCTGCATAAAAGACGTCAGACTGTTCATCTATGTCCTTAAAGGACCCATGGTGAACTGCTAAAGATGGTACATTGGGTGGATTCACCCCAGCAAGAATGAAGTTCTCTTTGGCAGTCCCCGAAGTGTCGGCTTGTCTGGTGAGTTTCTCAGCTTCTTCTTCTCTCTTAGCAATAGTGATGACCTCGAGGATTTGGTCCATCTTTCCCTTGAGTGAATCAATATCAGATCTCATGGCGTTCTGCTCCTCTTGGATTTGCTCCAAAGTCATTTTGTAAATCTTTCTGGTCTCGTACCTCCGTCGAAAAATTCGGAAAGTCAGCTTTTCTGGAGAGGGAAGGTAAAGTGTATGAGTTTGTGTTTTTGTTTGGTTGTGAAAATGAGCGTATGAATGCATATGTTTGATTACAAAGCTCTTAGTTGTCTTATCGATTTATTACCAGAGATATTTAACGTATTTATCATTGCAAATAAGACAAGATTTAAAATCCAAAAGCAACAATTTTCATTCATCTAATTCAAACAAGTACATTAAAGATTCCACGAGTTTTCATATTACAATGCAAAAGATAACAACAACTTTCTTGAACATAAACTATGGTGCAACCCTGAAAATGACCCCTTGAGCTTTGTGGACTGCTACTAGGTTTGTGGTAAGCTCCTTGATGGTTCTCTTGCAAACTTTCACACACCTGTAGACTTCTTCAGGTGTGTTTTCTGGGCACATAACACGATCTGCATCTTCAAGCTTCTCAGGGAGGTCTTGACTTGCCAGGTTCAACATGCTAGCCAGATTTACAAACTTCTGCTTCCACTCTTCGTACAAATCTTGGAGATTTGCAATTGCAACATCTCTTCCGCCTATGGCTTCTTCAGCATCTTGACACTTGTTCATCCATTGGATGCAAGTATCCTCCAGGTCTTGATAAGCTTTCTGAGATCTCAGGTAGTCAATTTGTTCCACAGCTTGCTCATATTGAAATTTCTCACGGTCGTACTTTCGCTGATAACTTTCCTTTTCCAACTTTTCTGCTGCTAGCTTATCTTCTTCTCTCTTGAGAGAATCTTCTAAACTCTTGATCTTTGCTTCTAAAGTGATTCTATCATCCTTCTTGTTCTTAAGACATACCTCCATGTCCTTTTGTAAATTGATAATTCGAACTTCAGCCCTTCTTAATTGCTCGTTACGATGATCCAGATCCATGCTAGCTCCATAAAGAGCACCCAGGCAATGCTCTCTCTTATCTTCTTCTATTCTGCATCTTTTGTTACTGCTTTCCACTCTTTCCGTCATCTTTTTAATTTTCTCCTCCCATACTTCTTGTTTTCCTTTGGTTCGAAGGAGTTCGATCCGCATGCGTTCGTTCTCCAATTCTAAACCTTTGATCCTTTCGTTGAGCTCATTTATGTCTTCAGGTAGTAATGGTGCTTTCTCGGGAAGGGGTGGGAAAGCTATTGGATCGAGGAATAATGGAATCTTAACGATACGAGCTCTTTCTTTTACCTACAAGACATAAGGTTCCTTCACAGCGATATTCTTGCGGACACTAAGGTCACTTGTAACGATCTTCTTCCAAGTTGCCTTGAATTTCTTCAACTCTTCTTTAGATGGGTTATCTACAACAAAAGGTACCAAATGCCTTTCCTCGGGAGGAGCTTCCATAGGAAGCCCAAGTTTTCTCTTAAGCAACATCGGGTTGTAATTTATGCAACCATGATTTCCTATCAGAGGGACATTAAGGAAACTTCCACATCTAAGCACAATACCCCCAATCTTCCAATATCTTGAGTACCATGTGATGTCATTGGCCCTGAGTGAAGCAAATCTGTGAGGCCATGACAAATGCCTAGACACAAAGTAACCCTCTTTAGGCATGTGCATTTTCATCCACATGTGTAGCAACGGAGCGCAGCAAAGGAATACACCTCCTCTCTTTGTATGTCGGGTATGGAAAGTATGATAAAAATCTGCCAATAAGAACGGAACCGGGTTTCCTGTCATGAAAATCTCTATAGCAGCACGGTCAACAAACTTATTTGACTTTGGTAACAACACGATCCCATACACAAGAAGAGCTAGGATGGCTCCGCATGAGGACCAGTTTCCCTTTTCAGCACACTGCCAGGCTTGTTTTTCTAAGAACAATCTCGTGAATCCCTCCTTGTCTGACTTGTTGTCCACTAACAAACTTGCAGGAAGTACCAACACAGTAGCCAACTTAGTCATAGTGACTTCTTCTTCTAGCTTTGGGAAAGGATTGCGGTCTCTAATACGAAGGCCCACAAGCAACTCGAATTCTTCCAAAGTAGGAGCAATCTGGAAGTCTGGGAAAGTGAAGCACCGCAGTTGAATGTCATAATATTGAGCAAGAGCACTAAGAGCATCAATGTTTGTTGCCTCGTCCAGTATACTCAGGATATTTCCGAAGCGAGCCTGAAAGTTGTTGTTTTGATAGGCGTGATCTTAGCTCTCAAGGCCAGTAGCGTGTCAACCTTTGGTTCCAAGAACTTGAAACTGTACATGCTTTTCTTGGAAATTTGATTCATCTTGATTGCTTTGACAAATACTTCAAATCTGCAATAAATATAAGAAACTGAGAGCTCTGTATCATTTATGAATGAATGTATGCAATCGATGAACGGGTAAACCCAAAATGCAATGTTCCAGAAACAACTAGCACGGATGGAAGATACTTTGATCACTCTCCTCACAAGGACCTCACTGGGTGACCTCTACAGTTTTAAGGATCCCAAAGTTAATAACTCATATGGATGTTCATTACACACGCCATTAACATGACGGTTAATTGACTCCACCATATGAATTTCGTTTGGGTGAGATCTTCGTATCGAGCCACACAAGAGAGAAATCTCCTGGTACCCCATACTACGTGATCGTCGACACAAGGTTTAAAACAAAGTCCTGGAGTTCTGGAACTTTCTCAAATGTTTGATGCACGTGTCAATTTTATATATTCTTGACAGACAATCAACTCCATTGAGTAAGTCTATTCCAAGTGAGGTTCTCATATCGAGCCACGCGAGGGCGAACCCTGGTGCCCAATACTATGCAACCATCAACCGATGTTTCAACCCAAAAGGTTCTAAAGGTCCTCAGAGTCGATGATTTTAATGAAAACAACTGAGCACACACGCCAAGAGCTTGACGATTGTCAGTATTTCCATTAAAATCTACTCCGAGTGAGGTTTTCGTATCGACAACCCACGAGAGAGGTTCCCTCGGGAGCCCATACTACACAACCTCGCTAGCTTATGTTTACACTCATAGACCCGGGTATAGAGCCTTTCCCTCAAGTTGTTTTGATCAAAGTATCAATCCAGTACAAAAGATCCACAATAAGGATATAAAATGTAAAAAGATAAACAGTTAACACATAAGCAAACATCCAAACAAACATGGAGACCTAGACTAGGATCGACTTGCATAGGGGTGAACCCTTCCCCAGCAGAGTCGCCAGCTGTCGTACCTCAAAAAATACGATCCTCGCGAGCGCGGTCGCGGCTGGGCTGACATGAGAGTCGCCACCTAATTTTATTTATTCCCGAAGAGGAAAATGGTAAATATAGATAAAACCACTAAGAAGGGATAAAACAAGGTCATCGCAAACCATGGTTGGGGTTCGGAAGTCGGTTATGTAGGAGGAAGGTATTAGCACCTCTTACATCCATCGTACTCAATGGGAACCATCTAGGTTGTCACGCACGAAGGGATGTCTATACTCATGATTACTTGCTAAACTAATTGGTTTATTGATCCTAGGGGCTCGACAAGGATTGAGATCCTCGTGCCTACGTATTCCCTTGTGCAATGGGAAAGTCAGAGCTTCGTAGTTCGGCCTGATACAAGTGATGGTTGTTGATTTTATTACCTTTCTTTGATGAAAGGATTTAGGAGTCCATTTGCACTAAAGACTATGGATAGTTTATTTCGTCCAATAAGACGAACGTCTTGTGCCGAAATAATCAGAGCGAGTAACGAGAGCTCGTTATCCTCCTTTCTACCGCTTAAGGCTCATGGCGTGCAATTTTCCTCGTATTTATTGAAGTGTTTTATTTCCTAAGACCGCCTGATGTTGGATCAAGGGTTTGGATCTAAAAAGTAACATTTCGGTTTTTGAAGTTTAAGGTGAATGCAAATGGAAGTTTATTTGTTGATTTTGTTAGCGAGGCACAATGTGCTCGGCTCGCAAAGTTGAGGAACTAAGCTAAAGACTAGCTATAGAAAACAAGCGCAATGCGTTGATTCGTTAAGTTGAAAAGTATTGCTAAAGGTGTAAGGTGCAAAGTTCGTGCAGATGGCGATCGAGGAACGATCGACTTACGTGTGTGTATGAAGTGAAGTACGTACGGATATTTGTTTGGCGTTGGACCAAAGATTTCGTTTATCTTTGAAAATGATTAATCTTAGTGTGCGTCCGTTTTTTACTTAGCAATTTATCGTCAAAATGCAAAAGTAATCACACAAGCAGTCATTGTATCAAGTCACGAGCAAAGAAGATCGAGCATACGCAAACATTCATCACACGCGTAATATCAAACAAAGGTGAAAAAAAATAATTAACCAAATTAAATAGAAATATTTAATTAGATTAATTATCAAATTAATTAATCTGATTAAATAAAACATTTAATTAAATTAATCTATGAAAATGTTTTTTTTTTTGAGATTTTGTTAACTAATATTTTTTTTTTAAAAAAAGGAATGAATAATAAATAAAAAAAGTTTAAACACCAATTAATTAAGAAAGTGCTTCTTTCTTATTGAGTTTTTTATTTTTATAAAGAAAAAAAAAAGATTAGCAAAAAAAAGGAAAAGAAAACGTTAACAAGAAGTAAATGGGACAGAATGGAATCCAAGAGAAGCAGAGCCCATTTGAGGTAATCAACACTCAACTAATTTGGGCTTGGGTTACTAAAGACCCGACTTGCATCTTTATGATCTTAGAATTAATCCAAGGAAAAACCTAGAGACAAATGACCTAGCCACATGAGTGCATCATCGGTCAAAACGAAATAGCTTGTTGTATTTATTGAACTGAGTGAATCATCATAAAAAATTAAACATGAAATTGACATGTGTGCGCAGAAGGGACTTCTTGGAAACGAAATGCCCATTTGAGTGCCTCTTCAAAAACCAAAGGATTGAAGACAAATGATTTTTCACAAACCCAAAAGACAATCAAACACGTGACCTCTCTTTCTCATTAAATAATTCACTGAAGGGAGATAAGTCAGTGGCGTGTCAAATCGCAAATAAAGTTGAAGAGAAACAAACACCTGCTTTTAAAATTTGGAAAAAGAAAACAAAAATCTATCTCTCTATCCATTAACTCTCCTCGGATACTCACTCATTTTTCATTCAGTTCCAATACTCAGTTTCATCATCCTCTCAAAGGAGATGAAACCTCATCGTATAGCATCACCATCACCATGAAACAAACAACAATCATAGAGATTCATACGAAATCATCAGTAACAACGACGCAAAGCGAGACACGAAATCAACGGCGATAAACAATCAAGGGTGAGAAGAGAAACTACCTCCAATGGAGAACGACGACTCAAGGTTACTCTAAGGTATGCTGTTTGATTTTTTCTGTTTGCTTTAAATCGTCTTCTTCTACTTTCTTCTTCGCTTGCTGTGTTGTTCGCTGTTCGTGGTGTATGAATGCAGTGGATGAGGTTTAGCTCATCTCTGACGAAATTTCAGTGTGAAATTACGTCGAGATTGTAGGATCAGAGTTTTAGTGAGGTAGGTTTCTTTTATTGTTCCGCCGTTTCTTTTTTAGGGTTTTTCAGGTGTAGGTCCCCTTTTCTGTGCCAATGATTGGCTTTTTTATAGAGGAATATTGATAATCTGATATGTGTGAGCAAAATGGAATTTGTGTGAGGTTATCCTTTGGTACGTGAGAGTTATCGTGAGCTGTATACCGCAATCAGTTGGGATGATTTGTGGTGAGGCTTGTGGGGACCCTGTGTAAATTTGTTAAATTCTTCCTTTTTGTCTGTAGTGAAATAGAAAACTGTTGTGGTCCCACAAAAATTTGATATTTGCATTTTTACTGTTGTGAAAACATGTGACTAATGCTTTGGTTTCTTTTGCCTTTCTATACTTTACTTGCTTGAATTGTTGCACTACTATCTGTGCTGATCATGGATATTTGCTGCTGAATGTTGAACACTACATGGTAGGATCTCTATTTTAACTTACTTCTTTTGATAACAGGTTCCTTTTTGTACTTCCTCACCTTCTCTATTTTAACTTACTTCTTCTTTTGATAACAGAGATTTCTTCACAACTTCGATCCCTGTCTTGAATTCCTCCTCTGTAATGATTTTTTTTGACAGGTCTCCTTCATGCATTTGTTGTAGGTACATTGATGGCAGCTTGAGTGTATAGTAGTATGAAGAGTGAAAACAAGGCTCCTCATTGAGATAGATTAGTGCAGACTAATTGGACTGATAGCTACTACCGGTACAGCTCTATTGTGATTTCGGATTTCATTGCAGTAAAAACATGAGTTTGTAACTTTCATTGCGTTTATCACTTTACTGATTGTAAATCATGAATTGCCTTGTTGATTCCTGTTTGAGCCATCTTGTTTATGATATTTTTTATTAGCACGAACCAGGGCTGGCTAACTGATTGTGAAATGATGTTTCAGGTTATGGTACGAAAGTTTCTTGATGATGGGGTGTTTAGGATTGATCTCAAGAATCCTCCTTCTACGCATGTAAGCTTGCCTCTTAGCATTTGACAGAGTTTGAGACTGCATGATTCTCTCCATGTTTGCACTCCAACCAAACTTTGATGTCATAACCACGCAAGGAATGTTATCCAATCGGTTGAATATCTTCACATCATCAACGTTAACTTTTGAAAGGGAATTTTCCACCAAGCTTCAGACCCTCCCTGGACACATTTTGGAACTTCTTGTCCTCATAATCCACCAGATGTTGCATCAAGTATTCATTAACTGGATTTGTGAAGAAAATAACTTCATAATTCTTCTTCTTAAACCTCCCAAGGAATGGAGAAATTTCAAGCCACTCTTGCTGGTTCCAGTTATGTAAAAGACATCTCTTTGTCCAACTTCATTCTAGGTGTAAAATAGTCAAGACATGTCAATTTACCTTCAGACTTGGAAGTCTCAAGTTTGAACAGTTTTACCAAGCAATTTTTATTGGTGGCGTCCTCAATGATACACAGTTTAATGGATTTGCCAAATTCATTCCAGAACTTAGTGTATTGACCTCTCTTCTCATCCACATCAGAAGACAAATCTTCTTTCTTTTCTTTATCAGTGGACTTATCAGGATCCTCTTCAGCAAACTTGCAGATCATATCAAGGGCTTTCCTAATAAGCTTCTTTTTTATTGTCTTCAAACTACTGTATTGTTGAAGCATTTCCTGTGATACATTAACTTCAAGTTGGATTTGTTTGCATTCCTGTAATGTTCTCCCTTCTTTTTTTAAAATAATCCTTGAGTTTCTTATTATGGTCATTGTGTTTTGCTTGTGCAAGTTAAGTTAGATGGTAGCAGCTTGCGTAGGCTTGCGTGGGTTGGTGTGTGTGTGTGTGTGTGTGTGAAGGCTTAATGAGGCACTTTTGATGATGATGCGGTGGCATGGAGCAAAGTATGATTAGTTTGATTGTTGTATTTCCCTTTTGAATTTTCTTTGTTTGTTTCCTTGTTTTGGATGACACGAGGAGATTTCGCTTGAGGACGAGGAATCTAGGCAGTTAGGTCGTGGAATCAAGGAATAAGGGACACTCTTGGCTCATAGACGTATTGTGTTTGGAGCTGCTGCGAACTTTCGCCGGATCCGTACTATACTTAAGCTTTTGTTTGCAGCTTGCGTAGTTAGTTGGACTATGATTTGGTGCTTCACAGAGTTGCTGTCATAAATACCCTCGATTTGAGGGTCTATAGGTTCTCCAGTATTTTGGTTCAAATCAACAATATTCCCTCTGTCGTGCTTTCCGTAAGGGAAATAATCACATCTTGAGTATCAAGACCAGAGTTTTTAGCAAGTGTCTTAGGAACCACAAGAAGTGCATCAACAAAAGCCTCAACACCAAGTTGTGCACGCCTTTGAATTGTTTTCTTTACTTCATTTATCGGGTGTTGTCTAGCAGCAACTTCAAATGCACCAGCCCCCCAAGACAACAAATTCATCTTCAATGGTATTCTCCACTGCCCTTAAACCATCACGGACAGCATCTTTAACCTGAGCTACTGTGTGGTCATTAGGACTTGTGATTTTGACTTGTAACAACATTGTCTAGATTAACACAACAATTTGGATTATGGTTTTTGAACCATGACTTGAAACAGATTGTGACAATGATTGAAAAAATTTAACACCCAACTTGCATTATATTTTTTTCAAATAACGGGATGTATCACTTGGCCGACCTTTGGACTTAATTGGACTTAAATTTCTAGGACTATACAAAATATAATCTTGGAAATAAATCCTTTTTGCTTTTAACTTGAAACTTGAAATTTCATACCAACTCATCTTTGCATGTTACCTGAACAAACGTAGAATTCGCTTGATGGTAAAAATACAAGACGGCCATGCCTAATCTTGCTTAGAATCAAAATGGGCCCACTTTGGAATCATCCTTGGACCAATCTTCCAATATTGAACGAAAATATCAATTTAAAGAAACTAATGTACCAAAATCCATACTTATATGTCTTCTTTGAGAAACACTATGACCAAAGATGGATATGCCTTACAATTAGAGGTTGAGAACCAAAAAATGAATCTGTCCAGAATGATGGAATAACATGAATCATGTTAAATTCTTCCGATGCTACTTTAGTCAAAGATGAAACAAAATTTTTGAGCAATACCATGAATCCCATGAACATACCCTCTCTCCTGACCCAAAACTAGGCCAAATTCAACTTAACTCCTATCCATCAATGCACACCCATTTTTCTTGATAACTTTGACGTTTGAGTCACTCTTGCAATACCATGATCTTAAATAAATCAAGAAGATAAAAGCAACAAGCACATATCCTCTCTTTTTTTGAATTTTGTATAACTATTAGTAAGCAAAAATAAAATAACATAGGTAGGACAAATTATGGGTATGACACCCATTCGAGCACAATCTTTATTTTCCCTACATTTTTTTCTTTTCATTTCTTATTCATTTCTTTTCTCAGTTTCTTTTCCAGTCCATTTCTTTTCTTTTGTTGCAGTTTTCATACCCTCACCCTTTGAAATAGTTTTCTTTTGCAAGCGTGGATCCTGTCGGGTACGGCGGACGATCTGGGTGCTAATACCTTCCCAGGTCGTAACCGACTCCCGAACTTAGTCTCTTTGGTTTACAGGACCTGTGTCTTTCCTCTTCTTTTCTTCTGGTTTGTGCAGCATTACCATTCCCTCTCTACGGGATAAAAATGCCTGGCTGGCGACTCTATTCTTTTTCCGCGCCACTCTCGCATTAGTACCAGGATGGAAATCCGGGGAGCGACAAACACTTGTTTATAATACACTCTTGTTGACACCCGTCCGTGTCATCATATCCCCACAGGTCACCAGATTACTTTTCACACTCATAAGTTCATAACTTATACACTCTTATGACACACGTCCGTGTCATACTTTTCCCCAGCAAGTTGAACACTCGTTCGTGTCTTGCTCATACTTCACAATACTTGTTCATACTCATACAGATACTCGTCTGTATCTTGTATACACTTATTCCCCACAGATTTGACACTCGTCTGTGTTCTTTGTTAACCGGTTGATACTCGTTCGTATCATCATCTCAGAACATGTGTCAGCGTTTGTTTCTACCGATACTCGTTCGTATCGTAGTCTTAAGGGTGCTCGTCCGCATCTTTAATCTATACACATTATCAAACACTCATACCTTTTATTTCTTGAGCGTAAGCACTCGTCCGTGTTTACCATTCCCCGGTAAGAAGTAACTGTTCTTCTATCCGATATTCGTCCTATGTCGTGATACTTTCGGCAGCCATACCCTGCCAGGTGATCGTCCTTCACCTTTGGATGATCGTCCCTCATCCCTTTCCCCAGCGGAGTCACCATTATTGGAACCCTCATTTTATCCGACATTCGTCCTATGTCGTGATATTGTAGCAGCCGTCCCCTGCTAGGTGATCGTCCTTCACCCTTTTGATGATCGTCCTTCATCATTTTATCCGATGGTCGTCCCCGTCGTTGATCTTGTTATCTGACATTCGTCCTATGTCATGATAAAACCCGAGAGCAGTCGTACCCTGCTAGGTGATCGTCCTTCACCTCTTGATGATCGTCCTTCATCATGCTTATCTGATGGCCGTCCCCATCGTCGACCTTTTTTCTATCAGACATTCGTCCTATGTCGTGATAAAGAGCAGCCGTCCCCTGCTAGGTGATCGTCCTTCACCTTTGATGATCGTCCCTCATCAATATTTCATTCTTTGAATCGATGGCCGTCCCCATTGTTGTTTACCTTTACTTTGCAAACTTGATGGTCGTCCCCGTCATTGCTTTACTTTTAATCCCCAAAGAACCTTGTTACTTTGCTTGATGGCCGTCCCCATCATAGTATCTTTATTTCCCCAGCATGTCGGCCATCCCCGTCATTGCTCTATCCCCAGCAGTCGTCCTCTACTCGATGGTCATCCTCCATCGCTCGCATCTTTATAATCATACTTTAATACCTTTTACAATTTATATCCCTTTTCTTCTTCTCCCCAGTGAGTGCAAATTTCGGACTGTCTTTGGTATTCAACCACAAGTTATCTTGTTTGTCTGTTAAGCCAGGCGCTTACATCCTGCACAGCTAACTCATGCTTGAATAGGGGCAGCTTTAAACACCCAAAATTTTCCCTCACTAAGTTCACACCATGGCTTGTGATCTTTCATATTTGCATAAGTTTAAGCATATCACATCATATTGCATTTTTTGTTTCACTGCATTAGTTCAAGTTCATCTGCATCTAGGGTTTGTGATCTGAGCAATCCAAGATTCATCTGAGCCCCTCCAAAGGCCACCAATCATTACAAGAGGGTCCATGTATGTTCAATCATCATTTTATATCCCTCAAAGATCAAGGAAGTCAAAAAATCAAGGGAACTTGCAAAGCATGGAAGTAGAGCCAGGGTTTCACTATACAGATGACATGAAATTAGGGTTTTGGTTTTAGAGGCCATAACTCCAAAGTTTTTGGTCATTCTTGTTTCTAAGGGTCTCAATATGTTATAAGGATCATGTGTACCAAGTTTGATGAAGAAATTCATTGTGGAAGTCATCTGATCACTGGGTAACTTCTTGAGCAAGTCAGAGAAAAATCAGGGCATCTGAGGCCCCCCACAATGGAACCAAAGTGGATTTTTCATCAAATTGAAGTTATATGATCTTTATTTGATCATTGAAGTGCTTGGAAGTTCACAAAATTGAAGAAAAGTGAGTTAAACCAAAAGTTGCCAAAAATGGGAATGACTTGTAATGTAAACTTTCCATTTTGGGAAAGTTTTTCAACCTCCTCTTTCTCAACCAAAAATGCTTCAAATGAAAAATTGTTGGTCATGAAAGTTGTAGATTGGATCATTCCCTTTTCAAAAAGTACAAGAACAAGTTCTAATTCATTATGGAACTCAAGTTATGGCTTGTCAAAGTTGGCAAAAATCACATAATTTTCAAGAATGCACCAAAGAGGGATTTTTGCAAAACCACTTGCCAAGGCATTTTGTGACTTCAAACACACTTCTAAGCATCATACCATCATAGTACATTGCCCAAAATTCAGAATTGCCCAAGGAATCATCACATTTCATGTCTTGCACATGAAGAAATCTCAAAGGGGCCAAAACTTCATGAAATTGCAAAATGACATAGAACCTTTCATCCACTTGCTGAATTGCCTCAAAACCAGTTCTATGGACCTCCTTGATCTCAGCTGCACCAAGACATGCCCTTGTACCACTTTTGTCCCAGCCCATACCTCAAGTACAAACTTTATTGACTTTGTGCAAAAACACCCATACCAATCACCACAGTCCACCACCCACTCTCTGCCCAACCAGGACTCTACAAGCATGCTCCAAGGATTCATTTTCATAAGACACACAAGCCAAGAGCTCCAAGAACTCAGCATACACAAAATCACTCCAACTTGCAAAAGCTTTCGAATTTCATAACTCAGTCACTCAAACTCCAAACAAATTCCACCATTCATCTCAAAATCATCTATAGAACACAAAGCAACCATTAAAACAGCCAAAAACCTTCCATAGCCAAAACACGATTCCTGGCCAGTTGAGTTGCTACCACTCAAACCAGCCACTCTCAAAGCTTTTCAAGCATTGCAGCTTCATCAGGAGGTCAAAGGGAGTGAGTTTGCACAAGGAAGAGGTCCAGAAAGCTCAAAGTTGCAAGGTTCAAAGCTCAGGTAACCTCTTCAAACTTTTTTCCAGAAATGTGTTTTTAAGTTTCTAATTGATTCTCCATGATTCACTGATGATCCTGATATGTTTAGTTTTGAAAATGATCAAGTATTGAGCATGTATTGGACCTCTGAAATTTACTGCGTATTTTCCTTTTGGCTTTGATTCTTGATCTTGAGTGAAAATAAATGGTTTTTATGGGTTGAATCTTGTTTAGAATGAGTTAGTGATCATTTCTGGAGAGTTAGGGGATTTGGGGTGGCCTGAAATGGAAGATAGGTTGGAGAGCTGGCCGGAGAAGATGACCGGAGGTCTTCTCCGGCCACCTGAAATTAATTAATGTTTAATTAGGGTTTAGGGTTAAGTTTAAATAATGGTCGTAGGATCTTTGTTCCCCGCATGTTTGAATGGCTGGGATGTCATCATTAAAACCCTAATTCATTTAATTAAGTTAATTAATTAAAATTAACCCAGAGTGAATTGTGGCCTTGAGATTTGGCGCTGGTCAACACTTTCCCCTCAGATTCAAATCTGGACCCTTAGATCATCCTACTTCCATTTAATTCAGTTTTTAATTCATATTTTCTCATTTATTTTGCACAATTAATTTAAAATAGCTAGAAAATTCCAAAAAAAATATTTTCTATTGCATTTTCATTTTAAATATTTTTCTCAACCAGAAAACATTTTTATTTTTAAATTTTTTGCATTAAAAAATCATTTTTAAAATATTTTAATGTTTATTTTAATTAGTTAATGGAAATTAATTAATTAAAATATCATTTAGGTTTCTAAAAATCCCAAAAAAAATCACATTGCATCTTAGGACATTTAGAAACATTATCATGCCATTCATACAAATTTCTTTTTGGTTTTGAATCATCTTTGACATTTTTCTTGAATTTAGGGTTCATAAAATTTCCATTTTTGAACCCTAACTTCAAGAATTCTTTTCTGCCTAACCATGAATGGTATGACATTGATTCTTTTTGCATTGATATTTATATAACATGTAGTATCTAGCATAATTTTGTCATGAATTTTGTTTCCATTTTTGATTTGATTTTCATATTTCCTCTTTAGGTACCTTAAAACCCTAGATAAATTAGAAAAATCATAACTTTCATTAGGTTAAGAGTTAGGTCTCTTCCTTTAGGGTGTGATATCATATGGGGTTAGGGTTCCTTTAAAATAATTTTCAATTTTTTATCTTATGATTTGCTTCTGTTTTTGACTTTTGCATCTCATGTTGCATTAAAACCCTAATTTCTCATGTTCATTTGCATACATCTTGCATATACATTCATTCATGAACTTGCCATGACATTTCTTGCATTCACATGACTTCTAAGACATCATAGGACACATTAGAATCATACTTGATCATTTACTCATCCATTTTCCATGATATGCATTCATTTCATTCCATGAACTTTCATGTGTTTTCATGCTTCCTACATGCTTCATTTGCATTCTCATCTCTTGTATGATCATGCATAACACTTGACATGCTTTCATATCATCTCATAACATCATTTTCATCATGAATATGCTTCTGGTTTTGGTTTGAATCCTTTCATACATCTCATTTTTATTTCATTTCTTTCTTTTATTCTAACCATTTCAGGTGGTAAGTACTTTGAGAAGTGAATTTGCCTTCACTTCTCATTTATCTTCTCATCTCTTTTATGCATCATTGCTGCATTTTCTTTTTCCCTAGAGTGAGATTTCTCATTCATGTTCATCTCCCACCTTCTTTCTTCAAGTCACTTATCTTCTTCAGTGAAGTAAGTTAACTTGTTTCTTCTGTTTCTCTTCCTTTCATCTGCTTCTTCCATTGGTGGCTTCTCTGAAGATCTCTTGCAACCCTCACAAACCATAGGAACATCCAAGCATGATAATCTTAGGGTTTTGATTAGTCCCCCTCTTTAGTTTTACCTATGTGTCATCTTTGTGTCTCTCTCCCCATCTCATAATCAGAGACTAAACCTTTAAGGTCTTAAGGCTTTGTGATTAAGATTATGCATGCATCCTTCTCTTAGGATGGAGTGTATAACTTTAATCCTAAGTGTTAAACCCTTAATGTGTTTAAATCTTTTAATCAATCCATCTTAATAATCACTAAGACAATAGCTTGTAACTTGGGCCTTACATTAGGGTTCTAATTCTTCCTTAATTGGTTAAGAAGTACTAACCCTAGTGTTAATGGACAAGTCCCCCTCAAGTTGTCTTACAAACCATAAAATCCACTTCTTAATCTTATCATTAACTAAAATCCACTTTAATAAAGGCTTTGTTTTGTCATGAGGTTAATTCCTAATCATGGATTAAGTTGAGGTATCTTCCTCAGCTTAAATGTTCTCATCGATTATCCTTCTATTAGGATGGTGTAATGAGTCCATTAAATCCTTGATTATGGCTTAAACTCATTACTTAACACTAAACAAAAATACCAAAAACATCTAAATAATCACAAGTAGGTTAATGATCTTAATCCTACATCATGGTAATTAAGTTTTAGGTGTTTACTTCATACTTAAGGTATTCTCATTACCCCTAATCAAAGGGAGGATGTGATGAGTTTACTAACCCTTGGTTTAGGCTTAAGCTCATTGACTTATGAAAAACACAAAAAGCAATAAAAGATTGAAAACATAAAAAACAAACAATAATTGTCTCCTCCGGGATTCTTTTCTCATCATCTTCACTCACAAACGAGAACTCGCTTCTTCCGTCTAATGCAAGGCAGTTAGCACCTGAGCCAGACAGGTCATACACTTGAGCATAGACAAGCAAGTAGTTCATCAGTCAATTTATCTTTCAGTCTCTTTGAGTCGAACTACGGTGTTCTGACTTCCTCATTGCATGAGAGGATACGTAGGCATAACTTAACTATTATCGAACAAAATTCTCTGTCTCTTCCCCCTCTTCCAGCATTATTCTTTTAAGGCCTCATTCCTGAGCATTTCACTTCACATCTCTTTTGCACTAACACCTGTACATTCTTTTCCAACCTTTGCACACAGATAACACTGACACTACCCCTTTAAACACAAACTTTCAAGCGTGGATCCCGTCGAGTATGATGGACAATCTGGGTGCTAATACCTTCCCAGGTTGTAACCAACCCCCTTTCTCAGTTTCTCTGATTCGCAACCGTCTTATCCATATCTTTCCAGGTTTATGCAGCATTACCTTTCCTTCGGGATAAAAATGCCTAGCTGGCGACTCTATTCATTTCATCTTCATTTCTCCTTTCGCCGACCGTTCGCACTTGTACCGGGATGCAAATCCTCGGGAGCGACACACCTTTCTTTTTATCACCTATTTTATTTGTTTTATATAATTAGTAAATATTAATTAATTTCTTTTATATTAAAACTATTAATTTTATTTAAAACATTGATTAAACTTTATATTTTCATTAATCTTATAATTTTTTCTTGATTAGTCATTTTAATTAATTTCATAAATAATTTTGTATATAAATTTTATTTTTTATATAATTTGTAAATAACTTATTTAAATCTTATTTAAATTCTAAACCTAAATTCTTAACCCTAATTTTCTTAATTAAAATGTTAACCCTAATTTTTCTATTAACCCTAAAAAATTAACTTATTTTTTTTCTAAACCCTAATTAATATATTAATCTTTATCTTTATTATTATGTAAATAATTTAATATTTTGTTTATTATTATTAAAGTTGTTATATTTTCTTAATTAACCTTTAAAAAATTTCTAATATTTGTCTAACCTAAAAATCATTTTTCTTTTAAAATTTTATTATTTATTATTCTAATCATTATTATTATTATCATTTTATTATTGCTAATATTTTGTGGTTTATTTATTATTTTTATTATATTTATCATTATTATTTTTATTTGATTATTATGTATCTGCTAAAGCCATGTAATATTTGTAGGTTTATTTTCCGTCTTATTTTATTTCGTAAATATTTTTATGGTTAGTAATCTTAGGGTGTGTATAACCTATATGTGATTAAAAATAATTTAGAAAATTAATTTAAATAAGATAAATACTTGAATATAAACACTCAAACACGTAAGTCGATCTTTGATCGCCATCTTGCACTTCCTAGGTTATCCCTCTCAGTTGCCTTAAAAGTGGTCAAGTCCCTCGAATATAGGGGTGTCTTAAGCAAAGTCCCTTCATAAAATCATCAAGTCCCTACAGTTTAAAAGATCAAGTCCCTTCGAGGTTGCCTACGATAAAAGATCTTGTCCCTTCGAATAACTGATGATAGTCCCTACGAATTGCTAAAGACATCCCTCAAGTTGCTTTCTATGACCATATGATGACCCTACGCCTGTCCCTTAACACGTCCAAGGTAATGACTACCTATTCCTTAATAATAGGGATAGTCTTACCATTAAAAGAACATACGAGAATATGAAAGACTTAATCTAGGGTAGGTATATCTTAGTTGCTTGCTCACTCTTCAAAAATACTTTTCACACCTCACAATACTTTCTTAAACATTTTCCAAAACAAGGCTTTGTATACATCCATACGAGGATCATTACAAAGTACTTAGAAAACTTTCTAATCACACACCACACTCTTCAAAAACAATTTAAGTGAGCTAAGTAACTAAGAGCCCATGGATAACCATGGATATAAAGGGTGCTAACACCTTCCCTTTGTATAACCTACCCCCCGAACCCAAGTTTTTTTTAAAATAGGTCTTTCCTGTTCTTTTATGTCATTTCCACTTGGATAAAATAAAATTCGGTGGCGACTCTTGCTATCCACAACATTTATAGAAAGTCAGTTCTCCCACCGTGTTACAGAACTGGCGACATTGCTGGGGATTTAATAAAAGAGGGGTACCCTTAGGAATTAGATCACTTTAAATTGTTTGCTTTGTTTGCTTTATATTACTTGTTGGAATTTATGTGTGAAAGATCCTAACCCGGATCTAGTGTACCTTAGGTAAATGGCAATAGACCAAGGAAACTGTACGATGTATACCGATATGGTTGATCTGGTGGCCATAGTTAGTGTGACTTCTTGGTTGGTGCTTATGTTCCTTAAGTAAGTTGAGGATAATATGGGGCTGCCATATGTTGTCAATACACTAACTAACTTTTAGAACCCTAGTTATCCCATCTTGGCCTTTAGAAAGTAGTGAGATAGCCGGCTTTGGTGAAGACTGAAGTTGGTTGATACTCGATGCTACACTCATTGAGATCCTAAACTTGGAGGGTTTGGGTTGGCAAGTAAGTTGCCTACTGAACAACCACCCTTGGGAAGGATCAATGATATTGAGATCCCTTAGAACCCGGTTACTTTATAGGACAGGATGAACCATCTAAACTTCAAGGGAGGGTACTTACCTTTAAACCTCATCCAAGCCTTCAAACCTAGGGCTATCGTGTGACTTGTTTGCGTGTACCACATGTTTGTGATTGAGCATAACATCATAGAATCATCATGCATCATAAGCATAGCATTTTCACTAACCATTTCAAGGACCAAAGGATTTATCTTTGTTCTTTGTTGCAGGTCATGGCTTCTTCTCGTAGGAATACTATCCGGATCAACTTTGTAGGAATACCTCCTAAGCTTAAGGAATTGGTCTCTCAAGTTTCTGAAAACTCCCAATTCATCAAGAAGCATGGTCACCTACTTGACTTGGTTACCTCAGGATTTGATGAAGACATGATGAGTGTTATGTTTCAGTTCTTTGATCCTAAACATCATTGCTTCACATTCCCCGACTATCAGCTGGTTCCTACAATGGAAGAATTCTCCAAACTATTGGGTATACTTATCCTTGATCAGAGACTCTTGACAAGCTTAGAAAAAGAGCCTAAACCTGAATTCATTGCTACAGCCCTACATTTGAAGAAATCAGACATCGTCCTAGAAACGAGAAGTGGAGTTAAGGGTATCCTTGCTAAGGTATTGGTGGAGAAAGCTCAAGTGTTCCTGAAGGCTATGAGTTATGATGCTTTTAAGGAGATCTTGGCCTTATTAATCAATGGCCTAGTGTTGTTCCCTAATCCAGACCAGTTCATAGACATACACGCCATCAACATATTTCTGAATCGCAATCCAGTGCCTACATTACTTGGAGACATCTTACACTCTCTCCACACCCGTACTACGAAGGCGAGAGGGACTCTGATGTGCTGCATACCTCTATTGTCTAGGTGGTTTATCTCTTACCTTCCTCGATCAGTTATGAAGAATGAACAAAGGTTAAGGTGGTCCAAGAGGATCATGTCACTTTCTCATTCAGATATTCATTGGTGCTCTCGATCTATGGAGAATGTTATTATTATTGACCGTTGTGGGGAGTTCCCTAATGTGCCACTCCTTGGCATAAGAGGGGGCATTACTTATAACCCTTCTTTAGCACTACGTCGGTTTGGTTATGCTCGGAGTGATGGTCCTCATGACATGCTTATTCAGGGTATTGTGTTCGACTATGAAAACAATCTGCAAGGTTACCGACAAAGGTTTATACGAGCTTGGGGTAAAGTGAACAAGGTTGAGAGCAAGACTCTGGAACCAAAGTACTCCATTCCTATGGAACCTTATCTCATATAGGTACGAGCACGTGCTCAGACTCTTATGATACCATATCCTTCTATCCTGCCAGTTACCATGGAGCTTGTTGCTGAAGCAGATACTCCTTATGTCATCCTTCATCCAGACATGCCCACGGACATGGAAGAGTTGCAGAGGTCCTGGATCCAGTTGAAGGAGCAAAGGAATACTTTTGAGACTCATTTCAAAGCAAGTCAAGAAAGAATCATGGAGCTGACAAGACAACTTCACGAGGAGCGGAATCTCAACACATACCTTAATACAAAGAGGAAACGTCCATGGGAGACTTAAAACCCCATCTTTGTATTTATTTCATTTTGTTGTAAGCCCAAGAGGAAAACAAGTTTGTTGCTTACTAATAAAAGTTTAATTTATGGTTGTTTAAACAAATTTAAATCATGCGGTCCTTGAAAACATTGCATATGCATTTACATACCATGTCATTGCATCACGGGTTTCTTATGAACAGGTATCTTATCTTCTCGCTATTTATTTCAGCAGAAATGGCTCTCGAACAAACTGTTAAGGATCTCCAGGCTCATAATGCACAATTTCAAGAACTGATCCTGAACTTGTCCAAGGAACAAGATGAGCTGAAGGCACTTCTGACTAAGAAGAAGAAGACTAGAAAATCAGGGGGCCTCATCAACCTGGGTAGAAAATTCAGAGGTCCTGTCAAGACAAAAGAAGAGGTTGAGGATTTTGAGTCTGAAAATTCTGAGAAAGAAGGAGGTAGTCTCCATGATACTGTGGAAGATTCTGATTCTGAGGCAAACTATTATCATGATCTTGCTAGTGAGGAGAAGTACAAGATGTTGGTAGACAGAATGAACGCTATGGAACTAAAAAAATCTTCTGAGCTTGATTTTGAAGATTTGAGTTTAGTTTCTGGAGTGGTTATACCTATTGGCTTCAAGGTTCCTGTTTTTGTGGTGTATGATGGTGTTTCATGTCTTAAACTGCATTTGAGGTCCTATGTTCGGAGGATTCAACCAGATACTGCTGACAAGAAACTGTGGATTCATTTCTTCCAAGAGAGTTTATCTGGAGCTCAATTGGAATGGTATTATCAACTTGAAAGTGTTAATATTTGTGATTGGAATGATCTTGCTGAGTCCTTCTATAGGCAATACCAATATAATGTTGATTTAGCACCAACTCGCATGCAACTCCAAAGCATGTCTATGGGTGCTAAGGAGAGTTTCAAATAGTATGCCCAAAAATGGAGAGATCTGGCTGGAAGAGTTCAACCTCCTCTGACTGACAGAGAGCTAGTGGATATGTTTATGAGTACGCTGAATGGTCCTTTTTATAGTCACCTCATTGGAAGCTCATCATCTGGTTTCACTGAGCTGATAATGACTGAAGAACGTGTGGAAAGTGGGATAAGAAGTGGTAAGATACAGGTGGGTGCCTCTTCATCAAGCACTGCTAAGAATCCCCCTAGTGGAAAGAAGGAGTCTAATTTTGTGTATGGTAAACATAGTTGTAACAAGAGTCACCAATCTGTGGGAGCAGTTCACATCTCCAATCTTGCCCCTACAGCACCAGAGCAATAACAGAACAATCAATAGAAGCCCAGAAGACAGTTCACCAAGATCAACATGTCACTGGCCCAAGCCTTGCAACACATGTTGAAAGGGGAGCTAATTACTTTAAAGGATCCTCCTCATAATCCTAATACATCCTCTCCTTGGTACAATCCTAATGCAAGATGTGCATATCATTCTAATAGTCCGGTACATGACACCAACAACTGATGGGTGTTGAAAAACAAGATTCAAGACATGATTGAAGCTGGGGAAATTGAATTTGACCCTCCTGGGACCCCAAATGTGATCACTGCTCCTATGCCTAATCATGAGAAGACTGTTAATGTTGTTGATGAGGTTTCACATGTTTCCTCAGTAGCAAATTTGACTAATCCTCTATCCATTATCAAGAAGAAGCTGATAGCTGCTGGAAGTTGAAGGATGGTATTCAACGCCTCATGGACAATTATACTATATTGTTTGAGAAGACTCCTTCTGTGGAAAGTATGTGTGAACATCTGACTCGAAACACGAAGTTTGAAGATGTAGCTATGGTTGATAAAGTACCAGTGAATATTACCTCCAAGGGTCCTATCAGGATTACATCCAAAGGACCAGTGAAGATTACTGCTGAAGGCCCTGTGAAGACTGTTGCTGAAGCTAGAGTGGCTTCCATGATCATTACCACTCCTGGCCCTGTTCCTTATACTTCTAATAAAGTTATACCCTGGAATTATGGTTCTGATGTTTATATCCATGGTGTCAAATAAGAGCCTTTGACTGATGCACCTGTTACTGATACTAGTCTTGATGTTGACAATATTGTTGGATCTAGTAAGATCACCAGAAGTGGAAGAATCTTCTCCCTTCAAGATACCTCTAAAAGTGCAGTTACTCCAACTCATACCTCCAATTTTGGACCAAGTACTGATGCCCGGGGAAAAGGTCCTGTGATTGAACCGGTGCAAGCTGAGACACCGAATGCTGAAAATATTTCTAAACAGATGGAAGAAGTACTGAAGATCATTCGCAAAAGTGATTATGATATTGTTGACCAGTTGGGGCATACTCCCTCCAAAATCTCCATGTTATCTTTGCTGCTGTGTTCTGAGGCCCATGCTAAAGCCTTAATCAAGTTCTTAAAGGCTGCTCATGTGCCAAATGA
The DNA here is from genome assembly GCA_963966055.1 of Lathyrus aphaca. NCBI lineage: Eukaryota > Viridiplantae > Streptophyta > Magnoliopsida > Fabales > Fabaceae > Lathyrus > Lathyrus aphaca. Next base: position 512,026,415 of record OZ014520.1, read on the forward strand.
AATTTATGTGGATCAGTTTGAGAATTGTGTTGCACATCTGACTAGTGATAATGGTCTGGGTTTTTCTGATGTTGATCTGACTCCTACCAAGAGAAACCATAACAGAGCTCTGCATATTTCCATTGAATGTAGGGGCACTACTTTGTCTCGTGTACTGGTGGACAATGGTTCTTCATTAATTGTGCTCCCTAAAGAGGTTCTAGACAAGCTCAGTCCTGAAAATGTTGTGTTAAGGCCAAGTAATGTGGTGGTAAGGGCCTTTGATGGTTCAAGAAGAATGGTACATGGAGAAGTATACCTCCCAATCAAAGTAGGCTCTCAAGACTTCAACTCTACTTTCTATGTGATGGATATTCGTCCTGCGTATTCTTGTTTGCTTGGGCGCCCCTGGATCCATGGGGCAGATGCTGTGACTTCCACCTTGCATCAGAAGTTGAAATATCCGGTGAAAAACAAAATTGTCACTGTCTATGGTGAAGAAGAGTACATGGTTAGCCATGTGAATACTTTCAAATATGTAGAAATGGAGGGTGAATTGGTTGAAACTCCGTGTCAAACATTTGAAGTTGTTCCTTGTTCGCTCCTGTTCCTCAGTCTGTCCTTGCTTCTGAAAGAGCTCATGTGGTTACTAGAATACCTCCTGCAATAGCCTCCCTCAAAGATGCTAAGGTTGTGGTTGAAAAAGGTGGTTGTGCTATTTGGGGTCAGCTTCCCAACATCCCTTACAAGTCTGACAAGTTTGGTTTGGGTTTCACTGCAGAATCTCAGAGGACTGTTCGTCGTGCTCGTGTTGTTCGTATCACTAATCAAGGGGTCATAAGAGATCAAATCAATGTTGTGGGTGACCATGATGAAGACTACAACCTGGATGATTGGATCTTTCTTACCATGGGTGATGGGCTCAACAATTGGAAGACTGAAGACGTTATTCCTATCTCCTTTAGTCAGGAGTAAATACTATTATTGTGTTTTGTTTTAAGTTTGTAATTTTGAACAATAAAACCTTTTAAGCCTTGTGTCTTACCCGGGGCACAATGGTATGCTTGTTTCGAGATGTCATTTCATTTGCATACTTCATTCAATAAAATCAATGGACGTTTCGTTTTCGTAAATATTGTGCTCCTTGTCTTTCTTTTATTATTATTTCTATTTTATCAGCTATGCATTCTTACACACACCCACATCACTAAAATGCAGATCTTCATCCACTCTGGATCCTATTGATAACAGTTCCACTATTGCCAATAATAATTTCGAGAAACCAATCTATCAAGCTGAAGATGGGAAAGAGAAAGATTGTGAGGTACCTGTAGAGCTTGCTAGGTTGTTGCAACAAGAAGAAAAAGCTATGCAGCCACATGAAGAGCCAATCGAAGTTGTGAATCTGGGAACAGAGGAAAACAGGAAAGAGGTCAAGATAGGGGCTGAATTAGAGGATGGTGTTAAGAACAGATTAATCCAGATGTTACGTGATTATGTGGAGATCTTTGCTTGGTCATATGAAGATATGCCAGAGTTGGATACTGACATTATGGTTCACCGTCTGCCGGTAAAAGAAGACTGTCGTCCAAAGAAGCAAAAGGTTCGTCGCATGCGTCCTGAAATGTCAGAAAAGATTAAAGAAGAGGTGATGAAACAATTTGATGCAGGATTCTTAGCTGTGACTTCTTATCCTCAATGGGTTGCAAATGTGGTACCAGTACCTAAGAAAGATGGTAAGGTACGCATGTGTGTGGATTACAGGGATTTGATTAAGGCCAGTCCTAAAGATGACTTTCCACTTCCACATATTGATGTTTTGGTAGACAATACTGCTCATTATAAGGTATTCTCTTTCATGGATGGTTTCTCTGGTTACAATCAGATTAAGATGGCGCCTGAAGATATGGAGAAGACTACATTTGTTACACAATGGGGCACTTTTTTTTATAAGGTGATTCCATTTGGTTTGAAGAATGATGGGGCAACATATCAGCGTGCTATGGTGGCTTTGTTTCATGATATGATTCACCGTGAGATAGAGGTATATGTGGATGATATGATAGCCAAGTCTCAGAATGAGGAACAACACCTTGATCATCTGCACAAGTTGTTTGAGAGGTTGAAGAAATACAAGTTGAGATTAAATCCAAACAAGTGTACTTTTGGAGTTAGGTCTGGTAAACTCCTAGGTTTCATTGTCAGTGGAAAAGGTATTGAAGTAGATCCTGCGAAGGTAAAAGCTATACAAGAGATGCATGCTCCCCACACTGAGAAGGAAGTTAGAGGTTTCTTGGGACGATTGAATTACATTGCAAGATTTATTTTCCAGTTAACTGCTACATGTGAGCCAATCTTCAAGTTGTTGAAGAAAGATCAGGTGATGGAATGGAATGACGAGTGCCAGGTAGCCTTTGATGAGATCAAGAAATACCTCTAAGAACCTCCAATTTTGATGCCACCAGTTGATGGAAGACCCTTGATTATGTACATAACAGTATTAGACAACTCAATGGGGTGTGTGTTGGGGCAACATGACGAGTCTGGTCGAAAAGAGCAGGCAATATACTACCTTAGCAAAAAGTTTACCGACTGTGAAACACGATACTCATTGCTCGAGAAAACTTGTTGCGCTTTGGCATGGGCTGCTCGCCGACTAAGATAGTATATGTTGACTCATACGACCTTGTTGATTTCAAAGATGGATCCAATCAAGTACATATTCGAGAAACCTGTTCTCTCCGGACGAATAGCGAGATGGAAAATGATTTTAACAGAATATGATATACAGTACACTACTCAGAAGGCCATTAAGGGCAGTGTGGTAGCTGATCATTTGGCTCATCAAGCAGTGGATGATTATCAGTCTATGAATTTTGAGTTCCCGGATGAAGACATTATGATTGTCACTAAAGAACCTGGACAATATGACGGACCTGAACAGGGATCCCGGTGGACTATGGTTTTTGATGGAGCTTCTAATGCGCTTGGTAATGGTGTTGGTGTTGTGATCATTTCCCCTGAAGGTTGTCATACCCCAATTACTGATAGACTTTGTTTCTATTGTACCAACAACATGGCTGAATATGAAGCATGTATCATGGGTATCAAAGTTGCCATTGAGATGAAGATTCAGTTTCTGGACGTATATGGAGATTCAGCCCTGGTAGTTAGTCAGATTAAAGGAGATTGGGATACCAAGCACCAAAATATCATTCCTTACAGAGAGCATGTGTTGTCTTTGATCCCATATTTTGAAGAGCTTACCTTTGGACATATTCCACGAGAAAAGAATTAGTTGGCAGATGCATTAGCCATCATGGCATCTATGTTTGAGATTAGTTGGGATGATGAAGCTCCCATAATCACTATTGATAGATTTGAGAAGCATGCATATTGTAATGAGATTGACACTGAAGGAGTAGAGGGAAAGCCTTGGTTCTATGAAGTGAAAAGGTATCTTGAAGCTCAGGAGTTCCCTGAAGGGGCATCTGTCAATGATAAGAAGTTTCTGAGGAGGTTTTCTGCTAAGTTCTTCTTGCGTAATAGAATTTTGTACAAGCGCAATCATGATTCGACTTTTCTTCGTTGTGTGGATAAGAAGGAAACAACAGAGATTATGGAAGACATGCATGATGTGGTCTTTGGCACTCATTCTACTGGTCATACCATGGTAAGGTGCATGTACCTCCAGTTCCGTTGAATGTGTTGACTGCTCCTTGGCCTTTTGCCATGTGGGGCATTGATAAGATTGGTGAGATCAAGCCTACTGCTTCCAATGGACATCATTTCATCCTTGTTGCCATTGATTACTTTACAAAGTGGGTGGAGGCAGCCTCATTTGCATCTGTTACTAGGAATGTTGTGGCTCGATTCATAAAGAATAATCTCATATGTAGGGCTGGCAGCTGTTTGTCACGGTCAGATGTATCAGAAACGGATGATCAAAGCTTTTAATAAGAAGGTTAAGCAGAAGGTATATCAGACTGGAGACTTGGTAATCAGGTGTATCGTATTACCACAGGGTGATCCTATGGGCAAGTGGACTCCTACATAAGGACCATTTGTAGTCAAAAGGTATTTTCAGGAGGTGTCATGATGCTTACTACTATGGATGGTGAAGATTTCCCACAGCCCGTAAATGCAGACATAGTTAAAAAATACTATGCATAAAAAGAGACCCGCTAGGTTGACTGGCCTAGGCAAAAATAAGGGCATCCCGGCGAACCAAAAGGGTTCGGGAAAAATTTAGGGATATATATAAAAAATTGTACACCCGGCAAGTCGAAAACCCGAAAGGGAGGCTTGGGCAAAAAAGGGTATCCCGGTGGATTGAAAACCTGAAAAGGAAATCCAGGCAAAAGTTAGGGATTAAAGCGTACGACTATGTCTCGTTTGGATCACTCATGTAACCTCAACCTGTTGTGCTACCTGAATCAAGTTCAAACGGATAAAGATCAATCCAATCATTTTTATCTCGACAACAAAAGATGAGATACTTGAAGATAATGGCAATAGTAGAATTGGAACTCAATAGGATTATTTTTCACATAGCTGCTCTTCTTTGTTTTTGTAAAAACTTTTATGACGAATTCCTCTTACTAGGATTTATGTCTCCTTGTACAAACTTGCCTGTGTATAGGCCACTTTCTAAATAAATAAATTCTCATGTTTTAATTCAAGTTTACTTTTCCCCTGTTTACTTAAGCGAAAACATCCATTGGTTGTCTTTGAATGTATGTATGCTTTTGAATATGATTGATGTTTACCAGAAATGCATAAAATGCAGTAATAGTATTTACTAAGGACGAACGAAGGTAGGGATTCAACGAAGCTTTGCCGGTTCATCCCCACAGAGTAATCTTTACGGATATCCATACAAAACTCTTCAAGTAATATCTTATACTTCCTACTCGACGAAGTCTTCAAGCAGTTTCATATCCTCCGAAGAATTAAGTCTCCCGGATTTATGTCCATCTCTTTTATCCTCAGTCAGGATATTCGGGAACTTATTCCTTCAATAAAAAGCACGACGAACAAAGACGGGAGGTTCTAAGTACCATATCCTTAAACAAGACGGGAACGAAGTCTTCATGTTCTTCAGCAGTGAACCGGGATTTATTTTCCCTAGCCAACAGTTGTTATACAGAGATACCCATGCGCTTCAGGCTACATGATTCATACATACATCATTTACATTATATCATGGCATACGCATCCATAATCCATATGACATTCTTACTTAAGTGCATCATACTATACATGCATACATTAAACAATCTTGCATAAATTAACCTTTTCTTTTCAGGATAGTTGCAGACAGATAAACACTATCAAACACCTTGAAACAGTTCAGAGACGATCTATACGAAGATCTAGTATTGATACTTAATTCAGAGATAATCGCTACGAAGATTTATTTCTGATGATCAACTATCTTTGAGGAAGTGTGTAAATGATCTATACGAAGATCTAGCGCTTAATCCAAGAGATTCTTTTAGAAGAAGTTCAAGGATAATCGCCACGAAGATTTGATCCTGATATTCTTTTTGTCCTTAGGAAGGTATGTAAATGGTTTATACGAAGATCTATTACCTAATCCGGGATATTTCCAGAAGAGATAATTGCTAAGAAGATTTATTTTTAATGGTCTATGCAACAGTCTATCTGTGGGATAGTACATAAATGATCGATACGAAGATCTTGTACTTAGCCCAAGATATTACCAAAAGCAATTCAGAAAAGATTACCACGAAGATTTGATTCTGATGCTTAAATTAAAGTATGTTCCTAAATATGGTTCAGAGCCGATCTATACGAAGATCTAAGTACTGACACTTAATAAAGGATATTCTTTTCCCCCAGAGATAATGCAGAGACGATCTATACGAAGATCTAGTGCTGACATTCAACTCAAAACATGTTATAGGAATGATTCAGAGACGACCTATACGAAGACCTAGTACTAATATCCAGTGACAAAATAAAAATATTATCACCTCCTGATATTATGGATGGCATCTATAAGCCAGTCTCCAGCTCCTCTGAGTGGCATCTTTAAGCCCACTCCAGCATATACAACCAATCAGCAGTGTTACTTTACGCACCGGTGAGTGCAAAGTTTTGGGCTTTTGTGTTCAATCCCCTTCAAGCTTCCAATTCACGGTTGGCACACAGGCCAATCTAACTCCTCAGGTTTCAGAAAATTCAACAGGGGCAGCTGTTGCACCCCAAAATTTGCCCTCCCCTAGTCAAGGCATTGTGTACCAAGGTTCACAAGGTTTACAAGGTTCACAAGGTTCACAAGGTATCCCAAGAGGTTCACAAGGTTCACAATTAGTCAGAAAGTTTGACAATTCCCTCAGACAAAAGCATCCTCCTAAGCAATGCACCCTAAACTAGGGTTTTGAATTTCATCAAGATAAATCGACTTCCAATGCTTCAAGTGAGCTTCATAGCATCCTATATGTCTTCAAGAATCCCTATGTCAAGTTTCAAGGCTTTCCCAAAAGGTTTGCTCAGTCAAATGATCAGATATGCAAAAATCAGTCAAAGTGGTTAAAAAGTCAAACTGAGGTCAACTATGGTCAAACCAAAGTCAAACTTCATGATTTTTTTTTCCAACATCAATTTTATGAAGTAAAATTCATCATTTGATCAAATGTTGATCATGATTCATCAAGGAAGTTTCAGATCATCAAGAATCAAGAGTTTCTAAATTAGGGTTTTCATAGGAAAAGTCAACTGAACTTTGACCAGCCATAACTCTCACATGCTTCATCAAAAATTTTCCATCCAAAGCTCATTTTGAAGGAAATTGAATTCTCTACAACTTTGTATCTCACAACATCTTGCAAAGGGCATAATTTGAAAATGGTAAAGGATGTGGACATGAGACCAAAGATGTTGGTTAGAAGACTCTCTAAGCTTTCCAAAATGTCCAAGAACACCTTCATAGCCTTAAAATTGAGGGATTTGTGCCTTTGCAAAGTTGGAAAAGTTTTTAGAGGTATATTGAGCAAATGGGGTCTTAAAACCAATTCTTTCCACATGGGCTTGCAATTTTGTGATCCAATCTTTACCATGACATCATGCACGACTCAAATTTCATTTATTCAGATTTTTATAGTTTATTTTTTTATTTATTTTGATTTTATTCATTAAAAATCAATTTAAATCAAAATAAAATATGAAGACTCAATATTTAAATTTGATTCTTGTTCTAGAAGATCATAAACTCCATTTAACTTGATTGAATACACTCCAAATTCGTGCAAGGCTTTAAGAGTATGAAAATATTTGATTTTTCTCACTTTTAAGATCATATCTTTCTTCACCATCAAGTTATCCAAAAGCCCAAAGAAGGGACAAGTTTTTTGACCTAATTTCATTCACTATATGTACATGAGCATAACACAATACTAGGGGACGAAAATCAGAGACAAGGTAAGTGAGTTGAGGTTTCAAAAAAGTGAAGAAAAGTGAAATTCGGTTTCATTGATTCAAGGCATTAACAAGAGAATTAAAGGTGTAGAATCGTTCCTTGAGGTCTCCTGAACATGTTTCAATCATCATTAACATCAAAATCATGCTAAAAATCTCAAACCGAATTGTTCTTGTTCTTGAAAATTTGATTTTTCGATTTCTATTATTCATGCATTATTAATGTGATTTGACTCTGGTTTATTGTTTGTGAGGTTACATAGATGATTTCTGGATGATTTTATTGAAGTTTCATGGCCATATCCGTGTATCACCATTGTTAGGGTTTGGACCTTCGAATTGGGATCTTTCTCTTTACACCATTTAAATACCTTTTAAGACTGTGTTTAAGTTGTATGAGCTATGGGAAATCATTTGCCATTGTCAATTTGCTCTGATTTTACGTGTTTCTAAGGTTTCAAAAAAACCTAGGTTCTTCTGTTAAATTCACACGCAGGTAAATTCGCAGGAAAAACTGTATGAAATTTCGCAGGAAATTCAAATGAGGAAGATGAAGTCTTGGCGCGCTCTGAAGAATTCAAGTGATTATTTTATATTTTATTAATTTGATCCAAATCATTATCACAACGCATGCGTTGGCCTAGTGGTTAAGGAGGCATTTTGTTATGATAAGGATGTGGGTTCGATTCTTGGTGGAACCAGTTTTTTTCATATGTTTATTTATTTTAACTAACATAATATATTATCATTGTTTGTTGTTCCATAGGCAGACGCGCCCCATGTGGCTGAATGGTAAGAGCTGTGTTTGAAATTGGAAAGGGTTGGGGTTCGAATCCCACCTCCCACCAATTTTTTGCCTTTTTCATCATATTTAACAGGTTTCATATTTATTGATTGGGATTCATTATTTGTTCACTAGCGCGTGCTAGCCTAGTGGTCTGATTTTGTTGTGGTAAGGGGGAGGTCCTGGGATCAAAACCAGACCTCCCCACATTTCTTTTTATCACCTATTTTATTTGTTTTATATAATTAGTACACCTTTCTTTTTATAACCTATTTTATTTGTTTTATATAATTAGTACACCTTTATTTTTATCACCTATTGTATTTGTTTTATATAATTAGTAAATATTAATTAATTTGTTTTATATTAAAACTATTAATTTTATTTAAAACATTGATTAAACTTTATATTTTTATTAATCTTATAATTTTTTCTTGATTAGTCATTTTAATTAATTTCATAAATAATTTTGTATATAAATTTTATTTTTTATATAATTTGTAAATAACTTATTTAAATCTTATTTAAATTCTAAACCTAAATTATTAACCTAATTTTCTTAATTAAAATGTTAACCCTAATTTTTCTACTAACCCTAAAAAATTAACTTATTTTTTTTCTAAACCCTAATTAATATATTAATCTTTATCTTTATTATTATGTAAATAATTTAATATTTTGTTTATTATTATTAAAGTTGTTATATTTTCTTAATTAACCTTTAAAAATTTTCTAATATTTGTCTTACCTAAAAATCATTTTTCTTTTAAAATTTTATTATTTATTATTCTAATCATTATTATTATTATCATTTTATTATTGCTAATATTTTGTGGTTTATTTATTATTCTTATTATATTTATCATTATTATTTTTATTTGATTATTATGTATCTGCTAAAGCCATGTAATATTTGTAGGTTTATTTTCCGTCTTATTTTATTTCGTAAATATTTTTATGGTTAGTAATCTTAGGGTGTGTATAACCTATATGTGATTAAAATTAATTTAGAAAATTAATTTATATAAGATAAATACTTGAATATAAACACTCACACACGTAAGTCGATCTTTGATCGCCATCTTGCACTTCCTAGGTTATCCCTCTCAGTTGCCTTAAAAGTGGTCAAGTCCCTCGAATATAGGGGTGTCTTAAGCAAAGTCTCTTCATAAAATCATCAAGTCCCTACAGTTTAAAAGATCAAGTCCCTTCGAGGTTGCCTACGATAAAAGATTTTGTCCCTTCGAATAAATAATGATAGTCCCTACGAATTGCTAAAGACATCCCTCAAGTTGCTTTCTATGACCATACGATGAGCATACGCCTGTCCCTTAACACGTCCAAGGTAATGACTACCTATTCCTTAATAATAGGGATAGTCTTACCATTAAAAGAACATACGAGAATATGAAAGACTTAATCTAGGGTAGGTATCTCTTAGTTGCTTGCTCACTCTTCAAAAATACTTTTCACACCTCACAATACTTTCTTAAATATTTTTCAAAACAAGGCTTTGTATACATTCATACGAGGATCATTACAAAGTACTTAGAAAAATTTCTAATCACACACTACACTCTTCAAAAACAATTTAAGTGAGCTAAGTAACTAAGAGTCCATGGATAACCATGGATATAAAGGGTGCTAACACCTTCCCTTTGTATAACCTACCCCCCGAACCCAAGTTTTTTTAAAAATAGGTCTTTCCTGTTCTTTTATGTCCTTTCCACTTGGATAAAATAAAAGTCAGTGGCGACTCTTGCTATCCGCAACATTTATAGAAAGTCAGTTCTCCCACCGTGTTACACTTGGGCCTTATATTAGGGTTACATCTCTGCCTGATGGTTCAGAGGGACTAACCCTAGTGTTCAATGGACAAGTCCCCCTCAGGTTTAGTCTTACAAACATAAAATCCATTTCTTAATCTCACCTTTAATTAAAACCCACTTTAATAAAGGCTTGTTATATAATGATTTTAATCCCTAACCGTGGATTAAGTTGAGGTATCTTCCTCATCTTAAGTGTCCTCATCTATCATCCTTCTCTTAGGATGGTGTAATGAGTTCACTAATCCCTAATTAGAGATTAAATTCATTACTTAACCCAAAACAAAAATCCAAAAACACTTGATAATTACAAGTAGGTTAATGATCTTAATCCTGTATCATTAGGGTAATTAAGTTGGGATATTCATCTCACACTTAAGTAGACTCATTATCCCTAGTCAGGGGTGATATAATGAGTTTACGACCCTTGATTAAGGCTTAAGCTCATTATCCTATGCAAAACACCAAAAACAATAAAAAAACTGAAAACACAAAAACAAACAATAAACGTCTCCTCCGGGATTCTCTTCTCATCACACTCACTCTGAAAAACGAGAACTTTCTTCTTCTGTCTAATGCAAGACAGTTAGTACTCGATTCAGACGAGTCATACACTTGAGCATAGGCAAGTAAGCAGTTCTCAACAAAAACACTAAGTCTCTTTGAGTCGAACTACGGTGTTCTGACTTCCTCATTGCACGAGAGGATACATAGGCATAACTTAACAGTTATCGAACAAAAGTCTCTTTGTCTCCCCCCCCCCCCTCTCTCTTTCCTTGGCCTTAGTTTTGAGCATTCACTTTCTTTTTGCATTGACACTTTGTACATCCTTTTCCCCCTAGCTTTTTATGTACATATTAGCACATACATTATCCCCTTTTAAACACAATTAAGTAAGCGTGGATCCCGTCGAGTACGACGGACGATCTGGGTGCTAATACCTTCCCAGGTCGTAACCAACCCCCTTTCTCAGTTTCTTTGGTTCGCAACCGTCTTATCCATATCTTTCCAGGTTTATGCAGCATTACCTTTCCTTCGGGATAAAAATGCCTAGCTGGCGACTCTATTCAACCTCAACCTCCAACATCGCCGACGGTTCACGTTTGCACCGGGATGAAAATCCGGGGAGCGACACATGTGAAAAGGGGAAAACATTTAAAATCACTTTGAACGTTAAGTAACACCGGATGGTTGACTCATACCACATGATTCCCCAGGGCATACATGTACAAACTTTGTTATTGCATGTTTTGTAGGCATGAAGAGAAATATTTCACCAGATGACATTCCCCAAGCAGAATCCTCTCCCCCATCGAGAAAATGCCTTACAACTCTTATCTCCAGCAGAGGTTGGTCCGTAGTATCCCCAATAGAGTGAAAGAAGAAGCCTTCCCCAGCTGAGGTAGAGAAATATGGCAGATACCCAGCAGGACTTCAAAATCAGTTGAACAATTCTCATCACCGAGCGGAGTCATCATAGTTAAGTTTTCCCAATAGGCAGTTGAAAGCTTTACTTCCCCCACAGAGTTAGAATTATCAGAATTCTCTCCTCATCAAGAGTTTGACTAAGAATCTCCCCATCCAAGCCTGAAGATGGTCATTCCCTACAGAGTTTCATGATTTGGATTCACTTATCATTGAAGTATTCCCCAGAGAGGTCGCCAATTTATTTTTGGCCAGTAGGGAAAGTGAACACGGTCAATTGCTCACTTTTCTCATCCAGATCAAGTATTGTCAGAATATCTTGATGTCGTTCCTCGGAAGAATGTTAGTCAGAGTGTTCTCATCCCCAGCGAAGTTACAAATAGTATCCTCCCCTTGCAAAAGCAGTTTTCTAGAGGACCTTATCTTCTCATTCTTAAGGTTCCACATCCCTATGGCAAACTTGTTAGTCATGGTTCATACAAAAGAGTTCTTCGAGGCCCACACCTTCGTGGCAGGCTAGTAGTCTCCTGGCTCATTACAAAAGACAGCATTGTGAAGGCCCACATCTTTGTGGTAGACCAGTTAGTCCTGGTTCATACAAAAGACTTCTTCAAGGCCCACATCCATGTGGTAGACCAGTTAGTCCTGGTTCATATCAAAGACTTCTTCAAGGCCCACATCTCTGTGGCAGGCCAGTTGTCCCCTGGTTCATTATAAAGGACAATATCCAGTTATGTTTGGATTAGACCTTGAAGAGGCATATTTGTTTGATAGATAGTTTGCACTTTTCAGGAAGAGGATTTCATAATGCGTCCTGATCAGCACTTGTTTGTTTTACAGACTTTGTTTCTAAGGCTCACATATCCGTGGCAGACCAGTAGTCATCTGGTTCATTATAAAAAGACAGTTTTCTGAGTCGTAAATCCTATGATATTACGTGCTCATGATTGGTTTGTAGATCCTATGATACTGCAACACGGTTTCAAGGCCCACATCCATGGCAGGTCAGTAGTCATCTGGTTCATTATAAAAGACACTTGTTGGAGTCGTAAATCCTATGATGTTATGAGCTCATGTCCCGGAATATAGATCTTTGGATACCATTTCTTAGAGTATTTCAGTTGGTTACCAACACATCTTCAAGGCCCACGTCTATGGCAGGCCAGTAGTCATCTAGTTCATTATAAAAGACATTTCTCCATTGTTACGAGTTACTATTCACAGTACCAAGGTTTTCAAGCAATATTTTCTTTGGTCAGTTTTATATCCCTTTTCTTCTTCAGCAGAGTGCAAATTTTATGGTTCTTTTGGTATTCAATCACTGTTTATCTCGAACGGCCGACAGTCGACGCTCTCGTCCTTTCCAGATTAACAGTTTCTTGAATATAGGCAACTGTAACACCCCAAAATTTTCCCTCTCATTTTCATATCATTAGTATAGCATGTAGTGTACATATCCCAACATCTTTGCATAGAAAGATGAGGCATAACATCCATAGTTAGAAGCATAGGGCATGTGATAGTCATCCATCAAGCTATGATTCTTCAAAGTCAAGATAAGAGCCAAGTGTTCTTGCAAGAATCCTACAAGGGATCCTCATATCTCATGCAAGCTCGAGCTCATCTTCAAAGCCCTAGAAGGGGTGTTGTTCATCAGAAGTTCATCAGTGCAACACTCTCCTACACAAGGAAACCCTAATTAGGGTTTTGACCCAGAGTAAGATATTCTCATAGTTTTGACCAATTATTTTGGTCAAAGTATTTCATATGGTATACTAGGCCCAGGGGTGAAATTTGGTGCAAAGATTCATCAAGGAAGTCAGGCAATGGTCCAGTTCCTTGTGAATGAAGAAAGAAGTCAATTGTTCAGAAGAAAAGTCAAACAATGGAATTTTAGAGTTTTAATCATGATCATCAACTTCATGGACCTTTATTTGGTCAAGGAACAACATGGAGGATCTCATTTTTCAGGAATCAAGGGCTTGCAAGAAATTTCTAAATTTGGAATTTTTCAAAGGAGAAGTTGCTATTTTTAGAAATCTTTGCCCTAATTCTTCAACCCATTATTTCATGTTCAAAAAAGCTCCAATGTTTTTTCCTTTAACATGAAAGTTGTATATCTTGATTTTCCCTTTCTAAAAAGTACAAGAACACCTTAATAGCCTTCCTAGAACTCAAGTTATGATTTTTTGAAGTTTAAGGCATTTTTAGGGTTTTTGGTGCACACATGTCAAATCCTCATTGGTCCATTACTTTTGCTATCTTTTTTTGTTCTTGTGTCACATGTTATATTTTTATTTCACACTTTTTTAAATAAGCCCTTTATTTTTGCCTGACCCAACGCTTGCTTACTATCACTATATCATGAGCTTCTTTTTTGGTGCAACTTTTGTGAAAGAAAAATAGTACAAAGATAGGTCACGTGGTTTTTCTTATTGGTAGTGAGAAAAGACAACAAATCACACCACCTCATATGCCCTTAACTCATTTTCATTCCACTCACATTACACTACCATCACAGTTTTGCACACAAGAAAGAAAGAAAGAAGTGTCACGTGGGTTAATGGTCACCATGCACTTCATACCAACAATCAATCATCAACCATCTGATCTTCCTCACTTTTTCATCATCAAATGGCAAGGCAACAACATACCAAGTCACACCATAACACCATATATCCTCATGCATATGATTAAGTTTGAAAACAAAATATAAAAGTGAAGCAAGGAAGAATACGAGCTCTGCATTTTGGTGAACAACAAACTTGACCCTTATACCACAATTGCACCACACACCCTTGCCATATAAAGAAGCCAGGTCACGATTTCAAGGGGAGAATGACATTTTTCCATACAAACATCACTCTATGACTCTCATTTTTGCTCTTTCATTCCTCATCTTCATAAGAGATTCAAATCTTAATTTCTTCTCTCGCACAACACATAAACATTTCCATATCATCCTCAACATCATTTTTCACTCACATCATCATCTTGCCTATGAATTTGATAGTGGAGTTTATTTTGGTGATCTTGTGAAGATCATTCAACATTAAGGTTCTTTAATTTCTCCTCATTCTCCAACTCTTAGCCTTTATTTGGCTCAAAAGAAATTCAAGGAAGATCCCCAACGTCTCTGGTTTTCTTAAATCTTCAAGCAAGCTTCACTTCAGATTTGGACTTCAAATTTATTTTTCTTCGATTTTTTCTCATTTAATGCTTGATTTGAGTTGTTGATGCTTTGATATGACTTGTATGAAGTGAGTAGAAGCTCTTAAATTCTTTAGATCGTGATTTGCAGTTTTGAGATCCAATTTTCTTTTGCTTGATTCTCTCTGTATGTGGTGTGTTTGTGAAATTCGTTTGTGGATTCATGACCTATGATGCGTAAGCTTTGTATTGATATGATTATTGTGATTTTCTGGGATTTTTTTATGTCAGTTGACCAGAGTGTGGCCAGAGAAGACGATCGGAGCTTCTCCGGCCAGTGACCTGTGTCTGAGTCTTAAGAATATATTATGACTGTTTGATCTAGTTCCATCTTGTGGCATAAATTTATCCATCACATTAATGAGGATGGTGTGGGTCACGTGATGTCTGGGTTTTATATTTTATTTTTCAGTTTTAATGCTGGCCATAGGATCTGAATGCCTTGTTGAGAATCAATCATGTATGTTGGTTACGCTTACTCGTTTTTTGCTTGACTTTGCCTGATAACCTTTGGATGGGAATAATTTGTTGTGACTAGATCTAGTGCGTTGATTATGCTTACTTTTGGTTGTTGACTTGCTGGATGGCCCTTAGATCTACATAATTTGTAAAACTCATTTTGGAGCGTTGATGTGGAGGACCTTGATTTTGTTTGACTCTGAGTTTTTTTGTTAGCGCGTTGGGCTTTTATTCTATTCATACCCCTCAATTTGGGCATGTTTCTCTTATGCGCCTTGTGGGATTGTTGAACTCACCCCCTGGCTTTTATTTTCTTTTATCTCTTTTATTTATTTCCATTTCAAACTTAATTTTTTAAAATAGTTTCATGTCTCTAAAAATTCCCAAAAAAAAATCATGAATGTTCTCTAACATTTTATAAAATTTTCTCAAATTTTATTTTTCCTTTTTATTAATTATTAAAGCTCTGAATTAATTTTCCTTTTAATTTCTTTTTAATTGCCTTATACCATGATCACTTGAGTTTGTTGATTTTATATCTTGACTTCTAAAATAGTTCTGACCCTGGTTCTTTTTGCTATGTGTCCATAACATGTTAAGGTATGTTAATTATTTTTGTGTTGATTTTTAGGCTTTGTTTGACTGAATTTTGGTTTGTTGCTTCATGCTTAAGTTAGTGTAACCCTAGCCTCACTTTGCCCAATTGTTTGATTGACTTTGCTTCTGATTCTTGACTTGTGACTTTTCCTTGATGTTTATTCATGATTGAAGACCTTTGATGCTTAGTTCCATAATTGTTGATGCATTTTTACTATTTCTTTGAGGGTTGAACTTGAGTTTCCTTATTTGAAGATGTTTTAAGCCATGTTTGTTTGTTTGCTTAGGAAGGCACTTGTGCCATCATATAAGATCTTGTTTGAGTCCCATAAACATGTTATATAATCCCTGGTTGTGGTATGTGAACCCCATCTTTACTTGTCCTATGCCTACCTAGTGCACTAAGTCACATCTTTCCACAAGCATGAATCATGTTCCACTTCACTTCACACTTCTTATCTTCTCCCTTTGCTTGAACATGTGCCTATGTGTTTTTTCTGTGATTGAATCCTCTTATTAGGCACATGATTAAGATGTTTAGGTTCTGACTTTAATCTTACTTGTTTAACTTTAACTTGTATACTTCACTTAATCATTTACTTCCTTCTTACTTTTTCCTTTAATGATTTGCTTGTAGTCGGTGGGATTTCTCTCATTCCTTTTTGTATGAATTTGTATGACTAACATTAGAGGTCTTCTTTGAACATTAGGTTCTGACGTTGTTGGTTTGTGATATTTAAATCTGTATGGTTCCATGCCTTGAACTTGTTTGAACTTCTTACTCTTGTGTGAATATTTCTAACATTTCAGGGGCTATGGTAAGTCTAGAGGTGTGGTTGTAACTTCCACATATCAACACTCATCATTCACTCCTTTTATGCTTTCTCAACTTGTGTTTGTGATGTGCTTAGGCCATAAATGTCAAACTTCTTCTTTATCCCCCTTTAGGATCATCTTACCTTCTTGTAAGAAGTAAGTTGAATCCTTCTGATCCTTTCTTTTTCTTCTGCTTCTTTTCTTTCCTTCTTCTTCATTAAGATAGACTTCAAACCACACTAACCTATGACTCATATGCATGATAACATCTAGGATTGTTATCCCCCTTTAGCTTTTACCTTTGAGATCCTTTTAGTGCTCTCTCTTCTCATCTTCAAACTTAACTCCAAATCACTTAATAACTGACAAGTCTTCTCATGTGCCAAGAGACTTTTCCATGGGGTACTTGCACACGTCCCATTTCGGGGCGAGGTGTAGGGTATCTATCATGATGAATAGGTCTTAGAATGAGACTACTTCACAATGAAAAGCTAAAAAATACTTCTTAATCAAAAACCGCAAAAACACTTAATAAAGTCCAATAGGTTAGTGTGTCTGAGTCTTCCTCTTAGGGACTAGATTTGGGGATTTCTCCCATAGCTAGGTGTGCTTCTTGCCCATTCCATTTCGGGATGTTGTAAGAAGTACACATCCCATTGAGTAAGACTTAGGTACACTCACCTATGCAAACCTCAAAGCAGAAAACTCATAAAAAGCACTGAACAAAGAATAATTGTCTCTCCTTAGGGACCTTTTTCTCATCACCTTCATTCATAACGTAAGAACTTTCTCCTACTTGTCTCTTTGCAAGACGGTAATGCACTCGTGCCAAACGAGCCTGCAACACCAGAGCTTTGACATAAGCAGTTCAAGCTTTTAAAACACAAGCCAGTTTTCCTCCCTAGTTAGGAGAACTACAGCGTCTCTGATCCTCATGTCCATATGAGGTACGTAGGCAGCGGGGTAAGGCCCGTTTGAGCACTTTTTCCCTACATTTTCCCCTTTCTTTTCTTTTCTCCATATCCAGTTTCAGTCCTTCTTTTTGCAGCTGATTTCATTTCTTCACCCTTTGAAACATTTTTTTTGCAAGCGTGGATCTCGTCGGGTACGGCAGACGATCTGGGGTGTTAATACCTTCCCAGATCGTAACCGACTCCCGAACCCCGTTATTTGGTTCGCAAGACCTTTGTCCTTCCTTTTCTTTTCTTCGGTTTGTACAATATTATTGTTTCCATTCCTTTGGGATAAAAATGCCTAGCAGACGACTCTATCCTTTTCCGTGACACTTTCGCGTTTGTATCATGATGGAAATCTAGGGAGCGACAACACACACATAAGGTTAAAAAAAAATCTAGAAGAATGGGTCTTGGTTCTTGATGATTATCAAAAGTTGATCAAATCCTCAACAAGATTCATCAACTCATTCTCAAATTCACACAAAAACAACAATCCAATTGCACAAAACAAGATGAAACAAAAAAAAAGATAAAGAATTGACATGGATGCAATATCAAAATGTTGGTGTTTGGAGAAGAAGAGATAAGAATGATGTAAAGATGAATACACTTAGAAGAAAGGACAAAAATAACTATTTTTGTCTCTATGAATCATCATAGGTTTCTCACACTCAATTAAATCAAAATAAACAATCATTTAAATAAATGAAGAAAAATTGAGTTTTTTTATGGTTTGATTTGAATCAAGAAAGAATTTGATTTGAATCAATCTAGACAGAATAAAAAGAGACACTTTTTAAAACAAATAATTCGAATCATTATTTGCACTTAATTCGAAATATATCACAATAAAATAAAAAAGACTTAAATACACTTTTAGTCCCTTTATTTTGATGTTTTTTAACTTTTAGTCCCTCCATTTTAAAAATCAGTTTTTTAGTCCCTGAAACTTTGCATTACTTGGGATTTGGTTGGTCCCCCTATCATTTGTCGGCATGGCAGTGATAATTGAGATAAAAAATATATTTTTAATGATGTAGCAATGATGAGTAGATTATTTACTATTTTTAATTAATAAATTAATTAATTATGTGACATTCATTATTAGATTATTTAATATTTTAAATTAATAGATCTAATGATTTAATAATTTTAGTTAAATCTTTTAGAGTTATTATTATTTTATTAAAATTTTAAATTACTTTTAGGCCCAAGCCCTAATTTTATAACTATATAAGTCTAATATTCAAGATTTAGCTTCTAATGAAAATATGTGATTTATAAACACTAATATTTGATACAAAATCGAAAATCGATGTGGGACTAAGAAAATCATTTTCTACAACTGAAGTAGTTCTTGCTTTTTTTCCAAATTGAACTTCACTTCATACTCTAACATTACATATACTAACCCATCAATTCATTGTAAATTAAAGGTTACAACAAGTTCCACCAACGGTTACTAACACCACATAAACCAACCCTTAATAAGTCACGACGTGTATGATCATTATTCTAGGTTATATATGTTGGCAATAGATGAAAAGATTAGAGAACTATCAAATTGTTTATCCTGGAATTGATTGTCAGAAGATATGTGGCACTCTAAATTCTGCTTTTTTGTCATTTCCTTAATGGCATTTTATATTTTTTCCATGTCAAGTGATTTTCGTAAAATTTGGATTATATTATCGGCTTAATTCATATTGCATGGGATATTTAACAAATTGCATTGCACTTCCAATTTAGATGAAGTTACATTTTTCTTTTTCATACATCTGTCTAGGGGTGTTCGCGGTGCGGTTTGAACGGTTTTTACGCAAAAAATCATCTGAACCGCGAGAGAAAAAAGCATGATGTTTGATTTGGTTCGGTTGACTTTAAAAAATAAAATCAAACCAAACCAAATCAAACCAATACAGTTTGGATTGGTTCGGTTGGTTTGGTTTTTTATAATATTTTTATTGAGTCATACATACATCTATAGAGAACAACATAATTTTGTATTTAGTCATTCATACATAATCAAATAGCAACAAAACTCATCATATTTAGACAATAAATTTTCATTTAATAGATAAAAATAAGATTATATCAAAGTAGAATAAAAAACATAAACAGTAGTATAAAACAATATCAAAAATATTACAATAAAAAGAAAAAACGGTGGATAGGAAAGATTAGAGAAGATAAAAAAGAAAGATCATAAGATATGCGATATTATAGAAGAAATGTGCGATAAAAACGTAATTGGATGAGAAAACAATAATATAAAAAAAGGAGAAGATGAATATGAAAAAGAAAGAGCATAATATAAGAGAGATTAGAGTAAAAGAGATGAGATGTACATAGTAAATATGATGAGAAGAATGTGTGATACTACTCGAAGAGATTTGAAAATGTTAAAACTAAAACCCTAAGTGTGACTAAGAGAATATTTGTATGGTTAAGGCATAGATTTAAGTTTTGGATTGGATGTGGGATAAGCGAAGTTTGGTTTGTAACATAATGCGGTTTGGTTTGGTTTAGTTCGGTTTGCAAAATACAAACCGCAAATCGAACCAAACCGCGCGGTTTTGTTAAATAATGGCCCAAATACATCCGAACCAAGTGCGTTTTTTTTGCGATTTCGGTTTGGTTTGGTTTGGTTTGCGATTTTCTATTGGGTTGATTTGGTTTTGAACACCCCTACATTTGTCTCATTGGAAAGCTTATAGAATTTTGTTAGTCCCACATTGTTTCCTAAGAAAAAGTAAAGGGTTTATAATGCTAATTTAAACAATATGTTTTAAATTGAAAAGTGACTCTATGGGCCTAATGGTCTAGCCCCAAAATCTTCTTTTTTAAGTATATTGACTAATTAATTTAAAAATCATAATTAAAATTATTAATTGATTTATTAAGAAAATATAATTATAATTATAATTAATTAATAAATTTAATAACGAAATAATATAAGATAATCTAATCATCACTGTCACATTATTAAAAATATAATTTTTATTCAAAAAAAATTAATTTTTAAAATGGAGGGACTAAAAATAAAAAAAAACATGTACATTTTGAAAACTTAGAAAAACACACACGGACACACAGAGGATAACATGTACACTTTGAAAAATAAAATTATTTCAAAAACGAAATAAAGTTTACTAAAATATAAGATCTATCCAAACCTAACCAAAAGCAAAAACCTTAACTGAGCTAGATGACAATGGTGTCGTCTTTGATTTTCCTATGTGAAACTAATTTTGTTTTTCTTTCTAATTCACTATTAGACATATAGTTACAAAAGATTTTTCATTTGTTACAACAAAATCAATTCAAATTGAACAAGAAAACCCCCTTCCTAATAAGTGGTCAGTGTTTCCACACCCAAAAATGGCTGCGTGGCCAACTTTGCATGTCGTAAAAGATTCGTTGAATTTATAGTTCCATGACAAAAGCTAACCTATTCAAATATCTCGTCCTTCGTTTTCACGAGGAGAAAAACTAAGCATTGTTCATTTGTTGAACGAGAAATCAGTTCTCCACATACATATTGTATGGACATAAATCTTCTTCCAATTATTCTTCTGATAAGATGTTATGCTCTGTCTCATTAAAATTTACGATAAGCAATGAAAGATCCATGATACATAACCTTGACATTTAGCATTTTCAATCATTTTGTGGATATTCAAACAACTCGCTACAACAAAAATACCAGGTTGTAACAAGACAAAAGTACTATATTTTTCATTCGAGCAATAGTCTATTTTTGTAGAAATGACAATTTCTTTGAAAATAGACAATATGATATAATATCTCTTATCATCCAAAACATAATCGATTAATCGCTTAAACTCAACATAAAACCATTATCAGAGTAAGAAACCATCACTTTCAGGCAGAACTTCAAAATTTCTTCCATCCCCACATTTCTCTTGAGTCGCACAGCCACGCTTAACCACATTTCTTCCATCCCCACAATTTTAGTAACCTAATTCATATCATCAGGTTAGAGATTAAATCTTTCCACACTTCTTGACTACAACTCATTACTAACCAACTTCAAAACAACAAAAAGTGCCCCCAATTCTAATACTTCATCTCTGGAATCTCATACTTCCCCGCTGATTTCAGCTTGAATTATCTCTAAGAATAGTAATCCAACCATTAGCTTCATGACTAGAACCTCAAATCTATGTGATAGTTATACAATGTCACTCTAAAGTATTTGTAACTACAATATTCTCTGTATCAGTATTCTTTCCATACACGTAACATTCGGAAAGGAGTGCAATCAAAACAAACATCATATATAATTTTCAACTTCTTGAAAAACATTAAGGGTGAAAGCTGCAATAATAAATTTTAAATCCAAACAAGTTTTGTTTAATATTTTATTACAGATAAGTTTCAGAATAAACAGGTCAAAACAGTTTATGAAGTATCATATTTTTAATGTACAGCCTGTAAAGTTGTAATATACTAGTACCATCTACTGTAAATGATTCATACTTTTAAATATACCATTGGATTACGAATCCAAATTCAATAATAGTTAAGATGAAAGACAGAATGCAATATAAGAGACACAAAGGCATGCCTTTCCCAGTCTTAGAGGTGGTAGATATGACTTGTTACACTAATGACCTCATGTTCTATTATTGCCATTCCAATCATATCATATACCTCATGTTCTATTATTGTCGTTATACCGACGACCTCATGCTCTATTATTGTCATTACACCGATGACCTCATGTTCAGGCCATATATTGTCCAATGTGGGACTCATAACACTTAGACTTTGTTTAGGTATTAGGAGAGGAAGAGGTGAAAGGCCTTTTTAGGGGAAACAGAAGGACGGGGAAGATAGTCCTCCACCTTACACAAGGGTTTATTCAGAATAATAAAGACAATTTCTCATGGACAAACCTTAAAACACTTATGTTTTTCCCATTGTCCTGCAATGTGAAATCTAGTCTGAAATTTCTTTACGACT
This sequence comes from Lathyrus aphaca, assembly GCA_963966055.1. Taxonomy (NCBI): domain Eukaryota; kingdom Viridiplantae; phylum Streptophyta; class Magnoliopsida; order Fabales; family Fabaceae; genus Lathyrus; species Lathyrus aphaca. The sequence goes on from OZ014520.1 coordinate 512,048,899, forward strand.
AAGAATATATTAGTGACATGATATATCGCTGCATTACTTGAATCTACTCTCACATTGCCATGTGGCTTCTTTAGACATGAAGAACTCCAAAGTCCAGAGGTGCAAGGTTGGACCTCACAATAACCCTATTTTATTCAAAAGAAAAAGGGTAAGTCATAAGATGTAAAATGAAAAGGAAGAAAAGTGATTTATGAACTCCAGGCCAAAATATTTCCATATTAGTTATTATGTCACAATTCTTCCAAGATTAATGAAGGACATTGTGATAGAACCCAGAATTTCAATTAAAACGAAAGTGAATATTATTTAATGCAAGTGTAAGCTCAAACGCTCTACAATGAAAAAACAGAAAACATTCTTCCAAAATTAATGAAGGATATTGTGATAGAACCCAGAATTTCAATTAAAACAGTGAATATTATTTAATGCAAGTGTGAGCTCAAACGCTCTACAATGAAAAAACAGAAAACAGCCCGGCGTCAACACTCCTCCTACCAGAGAGATAGTCTCACCTAAACAATTTCTTAACATAAGTCTCAATGATGTTGCGGGTTGTGTTGCTTGGACTCCCTTACCCGCCACGATGCCCTTCACACAGCAAGTACACCCTCAAAAGGAACCATTGGTCCATGAGCCCAATTAAATTGGAGAGGCTCACTTGAAAAAGAAATTAAGCCAACCCACATTTTAATTCCTTTCTCCCACTTACTAGAATTATTATTGGTCTAATCCAGTAGGGTTAGAATGTGACCCAACTCACACATTACCCTTAGTTTATCTAGATATGGATCTGCACCATTGATGTCGCACGAATTCTCCTAGATGATCTTTTGTACTCGTTCCATACATGATTCCTCCTAGATGATCTGCACCGTTGATGTCGCACGAATTCTCTTGATATGGATCTTTCTAACCATCACCAACCAATTACTTGCTTCATTCTCTGCACCTCTCTCATCTTCTCCAAACTCAATTTTTCCTAAACTGTTTTCAACTTATCTGTCACTTTGCCATTAATTTGTTTGAACTCAGTTTTTGATTCATCGTGGTCAACTCCATCTTCACGATTGATGGTCACGGCTATAGCACCTCTGACACTGGCCTGTGGTTTTTTTACGTAGCTTCTTGTAATCTATGTACCTCAACTGGCTTCACCTTTAACTTCTTGACTTATTTCACTCATAGAAGACAGAATGATTGCAACAAGGTGGATTATTCTAAGAAAAAGGAAAGAATTTCCAACAAATCATGGAAGAGAACATTAATCTTGTTAAAATCAAATAAAAGTGAACAAACAGATAAGAGCCAATTAACATTAAACACTTCTTCATGAATCCAACACACCATTTTATCCTCAAATAACTAGAAGGTGAAATTTTAAGCCCTCTGTTCCAACCAATGTAACATTACTTCTTATGCAGTCTGCCAGTCCAAAGAGAATCATCCTGTCCTTGCTTAACAGAGAAATCCAAAAGCAATTAACACAATCTTTAATTTGTGCATAAGTCAAACACTCAAAGGATACCAACAAACAACCTTTGCAAGATCATAGTTAAATCTGCAAGAATCTTAGCCCAGAAGATATGATTCTGAAGTGGCAAATAATTAGATCATAGGATTTCAGTACTATGTAAGTCCTTTACTCTGCTGTTTCTTAAACATGATAACTCCACGACACGTGGATAAATTGTAGATAAATGAAAATTTCAAAATATGTACATTTAAGAGCATACCATATAAAAGGAATATAGTAAACAGTTGTCGGACAATTAAGATAAAAAAAGTAGAAGAAAAACAACTATCAACAAATATCCTTCTTGAAACAAATAAAGAATTATCAACAAGCATGCAAGGAATCAACAAGTGATTAGTATAATTGATAAGATGCATTTCGAATATCAGATCCGACTCTCACAATTTTTTTGAAATTCGACCAATAAAAACATGCTAGCATCTCTTACAATTAGCAATATATGCATTTTAGTGATTCCAAACATGTGAAGCCAAATGCATAATGGTAAATACACTTACAAAATGCAATGGACAGGACAAGATTGTGTTGCATCTTCAAATGTTTTGCTTGAAATCAGCCCACTTAGCAACAAACAACCTGTGCTTTCCATAAACTGATTCAATAGCACAGTCGTTTCATCTAACAGAGCACATTTTGGGAAACAACTTCAAGACCGAGTATATGAGTATGCCAATGAAGCCTTTAAATTCTGAACTCTTTGCTTGCTCCTACATCATATTATCTCACACAAAGCCACCAAGCAATCAAAAAGTGGCAAATAATTTCACTTGAAATTACTCTGCAAAAACATAAATTTTTAGATTCAGTACTATTAAGTATTAAATCATCAACATATTCCCAGTTCAAATGCAAAATCTCATAAGGAATTATATGCAAGAAGGTCCAAGGTTTAAATCTCTGCTAGTAACATTCCCCCCTCCTCCGAACAAACTAACTATTAACATTTGCCTATAAAAAAAAACAGTTTAAATGTTATTGAGTTTGTTGGGAGGGGAAAGAGACCAGAGTAGATTTAACATTCAATGATTTTAGTATGAAAATTAAATGTGTTATGTACCAGCAGCGGTAGTAAACTTTGCCAGATTTCAACTGCACTGCATAATCCAAGCTATAACCAACAAGGATTTATATTTTATACTATTAAATTTCCACATCAACCAACAAGTCATCATCTGGCATGTCCCCAGCCTTCTTCATTTTTGTATGTAAATCAAGAAGTAAATATCCTAGATCCTCAGATTGAGAATGTGATTTATCACCGACTACAAATACTTGCACTGTATTTCCGACTTCAATCCAACTACAACCTGGCTGCTTCTTTAACCCTTTGTCTTTCATCTTCATTCTAACGTTGGCAGCTTCTTTCCACTTCCCTACAGAAGCATACATATTTGAGAGTAATGAATATGTGCCTGCATTTTCTGGTTCAATTTTCAAAACTTTATCAGCTACGAGTTTCCCAATATCAGTGTTCCCATGCATGTTACATCCAGCTAGGAGTGCACCCCAAACAGATAATGATGCCTCTTTCCCAAGTCCCTCAATGATATTGAAAGCTTCTTTCAGCCTTCCCGCACGACCACAGAGATCAATTAGACAACTATAGTGATCTTCTCTTACTTGTATATATCTGTTTTTGAAAAGCTCATCAAAGTATTTAAGTCCCTCGTCAACTAAACCAGCATGACTACAAGCTGTGAGAAGTCCAACAAAGGTGACATCATTGGCTTGGAAACCTAATTCTTGCATTTTATTGAATAGATTGATTGCTTCATTTCCATATCCATGGTGTGCATAGGCGGCAATCATACCATTCCAAGATATCAAATCCATGTGGCCGGATAATCCATCGTCAAACATCTTCCTAGCAACATGCAACTCTCCACATTTTGAATACATATTTATCAGCGCTGATACCACTTGTGTGCTCTCCTGAAAAACTGTTTTACTAATCATTTGATGGATTTGTTGTCCTTCAATAAGACCTGCCAAGTCACTACAAGCACTTAAAACAGTCACAAAAGTTCCAGTGGCTGGTTTTAATCCATCATTAGCTTGCATTTTATTAAATATTTTCAATGCTTCTTCACTTAGACCATGCTGTACGTACCCTGTCATCATAGCAGTCCAAGTAATGATATTCTTTTGTGGCATTGCATCAAATAACTTCTCTGCCCTATTCAAGTCCCCATTTTGAATGAAACCCGTAACCATCGTATTCCACGAAGGCATATCCCTCTGAGGCATCCTCTCAAACAACTTTAAAGCCTCATCCAACCTCCCATTCTGCGCATAACCCCCAATCATCGCATTCCAAGAAACCACATTACGAATCGGCATCCTATCAAAAAGCTCCCGAGCATCATCAATTCTCCCATTTTTCGACAAACCCGCAACCATAGTCGTCCAAGAAACCACATCCCTTTCCCGCATCTTATTAAAAAGGCTCTGCGCATCCTCAATCCTCCCCGAATGTGCCAAGGCCGTCATGATCGTATTCCAAGAAACCACATTCCTCTCCGGCATTCTTCTAAACAAATCCAAAGCCTGTTCAGTTCGACCATTCCGTGCATACCCATCAATCATCGTATTCCAAGACACAACATTCTTAATCGGCATCTCATAAAACAACCTCTCAGCTTCCTCAATTTGATTCAACTTAACATACCCACTAACCATAGCAGTACAAACAATCACATTCTTCTCCGCATCCGATCTATCAAACAGCTTCCTAGCTTCCTTAATCATGCCACCCTTGATATACCCGCTTATCATTGTAGTCCACAAACAAACATCCCTGTCAGACATTTCATCAAACACCTTGCGTGCTTCGTCGATCTTTCCTTCCTTACATAGCTTTGAGATGAAGAAATTGCAGCGCTTCATTTCAAAGCTAGGAGTGACAGTGGATGCTAACCTGATCCTGATATTATTGAGAAATGGGAAGCCATGTATGATATAGTTTGGGTGTTTGTTGAGTTTGGGAACATTCATTAAAATGAAAGATAAATGATGATAGAGCCTCTTCATATTTAAAAACGTGTTGTGAGGTCTTCTAACAGTAACTTGATATGAGATTTAAATATGTACGGTACCTACTATTACTCTTCTATTAAATTTCTGAATTTAAAAAATAATATACAGACTTGTAAAAATATTTTACAATTCTATTTTGAATATTTTATTTTATTATTTGGATATTTTAAAATGGATTAAGAAAAATTTTCATTCCATTTAAATTAGAAGGAGAAATATATAACGGTAAGTGATCGAAAAGAAATAGAATTCATACTAGTCTATTATGTTTCACTATGTGGAATATTAGAACAAATCCTAGTACAAATAATATGTCGTCGAAGTTCGTTCACATTTATTGTTTAATTGGACTTTGTGTTATGTATTCAATTGTTTAAGTTAGCTTGTACCCTAAGTTAGCTTGTAATGGATAATTGTTAAAAAGCTCATTAGATTACTATGTTAGTTTTATTATAAATAGCGTACTAGTCTCTCATATTTTGCATAAGGGAAAATAGGAAGATAAAACCTTAATTCAAAAGTGAGAAAGGTTATTTGTTATTCTTGTATACTTGTAATCTTGTTTTGAGAGAAAAAGAAAGAATAGCAGTTTATAACCAATATTTGTTGTTACCTTTGGTAATCCTAACCTTTTGGGTTTCTTGAGAAACCTATTATACTTTGTTTCTAAGGTATCTAATTCACAACAAATTGGTGTGGTGAGCGTGGAGAAGATGCCTTCAACAAAGTATGAGATTGAAAAGTTCACCGGAGTGAACAATTTCGGTCTGTGGCGCTTGAAGATTAAAGTCCTAAGTATTCAGCAGAGTTGTTTGGAAGCGTTGAAGGGAGAGACGATCATGAATGTTGCGTTAACGGCAGTTGAAAAGACGGTCATGATTGATAAAGCACACAGTGCAATATTGTTGAACCTTGGTGATAAGGTTCTTCGACAGGTATCAAAGGAGACGACGACGTCAGGGTTATGGTTGAAACTTGAAGGTTTGTACATGACCAAATCGTTGGTGAATCGACTCTACCTGAAGCAAGCCTTGTATTCATTCAAGATGAGTGAAGAAAAAATGTTGGTTGAGCAGTTGGATATGTTCAACAAGTTGATTCTTGATCTTGAAAATATTAATGTGAAGATCGATGACGAAGATCAAGCGTTGTTGCTGTTATGCACTTTGCCCAGAACACATGCTCACTTCAAAGAAACTCTCTTGTATGAAAGAGATTCACTGACCTTTGAAGATGTTCAATCTGCCTTGTACTCTAAGGACTTGAACGAATGAAAGGAGCAAAAATCTTCGACGATTGGTGAAGTTTTGGCCGTTAAAGCGAAATTCTTGCGAAATGATGGTAAGTTCGACAAGAATAAGGGTAAAAGTCAGTAGAAGTCTTATAGTGGTGAAGCATCTGGTGTTCGATGTTATCCTTGTAAGAAGGGGGTCACATTCGAAAGATGTGTCCTGAACGCCTAAAAGGTCATGGAGGTAATGATAATGGTAATGTTGTCATTGTTCAAGATGATTTCGACTCATATGATGTTCTTGTGGTTTCTAGCGACGACTCAAGAAAAGAGTGGATTATGGATTCAGGTTGCACTTGGCACGTGACTCCAAACAAAGATTTGTTCGAGGAATTATGTGATCAAGATGGTGGATCAATGCTGCTGGGAAACAACAAAGCTTGCAAAATTACAGTTATTGGATCTATGAGATTCAAGCTCCATGATGAGTCAATAATACTATTGATTGAAGTTAGGTATGTACCTGACTTGAAGAGAAATTTGATTTTTCTTGGTGAATTCGATAAGAAGGGATATGTCTTTCAAGGAGAGAAAAGAATCCTAAGATTCATGAAGGGTTCGAAGGAAGTCTTGAGAGGCGTGAAGAAACAAGGTTTGTATACCCTTGAGGCTGAAGTTGTAAGTGGTTCGAAAAATATTGCATCCACGAAAATGTTGTCGAAGACAAAATTATGGCACATGAGATTAGGCCATGTCAGCGAGAGAGGCCTGATCGAACTGGGGAAACAGAACCTGCTAGGTGGTGACAAAGTCGAGAAGTTGGAGTTTTGTGAACCTTGTGTATTTGGTAAAGCATGTAGGGTAAAGTTTAACAATGGTAAGCAAAGAACACATGGATCCCTTGATTACATTCATGCTGATCTTTGGGGGGCTGCAAGGAATCCTTCACATTCAGGTGCGAGATATTTTCTATCCATAGTTGATGATTATTCCAGAAAGTTATGGGTATTCATTCAGAAGACGAAGGATGAAACTTTTGAGAATTTCAATAGTTGGAAAGTTCTGGTCGAAACTCAAACTGGCAGAAAGGTAAAGAGGTTGAGAACTGATAATGGTCTTGAATTCTACAATGAAGCTTTCGATAGTTACTGTGTCGAGTCTGGGATTGCAAGGCATAAGACTGTAGCAGGTACTCCATAGCAAAATGGTATAGTTGAGAGATTCAATCGAAAAATCCTAGAAAGGGTTAGATGCATGTTGGTTAGTGCTGGATTGAAGGTGTTTTGGGCTGAGGTTGTTTTGACAGCAACATATCTAATAAATAGACGTCCTTCGGCTGCGTTAGATATGAAGACACCTGAAAAAGTTTGGTCGGGACATCCACCAGATCTCGACAAACTGGGAGTATTTGGATGTGTAGCCTATGCTCACATTAGGAAATACAAGGTCGAACCTAGAGCTCTAAAATGCATGTTCATGGGATATCCTGAAGGAGTCAAAGCTTATAGGCTATGGTTCCTAGAGCCAGGTCACAGGAGGTGTATCATCACTCGAGATGTAGTTTTCAATGAAGCTGAGATGGCTTTCAAGAAAACTGGCGATGTTGTCGAAGAGCTGGAACAGGGAGAAATTCCTGTTGAGGTGGAGCAGATGGATGTGAAGACTGCATTCTTATATGTTGATCTTGATGAAACAATCTTGATGAAGCAACATGAAGGGTATGTCGAAGAGGGGAAAGAAGAGTATGTGTGCAAACTGAAAAGATCTTTATATGGGCTGAAATAATCTCCTCGACAGTGGAATAAGAGATTCGACAAGTTCATGGCACGCATAAGTTTCATCAGAAGTCAGTTCGAACACTGTGTTTACTTCAGATTTCGACCCGGTAATTCATTTGTTATTTTGTTGCTTTATGTGGATGATATTCTAATATCAAGAAACAATGTCAAAGATGTAATGAGGGTGAAGGTTGAACTCAATAAAGAGTTATATATGAAGGATCTGGGAACTGTGTCCAGGATTCTTGGGATTGACATCCTGAGAGATAGAAAGCAGTCGAAATTATGCTTATCTCAAGAGGCATACTTGAAGAAGATTCTTGATAAGTTTGGTATGTCGAATTCAAAGCCTGTTGTGACTCCAACAAACCCTCAATTCAAGCTGAGTATAGATCGGTGTCCCACTACTGATGTCGAAATAGCTTATATGAATAGCATTCCATATGCTAATATAGTAGGTTCTTTGATGTATGTTATGGTTTGTACTAGACCCGATATAGCATATGCAATAAGTCTTGTAAGCAGGTACATGTTGAATCCTGGAAAGGCTCACTGGCAAGCATTGAAGTGGATTCTAAGGTACATAAATGAGTCTTTGAGCAGAGTCCTAATATATAATGGAGCCTTTGGTGAAGATAGTAAAATAACAATAGAAGGATATGTCGACTCTGATTATGCAGGTTGTATGGATTCCAGAAAATCTATTTTTGAATATGTTTTCACTATGTTTGGCACAACAATTAGTTGGAAAGCAACACTTCAGAAGTTTGTTGCCTTATCAACCACTGAAGCAAAATATATCGCCCTAACTGAAGTTGTAAAGGAGGCATTGTGGCTTGAAGGTTTTGCAAAGGAGCTGAAACTTCAAGGTCGAAGTATCATTATTAAATGTGATAGTCAAAGTACAATACACCTGTCGAAGAACTCAGCCTACCATGAGCGAACCAAGCACATTGATGTGAGGCTGCATTTCGTCAGAGGGGTAATCGAGCGTAGAGAAGTCCAAGTGCTGAAGGCTTCGACAGATCATAATGTTGCTGATATGATCACCAAGACGTTGCTCAGTTGCAAGTTTTTCCACTGTATGCAGTTGATAAAGCTGCATGAAGAAAGATAGTTTGTTTCTTGTTAGTACAAGATGTGTTCCAAGGTGGAGATTTGTGGAATATTGGAACAAATCCTAGTACGAATAGCATGTCGTCGAAGTTCGCTCACATGTTATTGTTTAATTGGGCCTTGTGTTATGGATCCAATTGCTTAAGTTAGCTTGTACCCTAAATTAGTTTGTAATGGGTAATTGTTAAAAAGATCATTAGGTTAGTATCTTAGTTTTATTATAAATAGCATATTAGTCTCTCATATTTTGCATAAGGGAAAATAGGAAGATAAAACCTTAATTCAAAAGTGAGAGAGGTTATTTGTTATTCTTGTATACTTGTAATCTTGTTTTAAGATAAAGGAAAGAATGACAGTTTATAACAAATATTTGTTGTTATCTTTGGTAACCCTAAACCCTAACCCTTGTGGGTTTCTCGAGAAACCTATATATATATATATATATATATATATATATATATATATATATATATATATATATATATATATATATAAAGGAGAAAACTTAAATATCAATTTTTTTAAATAAAAATATGATAAGTGTATAATTTTTTTAAAAATATATATAATTTTTTATATTTTTTTACTTCTTAAAAGATATTTAAGTGCAAATGTCATATTTTCATTAAAAATAGTAAAAATCAAAATTGTAGGTAAGTTTTCTCCAAAAATCTATTGATAACATGTCATTTATTTTAATTGAGAAATAAAATATATGTTACACTTTTTAGTGAGTAGAATCCCTTCTCTTTATATTCAAAATAAAATAAAGGGATTATTATTAATTATTAATTGAGAACATTTTCGTTGATACTTACATTACTCATTTTATTAATTAAATATTAAATTAATTTGTTTGAAATTTTTTTTGATAAGTAATTTGTTTGAAATTTAAACTGAACTAAATAAAAATCGTAAATCATTAAAAAATATATATTATTGAAAATGTTTGAATTGATTTTTAAAAATTGCTCTAAATTGAACCAAAATATAAGTATATATTTTAAATTTTACTTATTTTATACTACTATAATATATTTTGTTAATTTATTATTTGTTGATATTTAATTTATTTTAACATTATTTATTAAGTTTGTTTAATTTTCTTTACTATTTCATTTCTTTTGAACATTCTCCTTTTGTAATATTAACTTTTAGTATAATATAGGTAATGGATCACATCAAATCAGTTATTTTATTATTTTTTTATTGTTAATATTTGTACATAAAGAATCTGAACAGGTCTTTGTGGCCTTCAACTGGAATTGTGGTGCGTTGATGAGAGGAAATGGTGGGCTACCTGCAAGGTACTCCGACACTCAAGTAAGTTTCAGAATGAGATGACTAAAGAGTAAGCAAAAAGGGGATTAGAAGCGGGCGCGTAGCCTTTGATTAAGCCTAACTGTTTCCAGAAATCAGGTGGGCAGTTGACCGCGTGGAAAGCGCTAAGGCGCGTGAGGGGGAAGTCCCCAAAGGTTATATGCCAACGACTCTATTTCATAACGGTCATATCCTCGTTGATTCCTTAATGGGCTTGGCCTAGTTGAAGTCAGGATTGAGCCTCAATTTAGTGTAGGGCATATGTTTGGTCAGTCCAGAACAGTAACCCCCCAAGTCGCTATGCCCGGAGGGGATAGTGACTTTAAGGTGCCGAGGAGGTGATCAATATGGCTTAGGTGCAAACATGACATAATTCCTGATTTTTGGTGTCAAGCATCTGTTCGCAAGAGGAATTTAAACAGATTTCCAAAAGATTTTCTTCTTGGGAAGATAAAGCGTCTAAGGTCTTAATGACACGCGTAATTAAACGTCGTCATCTATTTATGACACATGGGGCTAGCCCTAGGTAATAATTGCGTTGACCCTTGCGATTATTTATGCAAGTTTGAGACACTATAAAGAGGGAGAGGACAAGCTCATTTGCTCATTTCTTACGAACTTTTCCCCCTGTCGTGATATTTTGTCTGCAACTTTCTTGCCGGATTCCTACTGCTGCCACCGTAAACTTCCTAGAAACTCCCATGGATCCAGGTACATATTCATCTTCTACCTTTGTTTTTTGGGTTTGATTGATGAACATTAATCTGTTTCCTATGAACTTCATAGGATCTTCATTGTTTTCTGGAGATTCCTATGAAGTTCTAAAAATCTAGATGAATGTTCATCATAGCATATGAATGTCCTTGAATTTATAGGGTTAGTGAATATATTAGGATTAGATCCAGGTTAGGCCTTAGTATTGATACTTTAGTGTTAACTGACCGAGCATAGGGTCATGGAGGGGCTTATCCCCAAATACTTTAAGTCGATAATGGGAGGATTAGTTCGGTGTACCGATTTTGCCCTCGTAGTGTTTTTCTTAACTTAAGGGTTGACCTGGGGGGACGTCCCCGATCTTTAACGACGCCCTTTCACTTGATCTACGGTGGAAAGGTGGATTTGAGTTTGTCGAATTCATTATACTTCATCCGCTTTTCAGGTGAATGTAGTCAAAAGAACGCTCGCGAGGTCGAGGGGGCCACTGCTCCTAACAGTGCGGATGTCCCCGCACGTGATCGCTCATGGATAATGGATGAGCCACTTGAAATGATATCCCAGTTTGTGGTCGATGCTTCCAATGCGTGGGGAAGAATAGAGAGGAAGAAAAAGGGGGAGGTTGCCAACTGGTGAACTTTACCTCGGAAGCCAACTCAGAGGATATGTTCGCGCTTTCCAGCCCTCCGGTTCCCAATGTATGACTTTGTGTTTCACGAGGCTGGGTATCGTCTGCCCTTCACTGATTTTCAGCAGGAGGTCTTTACTCACCTCAAGCTCGCACCCTCTAAGTTGCACCCTGATGCTCTAGCCTTCATCAGAGCCTTCGATTTGGTGTGTCTCTATTTAGAGATAGGGACGAAGATCAACTTATTCTCCTGGATCTTCCACCTACGAGGAATTCCCAGGATGGTCGACACAACTGGGTGTCATTAAAGAAGGCGAGCAGACTCTTCAAGGTCTATTAAGATTATATTCAGGATTTTAAGTATCGATTCTACGTGATCCTGTCGCGCTTGCAGACTACCAAGGATTCCTTGTACGACTGGGAGATGGTCGGTGATGACGAGAAGATGGTGGCCCATTTCTCGTTGGAGTGGGTGAACGTACATTTCAGCCATCCCAGTGAGCATTATATTACCAAGCCCGAGGAACTGAACGCCGATGATACTGTAGCTTATAATACGTTGTTTAATTATGTTGCCAGCTTATGTCCCACAGAACATGATAGAAGTTGGGGAAATTGCTAATGATGAAAGTATAAGGATCAAATATTTCCCTAGCTCTCTCACCAAGAATTCTTTTACTTGGTTTACTACGTTGCCACCTGGTTCAATTTGTAATCGGACTTAATTAGAGCGTTTGTTTCATGAGCAATTCTACATGGGTCAGACCAAGATCAGTTTTAAAGAGTTGGCTAGCGTTAAAAGAAAGTTCAATGAGTCCATTGATGATTACTTGAACAGATTTCGACTGCTCAAAGCCAGATGTTTTACTCAAGTACCTGAGCGTGAACTAGTCGAAATGGTTGCTGATGGCCTTGACTATTCTATCAAGAAGAAGTTGGATACCCAGTACTTGAGAGACATGGACCAATTAGCAGATAGATTTCGACAACTTGAATGTCTAAAGGACGAAAATTCCAGGGCGAACAAACATAAGAAAATAGCTTACGTCGAATATCGGGATGAGCTCGAAAACGTCTATGACGAAACTCTACATTTAAATGATAATGAGATAGACCTAGTTGAACTTAAGCAGGGTCTTCCTTATTCCTGTAAACTTCTAGTTCCCTCAAATAGAAAGAATTATGTCGAAACTGAAAAGAGTGACAAATTTCCAAAGAAAACATACACTTTCGACGTCACCAAATGTGACGAAATTTTTGATTTATTAGTTAAGGATGGCCAAATACTTGTGCCCTTTGGCGCTAAAATGCCACCCTTAGATCAAAGAAATAAAAGAGGTTTTTGTAAATACCATAATTATTTGGGTCATAAAACTTCTCAATGTTTTCTTTTCATGGATTTGGTGCAAAATGCAATTCAGGAGGGAAGACTCACATTTGGAGACAAGCCCAAGGCATAGATGAAGATTGACACTGATACTCTTTAGGTGGCTGAGGTAAATTATATTGAACCTTCTACAATGAACTGGATTGAAGTTACTGAGTAATTTGCTGATTACAGCATCAACCTTGATTCAGTCGAAACCATGGTGAATCCTGTGAGGGTTGAGGTTACTGAAAACTTCGACAATGATGTTATGTTGATCAAGGTTGGTAAAGAGCTAACCAGTGAGCAATGGGAACATTTAGTATGCATGGAAGCTGAAGGTTTCTTTAAGACATCACCTGATGTCGAAAGGTTCAATGTGGGAGTTACCATCGTCCCACATGAGGAGGTCGAAGGATCGAATCTCCCACTAGTCACAAAAGAAACTGCTGAGAGTTTCATTAAGATGGATGCGGCTACTGATTGTCTTGAATTAAACTTCTCCAAGATGGAGCTAAGGGATGAAGTTAACATCAATATGGTCGAAGTGACAAATGACCAAGTGATGGAGGTGGGTGACTCTATACCTCAGGAGGATCACTACAAGAAGGCTTATCCTAAGGAGGATGAGACAATTGTTAACTTCTTGCATAGATGCCAAAGTAAGGAGTCAGAAGTAATGCTTTGTCCAAGATGTAATTCTATCTTCGACAGAGAAGCTGCCAAAGGCCTTCAACTGATGAATAAGGCTAATGGAAGGCAGAAGCTAAAGGCTGCCTAAAAGCAAAATCACTTCGACCCAAGGCGTGCTAACCCCCCATCATCAAAGTAACAAGCCCTAGGCCCTCAAGTCAAGACAACCCACATTCAAACCAAGTGGGGAAGTCCCTAGTGACAAGTAGGTTAAGCCTGTTGAGTCAGGCAAAAGGGGAATCCAAAAATGGAAGAAGTTTGATGTCGAAAGAGGGCCTTTGATGGGATTAAGAAGGGAGGCCAGGACATCAAATAAAGTTGCGTATGTGTCTGAAAACTACAAGGGTAAAAAAACATGTCTAGGTCACAATGGCACAGAGAACAACGTAGGAGGAAGGCTCAAAGAGAAGCCTCCAAAGGTGATTGTGCTGAATCAAGCACAAATGTGCTTGGTGAAGGTGGATACAACTTCAATACAAAAGTAACAACACAAGGTGCCTATGGGGCGCAAAGGATTTTCGACTAGAAACAAAAAAGTTGAGATCAAAGCAGAGATAAAGGATGAATTGAGAGTTGTCGAAGATGAGGATATGACACAAAATATTGACTGTGAATCTAAAGCTTCTCTGGACATATTATTCAATGTAGTTTGAGTAATGCCCAGAGAATATGATCGCATTACTGAAGTCGAAAATCTGGATGCAAACACTGAGGCAAAAATGGCAGCATATCAACCAGTGTGCTACTATGTGATGAACAATGGGTGTGTCGAAGAACATAATGCTTTCTTTGAAGGACCCACTGAAGCCATGAGGGGTCATCTAAAGCCCCTATATATCACTGGAAAAGTGGAGAACGTGGCCATCAATAAAATTCTGGTTGATTGTGGTGCAACAATGGACATAATGCCACACTTCTTGCTGGCCAGAATTGGCAAGTTCGACACAGACCTCAAACCTCACAACGTGGTCCTGTCGAACTATGAGGGCAAGACTGGACCCACTATTAATCCTTCAAAAATTCCAACCAACATCTATGCCTCATATTTAGTTCCTTTTGGTCAAAGAGGTACCTCAAGCTCTTATGATCGCTAAACACTTCGAATCTAGAACCATAAAGATAATGTCTCTAGATCTTTAGTACAAACACCACTACTTCTAACTCCAAATCGTGGGTGTAACACCCCAAAAGTTTCCCTCTCATTTCATGGCATTTTACATATCATATTGCATACATATCATGGCATCTTTTCATAGAAAGATGAAGCATATCATTCATAGATTGAAGCATAGGGCATGTGATCAATGATTTTCCTAGTTGTGGTCCTTTAAAGCCAAGACAAGAGCCAAGTTGTCTTCCAACAAGTCACAATAGGTCGTCACATCTCATACAAGTCCACAAGATTCTTTGACTCCCTAAAAGAGGGAAAGTTCATCAGGAATTTCATCAGGGTTCATTCTCCTACACAGTGCACCTAATTTAGGGTTTTGTACAAAAGGAAGAAATATTTAAGGGCTTGATCAAATATTGTGTTTATGAGTCTCCATATGTTATACAAAGTCTAATAATGGATTTTGGTCCATTGGTTCGAAATGGAAGGCGTTCAGCTATTAAGTTATTTGTATAGTAAGAAAAAGTCAACAATTCAAAAGAAAAGTCAACCATTGGATTTCAAAGGTTCCAATCATGTTTCTCAAGTACACGGACCTTAATTTGGCCAAAGAATAGCATAGATATCATCCTTTATCAATAATCATGAGTTTGTGAAAAGTTACAAAATTTGGAAATGACCTATAATGTGGAACTTTCTATTTTTGGAAACTTTTACATCACCTTCAATTCAACTTTCCATCATCAAAGAAGCTTCAAATGAAATTTCTTCAAGCATGAAAGTTGTAGATCAAGATTTTCCATTTTCATAAAGTACAAGACCATTTTCATAGAATTTGTGGATCAAAAGTTATGCTCACTTGAAGTTAGGGTTTGGTTTATGTGTTTTCATGCATACCAAGTTTCCATCTTTTGCAAATTGATTCTAAATGACTTAAAATGGCCTCTAATTGTTCAAGTCATGTTACCATTTCACAATACACATAATAAGGATCATTTTTGTCCTTTGAATTGCAAGAATCCGTGCCATATACATCACATACTTTCCATTATGCCAAATTGCAAAACCTTTTGAAACTCATAATTCAGTGGCTATCCCTCCAAGAAATCATCATACACGCACTCAACAAGCATTTTATGAATGAAGCATGCTTACTTCATGACATGAACACGTGGGATGAGGTGTGTGCACCACAATTGGCCAATTTGCAAAACACCCTAGAACTCTTTAACCAAGGGTCTAACAAAAGCCTAACCATGATTAGAACCCTAACTAAGGATATATAAGAAGCTTTCCACGTTAAAATCACACTCACACACTCTCATATTTCTGATTTCAAATTTTATGATCGCACACACTTCTCTTTGATTCTCTCAATTCACCAAGGATCTTCCTCATTTCTTTGCACTTCTAAGATCCTTGAAGCATAAGAAAGCTTTTGCAACCACTCACTGAAGCTCATACTGAATTTTTGTCCATAACTTAATTTGGATTGTGCTTCATCAAAGCTCTAGATCTAGCCTAATTCAAGCTTCTATTTGCATTTATTTTGCAAATAGAACTCAAAAGGAGGAGATATACACGTGTACACTGGATTTCTGAAGGTTTTAAGCTCAAGAATATTGTTCAGGTGAGTATGAAATCACATCCTATAACTTGAATATTAAGCTTGCATGATGATCTATGATGTTCACTAATGATGCTAATGTGTTTGGATTGAAAATTAGACGTGTGCATTTCTTGTATTTTGAGATTGAAAATTTTCATATCTACTTTGTATGCTTCGATTCTCTTAATTGATGCGAGATATGTGGATTTTGTTTGTGGGTTTGAGATCCTGAGGTTCCTCTGAGTTGATTGATTTAAGATTTGTAGAATTCTGGAAATTTTGTGGGAGATTCATGTTGCAGGTGACCGGAGCTAGGGCTCTGGCCACCTGAACTTCTCCATGAGATTTACAGGTTGAACGGAGAAGATGATCCCATAGCCGTTGATGGTTTTTATCTGAAGGCTCATGACTTGCCACCACATAAATGAGGCACACACCTCTCACGTTCCTTGCTGATTAATTATTTTATAACGTGACCGTTGGATCAGATTACTTGGTTGATTGACTTTCTTGTGTGTGTTAGATTGTGATACTTTTGCTTGACTTCCTCTGGTGCATTGGATCTGAATACTTTTTGGCTTAACCTGATGAGATACATAGGCAGTGGGGTAGGGCCCATTCGAGCACTCTCATTATTTTCCCTTCATTTTTCCATACCTTTTCTTTCTTTTATCCAGTTTTAGTAGCAGTTCTTTTTCAGCCGAAGTTTTTCTTTAGCCTTTGAAACAGTTCTAGCAAGCGTGGATCCCGTCGGGTACGACATACGATCTGGGGTGCTAATACCTTCCCAGTTCGTAATGGATTCCTGAACCCAATCTTTTGGTTCATAATACCTTATTCTTTCCTTTCTTTTTCGGTTTGTGCAATATCACTATTCCTTTGGGATAAAAATGTCTGGCTGACGACTCTACCTTTTCCGCGCCACTTTCGTGTTTGTACTAGAATGGAAATCCAGGGAGCGACAACTGGAAACTCTGTTGGGGATCGAACCCAAAATCTCTGGTTCCCTATGCGAGTCATTCCTAGAGCTTGTCTATTTTTTTTTCTTTGGGTGTTTTTTGTTTGTTGTTGTGTGTTTAGTTTACTGTTTTATTTACAGCTTTATTTACTGCTTTCAGTATTTATTTTATCATGCATTATTATTATACTGTCTGGTTTTCTTTGCGGGATGGGGGTTACTATGAGATGAGCCCAGTACCAAGGCTCGAAAGGACCCTAGGTTTTTTTGTATGGACAGTCACTTTGGCTTCATGATATCTTGTCATGCGGGTAGTAGTGAGTTCCACACCCAGACTGCGACCTTCTTGGAAATGTTATGGTATATGTGTTTTCCCTACTTCATTACACAACCTCCATAGTTATGTGCATCTGGGGACCGATCATTGATGACCTTTGTGGAAACATCCCTCTCCAGTGGGGATAGTGGAAGACCACATTTTGTGGCAAACCTATTCACACCCAAGGGCCCACTGGGAACTTTCATAGGATGGCCTGGTTCTCTCGTAAGAACTCAGTTAAAGAAACTGTTTGTATGACGATAATATTGTACCCTTCGGTGTAACACCATTTCTACCCATCATAAATATAATACAATTAACCAACATTATCAGAGTTCCCTCATAAAAAGGGTATCACATTCTTCAAATAACTCAAAACATCATAAAACATCACATTAATTTCTGTCCCGTAACATGGGTTAATAAAATCATGAAACACTTTAAATCTCTTTCTAAACAAATACACATCAGAAAACAAAACATCATAGTTCATCTTTAACATAATAAAAACTTATAATTTAATCTAAACATCTTTTAACAAAAAGTAATCAAAAGAACAACATCTTAATTCAAATCAATAAAACAACTCAAACGAAACCCATCCTGATGTTACTGGACACATAGAAGGACTTCACTTCTAACTAACAAGACAACTCGCTATCTTCGAGCTAAGCGCACACAGAGCTAACCTTGAGTATCTGCAGGATGGCATAATAGACCATCACCAGAAGGCAGGAAGGGTGAGTAAATTCACATTCAATAAAATAATATAGAAATGAGAATTTATTAACATAAACGACAACAACAAATCCATCATCAATAATTCAATCAAGCACAACGTCAATTTCGTCGCATCACAACATCAATCATCACAACTCATTTATACACACATCAAATACATCAAATTATCACACAAAATCAATGCAAGTCATGCTATATCATTTAGAATGATATACAACATCTTATTATGCACGTGGTACCAAAACATCCTCATGGATGGACATTGGGTCATCAACCCTCCACTAAGGGAGCACATCATAACATCATATCACTTTAATCCGCACAATGGGATTGAAGCTACCAATGGACCGAAGTCCCCTAATAAATCAATGCCATGAATGCAAGATGAAATACACACATCATCCTCAAAACATCATAATCATTGCATCCGCATTCATCATTAATCCTCATTTTACATACTCACTCGTGCCATCATATTTCATACTCATTAAACATCATACTAGATACTCATCTAACATCATACCCCTACATCATGTCATAATATTTCTTAACTCAAACCAAATCATTTAAATCATCATACATCATTTAATCACTAATCATACTCATATAGTCTCCAAAAACACAACACACAACAGTTCTAAAGCATCATAACAACTTAAGACGTAAACCTCATCAAGAAAACATATTTATGAATTAAAATTTTATTTTTCAAAATTCCAGGTCTCGCTAAGAGAGACACATTGCTCGCTAAGCGCCCAACTTACGGGTTGTGCTCGCTAAGCGAGCTTCACGAATTCTGCAGATTTTATGTGTTATCCTGACTCGTTCCTCTGTGATAAAGCCCACCAAAACACAACAATTGATAGCAATACATCAGAAAAACATCATCAACATTCACATCCTTCATTATATCATCATACACATCATTATATACATCCTAATTCTCACAAAATAATTATCAACAATCAATTCATCACAAAACCCCATACCATAAAACTCATACCTCAAAACCCCCAATTATATTCCTACATTGTAATACCGAAAGGAAGATACTCCCCATACCTTCGGTTTTCGTAATTCCTCGGTAATCTTCTCGAAAAATCCCAAGCTTCCAAACTCTAGCTTTTCCTTCCACATAGCTTTTTCTCCCTTTCTATCCAAAAGTGCGATCGTTCTAATGATCGTACAAAACCCAACTTACTCTTTTTTGTCACTCTTACCCCTAAGACCTCAATAGACTTTCATCATAATAACCTCACTAATCCTCCATCAAAAGACCATATTACCCATGTCCTTTAATTCCTCTTATTTATTTAATTTTATCTCAAATAATAAACTAAACCCATTATACTTAATATTCTAATATTAATAAAATACTAAGTCACCCTCAAAACTCCACAAAACATCAAATAACATCATAAATCATCAAAATTCATAAGAAACACATCAAATAAATTAGAATCAACTTTGGGGTGTTACATTCGGGATGAATGTACTATTGTTTCTCGAATTCAGTGCTTGAAGTTGGAAACTTATGGGGGATGCTTGTTTTTCCCAAACTTGGTTGAGACCTCCTCTTTTAGTGTATAATACTAAACTGTTTCTCAGAAACGGTGAACGTATTACCGCTACTCGACTTGAGAGTCCGTGATGTCGACCCGAAGCATACCAGTGAGTTTGGGAGGGTGTTTACAGGTTTGCGGGAACCCTTGACCCAACATACCCATTCATCAATGATTGTTCTGTGTATTGATCTAGTTTTCTGGATTCTATGGGTCTTGATCCTTGATTCTGGGGTTATTATGCAAATATATTATTCTTGTGGTTACAAATACTTGGCTCTTGGTTCAGTCCCCAGTACTACACACCAACCATGACCACATGCCTTCCATTGCATATCATCATATCATTATCAACTTTTTGTGTTTTCATTTTTCTCAAGTTATCATTTACACCCTGTTCTGGTAGTTCCTTGTATTCATATATCCAGATGGCTGAAAATAGAGATGTCCCAAGGAAAAACAACATACATTATACATTTCCAAGACCAAAAGCTAAAGGGATTCAAGATTTGGTTTGGCTGATGGATGATCAAGTATTAGAGGCTTTCAGAAAGAGGTATGGGTTGTTTCTGAGCTACATGGATAAGCCTTCAACAGATCAAAAGGATAGTCTTCATACTTCGCTGTAGTTCTATGATCCACAGTTGCTTTGCTTCGTTTTTCCTGATTATATTTTGACGCCCACATTGGAGGAAATTTCTAGCATGTTGAGAGTTCCAGTTAGAGATAGTCTTCCATACTATGGTTCAGAAAGGGATACTCCATATGAAGACATTGCTAGGGATACTCATCTGAACTTGGCTCAAGTCAAAGGGAATGTCAAGACTAACAAAGAACACAAAGGGTTTTATCTAGATTTCTTGATTGTTGAAGCTAAAGTGTGTGCTCTGGAGAAAAGGTTGATGAACTTCATTGCCTTGATAAAATTGATGGTGTATGGGATTAGTCTTTTCCCAGGTGCAAAAGAATCTGTGATTATGGATGCCATATCCATCTTCATCAAGAGGAATCATATTCATACGTTGTTGGGATACTTCTTCTATTTTGTGCATTATAAGAATGAAAGGAAAATGGGAGGCTTTGCGAATTGTTGTGCACCCTTATTTGCTACCGGTTTACCCGACACATGGCAAAATCAGGACCTTTTGTGGATCTTAAGGTTGATGCTAAGTGGTCCAGAAGATTGATGGGGTTGTCTTCTGAGGACATTACCTGGTGCTAAAATAGGGATTTGGTTGGCAAGGATATAATCACTAGCTGTGGGAATTTCCCTAATGTGCCCTTGTTGGGGAGAAAGGGAGGAATCAATTACAACCCGATGTTGGCAGTCAAGCAATTTGGGTACCCACTGAAGACTCCACCTGCTGATGAAGAGGTGGCAGAATCTTTGTACTTTCCTGTTGAGGGAAATGAGGGATTAGCCATACAAGTTTCTTAGGCTTGGGAGTTGAAAGTCAAGAAAGGGAAGAAAGAGTTTGGGAGAGTAGACCCAAAAACTTATGAATCATATGATGCATGGTTGAAAGATCGTGTGGAAGCCTTACTTATTCCCTTATCAGTGGATCCTCCCTTATACCCTAAGGTGGTTGAACCTCAAGCTAGAGTTCCTATTGAAGAATACTGGAAGTTGGAAGCTGAAATGCATAAGTTCATTGTTGAGAACTCAGAGGTCAACAACCTTTATCAGCACTCAGTCAACATCTACAAAGCCTTGGAATAAAAAGTCCAGCTTCTCCAAAAGACCATGGAAGACAAGGAAAAAGACTTTGCTGACAGAGAGCGCTACTTCAAGAAGAAAGGCTTGGAAGAGACTAGCAAAGCCAATGCACAGAGACAAGTTAAGAAATCTTTGAATGAATCCAACAGAGCCATCACTCTTTGGTAGGAGAAGTGGGAAGAAAATCAGAAGGAACAAAAAGAAATAGAGAAGAACCACCAGCTGCAGATTGAGAATCTCAAAACCCAGATGGGGTATCAGAAGGAAGAATTTCAGTTAGCCCATGGAAAGCGTCGGGAGTACTCCCAGAAGTTGGTGCAAAGCCAAAAGTCACTGGAAGAAGAAAATGAAGAAATAAAAGAACTCAAGATCCTTGCAGAGACTAAGAAGGCTAGAGCAGAGCCATGACCTAGTGTGGAGGATGCAGAGGTATTTCTGCAACAAATGAGTGATTTGCACGCCTAGTTCGAGCAAAGATATTTGTTGATCCAAAAGTTGATTGAAGATCCTACTAATCCTGATGCTGCCCATTTGTTCGAAGCTGTCAAGCATCTTAGCTGGAGATTGAAGGATGTACAGTTCCCTAGGGTTTAGTTTCTTTCTGATGTATTTGGATTACCTACACACTTGTTATAGGAATATCTGTTTAATCTTTCTATTTAAGCTAGTTTATGTTATTCAATTATGTTCAGATTTCTGATTGTTATCTGTGCACTGATACCTGGTCATCCCAGCTAACCAAATTTGTGTCTCGTGTAAATATTTCTTCTAAAAAAGTTGGGTTCCAAAAGCCATATGGATTTCTCTATTATTATTGAATACCGGAACTCGGGCATAAACGACCTTGAGAATGAAAATACAAGCATTTGCATAGCATGCATGTCACCCTCTTCTTCTTTTGGCAGGTACATGTTTCAGATTTCTGACATCTCTACACTTTTCAAGCACCATTGTTGTTCGAAGGGTTCACTGATATCGAACCAAAGAAAATAGAACAAGAGCTATGGATCAGATGCAAGCTGAGCTAGCAGAGTTAAGGACTCGCATGGACCAGTTCATGACACTGATGACAGGGATTAATCAAAATCAGGAGAGGATAAGGGAGATGGTCGAAAGGACACAAAAAACTTCGAAAGGCAACCCTGGAGCTGGTGGGGTTGTTGGTGCCACTCCTCAGGGTAACCCTAGTGCTACTCCTGGGGCTATTCCTATTCCTACTACTGTTGGTGCTCCGGGCGGAGACCAAGGTCGTAATTTTTACATGGATGGTCAGGAGGACCAGTTTACTATGCTGGAGGGAGATATGGATGTTCAAAATGTTGTCGTGAATTGCAGGTTCGATGAAATTTCTGAGAGAATTCGATCTATCGAATCTCAAAATACTTTAGGCTTTGATGTGTTAGACTTGGGTCTGGTTCCTAGCGTCATAATTCCCCACAAGTTTAAGCCACCTACATTTGACAAGTACAATGGTTCGACTTGTTCCAAGACTCACTTACAATCTTATGTAGGGAGGATTGTTGTTTATACAGATGACGAGAAGTTGTGGATGTACTATTTTTAAGATAGCCTTACTAGGGCATCCCAAGAATGGTACATGAAATTGAGTAGGGCATCTGTAAGGAGTTAGAAGGAGCTTGCAAAGTCTTTCATGAAATAGTACCAATATAATATGGATATGGCACCGAACCATACTCAGCTTCAGAGTATGGATCAGAATTCCAAAGAAATATTTAAAGAGTATGCACAGTGCTGGCATCAGCTTGCCGCCAGAGTTCAACCACCGTTGCTAGACCGTGAAATGACTGACATGTTCATGGGTACACTGTAAGGTTCATTTCTTAACCATTTGGCTTCCTGTTCATCTACAGGGTTTGCAAATATTGTGGTTGCAGGGGAGAGAATAGAAAATTTGTTGAAACTTGGTAAGATTCAGGATGTAAGTGGAGCTAGCTCGTCTGGAGCTAGGAAAACTTTTGTTGGGCCTCAAAGGAGGAGAGACGAAGAAACTAATGATGTTTATGGAAGAGGTAAAGGTAGGGGTCTCCCTAACTATTATTCTCAAGTGGTTGATGTCACTATTCCCACTAAACCAACTTAACAACAACAACTACAACGTCTACAGCAAAACAACCAGCAATAAAGGCATTATCAGTAGCGTCAACCCTGACAGGTTGATCGTGTTATCGATCCAATTCCCATGACATACACGGCGTTGCTGCAAAAATTGGTTGAATTGAACATGGTTCAACTTAGAACTTTGGCACCTCCCGTGGGGCCCTTACCTCCAGGATATGATACTAATGCTTGTTGTGCATTCTATTCCGGTGCTCCGGGCACACGACTGAGAAATTTAGAGCATTGTAGCTTAAAGTGCAGGATCTAATTGACTCGAAGGGTATAAACTTTTCTCCCCCTCCGATTGTTCTCAATAATCCAATGCCCAATCATGGAGGGACAAGGGTAAATTTTGTTGATTATGGAGAGGTTTTGAACCTTATTGCTGACGTGAATGAAGTCAAGACTCCGTTGCTGGTGGTAAATGACTGTTTTCTGAAGGGACGGGTGTTTCCAGGCTGTGATGAGAGTTGTGATGAATGTGCTAGTTGTGATAATGGTTGTAATAGATTGAAAGATGGAATTCAAAGGTTGATGGATGAAGGTTCTTTGCAGTTTGACCGGGTGAACAAAGAAATAGACAACATGTTAACTATTATTATTTACTACACACTAATGAGATTCCTGTACCTCAAAGGCCAGAGCTTGTGACTATTTTTGTGCCCAATGATGTGAGCCTGGTGACTATTAGAGTTCCTGGACCTATTCCCTACACACATGAAAGAGCTATTACATGGCATCATGGTGTCGATGTTTATGTTCAGGGGAAGAAGCAGGAGGAAAAAACTCAGGTGGTGAATGGCTCAAATGTTGAAAATGTTGGTGGAGTTTAGGGTTTTACTCGAAACAAACGTTTGTTTGCTCCGCAGAATTTGAGAACAAATGTTGAGAATGTGGCTACAGTTAAGGAAAAAGGAAAGTAGATTGTGATAGATGAAGTAGTAACTGTCGCTCCCGGGATTTTCATCCTAGTACAAATGCGGAAGTGGCATGGAAAAGGTAGAGTCACCAGCCAGACATTTTTATCTCGAAGGAATGGTAATGCTTCACAAACCGAAGAGAAAGGAAAGAACAAGGTCTTGCGAACGAAAGAAACTGGGTTCGGGAGTCGGTTACGAACTAGGAAGGTACTAGCACCCCAGATCGTACACCGTACCCGACGGGATCCATGCTTGCTAGAAACTGTTTCAAAGGGTAAAGGAATGAAGCTGCTACAAAAACTGAGACTGGAACTGGAGAGAAGAAAAGAAAAGAAAGGGGAAATGCAAGGAAAATAAAAGAGTGCTCGAATGGGCCCTACCCCACTGCCGATGTACCTCATCGGGAAATGAGGATCAAAGTCGACATAGTTCCCCTAACTAGGGAGGAATTTTTTTTGTGTTTTTTTGATTTAACTGCTTATGTCAATGCTCATGTGTTGTAGGATCGTCTGGCACGAGTGTGTTAACGTCTTGCAAAAAGACAAGTAGGAGCAAGTTCTTACGTTTGAAGTGAATGAGATGAGAGAAGAATTCTCGAAGGAAAGACGATTATTGTTTGTTCAATGTTTTTAGGAGTTTTTTCTTTGAGGTTTGCACAGAAGAGTGTACCTAAATCTTGCTCAATAGGATGTGTACTTCTTACATCATCCAAAAATGGAATGGATAAGAGGCACACATAGCTATAGGGGAAATCCCCAAATCTAGTCCTACAGAAAAAGGCTTAAGCACACTAACCTATTGAGCTTTATTAAGTGTTTTTATGGTTTTTGGTTAAGAAGTGTTTTTTAGATTTTTGTTTGTGAAGTAATCTCATGCTAAGACCTATTCATCATGATAGATACCCTACACCTCACCCCGAAATGGGATGTGTGCAAGTACCCCATGGCAAAGTCTCTTGGCACATGAGAAGACTTGTCATTTATTAGGTGACTGGAAGTTGTTGTTTTGAGATGAGAAGAGAGAGAGAGAGAGAGAGAGAGAGAGCAAAGAGAACCAAAGGTAAGAGTCTAGAGGGGGACTAATAATCCTAAGTGTTATCATGCATGGGAAACCTAGGTTAGTGTGGTTTGAGTTCTAGCCTGATGAAGAAGAAGGAAAGAAGAAAGAAGCAAAAGAGGAGGAGAAGAAGTTAGAAGACAACTTACTTCTTAAGAGAAGATAAGTTGTTTCTAAGAGGGAGTGATGAAAAGTTAAGAATGGATGGCCTAAGAACATCACAAAAACAAGTAAGAAACTTAAAAGAAGATGAAAGAAGAAATTGAGATGTGGAAGCAACATCCACACCTCTCAAACGTACCCAAGCCCCTGCAAGGTTAGAAATATTCACATAAAGGCAAATGGAACTCAAACAAGCACAATACAAGAGAGAAAAAAAGGTCTAAACCCTAAAACTCACACAAGTCATTACCTATAAGTCACAAAATACCCCTAATATTAGTCATGCAAACTCAATCAAAAATAAATGGGACAAGTCCCACAAACATCCAACAATGCACCAAGGAAGGAGTGACATGGAAAGAAATGATCAAGTAAGTTAAACAAGTCAAAATGAAATAACTTAGGTCAAAGTAAGAAGCTAAACACATTTAAGAATGCCACATAATGTCAATGAAAGGTCATATAAGTCATGAGTTATGGTATGGAAGCATAGGAGATGAAGTGAATATGAAATGAGGTGAAGATGCAAACATGTGTTCATGAAACAATGTCACTTAATGAGATGAGACAAACATACAAGAATGATATGATATGAGTATGAACCAAAGTCATAGGTGTATCAACATGTTAATATGCATATAAGATGCACAAGTAGTCACATTTGTACATGGATGGCACATAATGAAGTTAGAAGAAGAGATGAGGTGAAATTAAGTCACATAAGGTTTATGCTTGAAAAACATTCATCAATGCAAGTCAACAAGTGAACACATGATTCCTAAAATTCCTAAGGATGCCTAAGATGGTGTCAAGATGCAAAGTCAGATCCTAATATGATGGCACACGTGCCTCCTAATGCAAGCAAGCAAACCATGATCAAAACTTTCACAGAATAGGCAATCAAATGTTCAAACATCAAAGAATAATCAAACATGCCTTAAGAATTATTCAATTAAGTCCCAATAGACCTCAAACAGGGGTAAACATCAAGAAAAAGTTTCAAGCCAATATTCAGAATATAAGGCATTCAAACAATCAAGCAAGGCAAGCTAGGGTTTCACAAACTTAAACTCAAAACAAGACCTCAAAACTCAACCAAACAAGACCTAAAAAATAATTCAAAAATGTTTTAATTCACCTTAACATGTCTCTAACACAATTCAAAAATAATCAGGTTCATAACATTTATGGATTTAAGACAGAAGATCAACAAGTTAGGGTACACTTGGAAGAAGGAAATCCAAAAGAAAACAATGTGAAAATTAATTCAGAAGGCCAAAATAAAATAAATAAAATAAAACAAAATTTGGAATTTTTTTATAAAATGCTAAAGATCTATGGTGATTTTTTTAGAAACCTAGAACTAATTTTAAAAATTAAAAATGGAACTGAAAGAAATGAATAAAATAAAAATGAATAAAATGGAAAGGGGTGTGAAAAGTGATCCAACATAGTTCAAATACAAGGCAGGCCCAAAATTGGGGGTGGGAATATCAATTAAGCCCAATGCGCTTATGAAAGTCAGAGTCAACCAAGTCAAGTAATCTGATCTCGTGCTCCAGAATAAGTCTTCACAAAGTCAACAGATCTAAAGGTCAGGCATAAGGTCAACAAAATGAAAGTACACGCATCCAATGCCCTAGGTTTAGTTACCCTATAGTAATCAGATCCAATGGTCCTAATTCAAACTGCAAACAAAAATATAAAAAAAAAGCGCACGTGAGAAGCTCATGCTTCATTAATGTGCTGGCAGGATACCATCCATCAGATGAAAACAGATAAACGACTTTAATATAAACTGAGAACAAAACCTATAACATGAACACCCACGCAGGTCACCGGCCAGAGAAGACTCCGGTCGTCTTCTTCGGCCACACACTAGTTGGATCACACAATTTTTTTCCAGAAACTCAAAATAAGCACATCAAATTGAAGCTCACACATCAAGGATCTTAAATCCACAATCACATTTCACAAACATACAACATATACAGAGATTCGAAGGCAAGAAGATTGAAATTCAAAACTGAAAATTAAGATCTAATGCTCTAATGGATTCTACACACTTCAGAGGCTTCAAATCAAGCAAGATCAAGGTAAAAAACATTAATAGGGCAAAATCGAAGCAAAATGTTGCTCCCCGGATTTTCATCCCGGTGCAAACGCGAACCGTCAGCGATGTTGGAGGTTGAGGTTGAATAGAGTCACCAGCGAGGCATTTTTATCCCGAAGGAAAGGTAATGCTGCATAAACCTGGAAAGATAAGGATAAGATGGTTGCGAACCAAAGAAACTGAGAAAGGGGGTTGGTTACGACCTGGGAAGGTATTAGCACCCAGATCGTCCGTCGTACTCGACGGGATCCACGCTTACTTGATTGTGTTTAAAAGGGGATAGTGTATGTGCTAAATTATGCATAAAAATCTAGGGAGAAAAGGTACAAAGTGTCAGTGCAAAGAAGAAAGTGAGTGCTCAAATTGAGGCTAAGGAAAGAGAAACAAAAAGAAGAGAGAGGGGGAAGACAAAGAGACTTTTGTTCGATAACTGTTAAGTTATACCTACGTATCCTCTCGTGCAATGAAGAAGTCAGAAGACCGTAGTTCGACTCAAAGAGACTTAGTGTTTTTGGTATGAACTGCTTGCTTGTCTATGCTCAAGTTTATGACTCGTCTGGCTCGAGTGCTGACTATCTTGCATTAGACGGAAGAAGCGAGTTCTCGTTTTCAGAGTGAGTGTGATGAGAAAAGAATCCCGGAGGAGACGATTATTGTTTTTTTTTTGTGTTTTCTGTTTTTTATTGTTTTTGGTTCTTTGCATAGGATAATGAGCTTAAGCCTTAATCAATGGTCGTAAACTCATTATATCACCCCTGATTAGGGATAATGAGCCTACTTAAGTATTAGATGAAAATCTCAACTTAATTACCGTAATGATGCAGGATTAAGATCATTAACCTACTTGTGATTATTAAGTTTTTTTGGATATTTGTTTTGTGTTAAGTAATGAGTTTAATCTCTAATCAGGGATTAGTGAACTCATTACACCATCCTAAGAGAAGGATGATAGATGAGGAAGATACCTCAACTTAATCCATGGTTAGGGATTAAAATCATTATATAACAAGCCTTTATTAAAATGGATTTTAATTAGATATTAGATTAAGAAGTGAATTTTATGTTTGTAAGACTAAACCTGAGGGAGACTTGTCCATTAAACACTAGGGTTAGTCCCTCTGAACCAATAGGCAGAGATGTAACCCTAATATAAGGCCCAAGTTACAAGCTTAAGTTTTAATGATTATTAGGTGTTTTGATTAGAAGGTGTAAACAACTTAAAGGTTTAACACTAAGTATTAAAGTTATACACTCCATCCTAAGATAAGGATACATGCATAACCCTAATACAGAGTCTTAAAGCTTTAACTGTTTAGCCTTTATTATGAGATGAGAAGTAGAGACTCAAGGAGACTCAAAGGTAAAAAAACTAAGGGGGACTATGTACAACCCTAAAATTATCATGCTTGGATATTCCTATGGTTTGTGAGACTTGAGAAAAGATCTTCAGAAAGTCTTCAGATGGCCACCAAGGAAGAAGAATCAGATGAAAAGATAAAAGGAAGAAGAATAGGTTACTTACTTCCTGAAGAAGTTAAGTAACCTAAGAGAAAGAAAAGGAGCAAGAGAGAGCACAAGTGAGTCAAACTCACTTCAAAGACAAATAAAGATGCAAATGAAGAGATAAGAAGAGGTTGGATGTGGCGGCAAATCCACATCCTGATCAACTTACTAGAAGCCCCTAAAATGGTTAGTATGAAAGCATAAGATGAAACAAGATGCCATGAAGCAAAGATGAAGATGCAATGATGTCAACCAAAAGTGAATACATGATGAAATGTGTCATGGAGAGATGCAAAGTCATATGCAATGTGTATGTATGATCATACAAGTGATGGATGCAAAAACAAGCATGTTAGAAGTTTAAGAACACATGAACATACATAAGATGTAATGGATGCAATACATACCAAATGAATGCAACAATGATCAACCAATGTTCACACATGTCCTAAAGCATCTAAGATGACATACAAATGCATGAGATGTCATGACAAGTTCACATGATGAAGGTATGCAAAGATGAATGCAAATGAACATGACAAATTAGGGTTTTAAGAAAGTATGAGATGCATATGGTCAAAACAGAAGCAAAACACATGACAAAAAATTGAAATTGCAACCAAATGAACCCTAAACACACATAAGATCACTCCCCAAAGATGGAAGTCAGAAGCTAAACCAAAGTCAAGTTATGGTTTTTCTAAGTTAGGCTAGGGTTTTGGGTACCTCTTCATGAAAAATGTCAAACAAATGGAAAATGCAATACAAAAATATAAGGTAAATACCCTAGATACTACATGCAAATTATGAAAGAATGCAAAAAGAATCATACGCAAACTCATCTTGGTTGATCAGAAATGAATTTTTGAAGTTAGGGTTAGAAAAATAGGAAATTTGGAAACCCTAATTCATGGTTAATTGTCAAAATATAATCAAACCCTAAAAGAAATTTGTAAAATGAGTTTGTAAATTGTTCTAAACATGTAAGAATGCTTCATGATTTTTTTTGGTGATTTTTAAATACCTAAAAGTATTTTTAATTAATTAAAATGAATTGATTAATTAAATAATACAATTAAATGATTTAAAAATATATTTTTAATGCAAAAATTAAAAATAAAAATGTTTTTGGGTTTGTAAAATTATTTAAAGTGAGAATGCAAAAAATCAGATTTTTGGAAAATGTTTTACTATTTTAAATAAATAAAGAAAATAAAATGAAATAAAATGCAAAGTATGTTAGATGAAGGGTTCAGATTGCGCAGGAGATGGATGGAAGGCTAATATTGGAAGTCTTCTTGACCAAGGGTATGAAGATCTGAGGGTTGTGATTCAAACTTATGTTTCACGCGTGATCCAAAGGCTGAGATTCCATCTGACCTAATTAATTATAATTAAGTTAATTAATTAAAATTAGGTTTAAGTGAATTATCTAGGCCGTTCGTACACTAATCTAAACATGATCCAAGGACTGACATTCAAACTGGAAACCCTAATCACCATTAACCCTAATTATTTTCAGGTGACAGAAGATAAGCTCCGGTCATCTTCTCTGGCGAGCTGAAAACCTAACTCCACCTACAAGCTACTAAAACACATCAAACCTGCCCATAAATGATCCCCAAACATCATGCAATCAAAATCAATCAACAAACAACATTTAAACTTCATGAATAAAGAGAATCAAAGCAAAACATTTTACGGGCAAACTTTCAGAACAACCATACATGCTCATTTCTACACTATTTTCAATTCTAAACACATCAGAATGATCATCAAAGCATATAGAATCATTTTATTACAAGAAATCAAGGTTCTGGAAAAATTGTTCTTGATGAATACCTGAACTGAAGCTCTTCAAAATGGAGCTTTCAGGACCTCCTTCTTGTGCAAAATGACTTCTTTGGACCTCCTGAAGCTAGTGGGGTGCTTAGAATGCTTTGAAAGTGGATGGTTTTTGAGGTCCAGTTCTGATGAAGTAGAAATCATGTTTTTGATATGTGGTGTTTCAGGCCATTTTGATGGTTGATTCTTGTTCTATGGATGATATGTGATTGATTAGTGAAGGAATTTTGGAAGTTTGATGGCTGGTTTGAGAGAATCAAAGAAATGAAGCTTTGAGGGAATTTTTTGCAATCTGAGTGTGTGGCTGCTTTCAAGGCTTGAAGTGTTATGTTTTATGATCCTTAGGGTTTCTATAAACAAATGAAATTAGTCAGAGGAGTGGATAAACACTGTGGGATTGGTATGGTGCTATTGGCCAAAAATTCAAAAGTTTGTGTACTTGAAGCATGGGCCATGGAAGAAGTGATTTGAGGTCTTAGGCTGCCTCAGCTGGGTTCAAGGAGAGCCTTTGGATCGAAATTGGTGAGCTGTATAGCTTGATTGATGAGTTTCTAAAGCTTTTGCATTTTCAAAACTTTGTGCATTTTGAAGAAATTGTTCATGAAACTTGTGAAGAAATGCATGAATTTTGGTCTTGAGATGTTTCTCATCAATGTTATGCAGTGTAGAAGTGAATTATAGGTCATTAGAATGCTTAAAAGTCCATTTTGCAAAATTCCCTCTTTGACATGAACTTGAAAATTACAAGATTTTTCCCAACTTTGACTTGCCATATCTTGAGTTCTAGGATGAATCAAAAGGAGTTCTTGACCTTTTTGAAAATGGGAAGATCCAATCTAAAACTTTCATGTTTGAAGAAAATTCATTTGAAGCCTTTTTTTATCAAGAAAGAGGAGGTTGAAAATCATTCCCAAAATGAAAAGTTTTCATTACAAGTCATGCCCAAAAATAGAAACTTTTCAAATGGCTCAAAATTCTTCAATATTGTAAACTTCCAAGCATTCCTAAGATCAAATAAAGATCATAGGACCTCAAATTGATGATGATGACCCTTTGGAGCCCTTGTTGGTGGCCTCAGATGCCCTGATTCTTACTTTTCTTGCACAACAAGTTACCATTTGATCAGATGACTTCCACAAGGAATTTTTTCTTCAAATTTGGTATACATGCTCCTTATAACATATATAGACCAATAGAATCAATAATGTCCAAAATATTTGGGTGTAAGGGCCTCAAACCCAAAACCCTAATTTCTAGGTCATCTATGTAGGAGCTCCTAGCCTGCCTGGACATCTCTGCAATCCCTTGTGATTTCTTGACTTCAAAGAACCCTTGGAGGCATAATATGATCATAAAACACTCATGGAACTTCTTGTCATGCTTCATGGCCTCTGAGGTAGCTCAAACCACTTCTAAGATTCATCTGATCACAAACCCTAGTTATGCAACTTATGCAGTGAAATAAATATGCAGTGTGAGGTGGTATACTTATGCAAATGCAATATGAAGGATCACAAGCCAAGGTGTGAGACAAAAGAGAGGGAAAATTTGGGGTGTTTACAGCTGCCCCTATTCAAGCATGAGTTAGCTGTATAGGATGTAAGCGCCTGGCTTAACAGGCAAACAAGATAACTTATGGTTGAATATCAAGAAAGTCCAAAATTTTCACTCTTTATTATAAAAAGAAAAGGGATATAAATTGTAATAGACAGTATAGACTAGATATTACATGGTAGCGACGAATGACGATCATCGAGCAGAGGATGACTGCTGGGGATAAAAACGGTGAGAAATGCACTGACGGGGACGACCATCATGCTGGGAAATAAAGAATCCGCGACGGGGACGGCCATCGGGTAAAGAAAAGAGACTTTACTGGGGATTTAAAAACACTAACGGGGACGACCGTCAGGCTGAAGGATAAAGAAACCGCGACGGGGACGACCATCGGGTGAAGGATAAATAAATCCATGATGAGGGACGATCATCAAAAGGTGAAAGACGATCACCTAGCAGGGGACGGCTGCTAAAAGGTATCACGAAATAGGATGAATGTCGGATAAGAACATCAACGATGGGGATGGCTATCAGATAAATGATGAGGGACGGTCATCAAAGAGGTGAAGGACGATCACCTAGCAGGGTACGACTGCTAAAAGATATCACGACATAGGAAGAATGTCGGATAGGACGATCAATGATGGGGACGGCCATCGGGTAAAATGATGAGGGACAGTCATCAAAAGGTGAAGGACGATCACTGAGCAGGGTACGACTGCTGAGGATTATCGCGACATAGGACGAATGTCGGATAAAAAAGATTGACGATGGGGACGGCCATCGGATGAATGATGAGGTACGGTCATCAAAAGGTGAAGGATGATCACCTAGCAAGGGACGGTTGCTGAGGATTATCGCGACATAGGACGAATGTCGAATAGAAAGTTGTTTTGTTGGTGACTTCTGGGGAGAGATAAACACGGACGAGTGTTTAAGCCCTAAAAATAAAACGGTATAAGTGTTTTGACAGTGTGTATAGACTAAAGATACAGACGAGTATCTTTAGGACTACAATACGGACGAGTATCGATAGGAACAAGCAATGACGCGTGTTTAAGGAGTGATGATACAGACGAGTATCAACTGCTTTGAACAAGGAACACAGACGAGTGTTGATCTGCTGGGGAGATGCATAAGATACAAACAAGCATCAAAGAATTATGTAAGTAGGATACAGACGAGTATCAGAAGGATTGTGTATAAGTATGTGCAAGCATTTGTATTGAGAGTGCAAAAGGATATTTTGGCTTTTATCTGTAGGGGACAAGTTTTTGCGTATTGCTGGAGGAGTAATTTTGGTTTTTATAGGTATAAACACCCCAAATTTGCCCTCACTAAGTTCACATAATGGCTTGTGATCTTTCATATTTGCATTAGTTTAAGCATATCATATCATATTGCATTTTTGCTTCACTGCATAAGTTCAAGATCATCTGCATCTAGGGTTTGTGATATGAGTAATCCAAGGATCCATCTGAGCCACTCCAAAGGCTTCCAATCATTCCAAGAGGGTCCATGTATGTTCAATCATCATATTATATCCCTAAAAGATCAAGGAAGTCAAGAAATCACAAGAACTTGGAAAGCATGGAAGTTGAGCTAGGGTTTCACTACACAGATGACCTGAAATTAGGGTTTTGGTTTCAGAGGCCATAACTCCAAATTTTTTGGTCATTTTTGTTTCTAATAGTCTCAATATGTTATAAGGATCATGGGTACCAAGTTTTATGAAGAAATTCATTGTGGAAGTCATCTGTTCACTGAGTAACTTCTTGAGCAAGTCAGAGCAAAATCAGGGCATCTGAGGCCCCCAACATGGAACTAAAGTGGATTTTTCATCAAATTGAAGTTATATGATCTTTATTTGATCATTGAAGTGCTTTAAATTTCACAAAATTGAAGAAAAGTGAGCTAAACCAAAAGTTGCCAAAAATGGAAATGACTTGTAATGGAAACTTTCCATTTTGGGAAAGTTTTTCAACCTCCTCTTTCTCAACCAAAAATGCTTCAAATGAAAAATTGTTGGTCATGAAAGTTGTAGATTGGATCATTTCCTTTTCAAAAAGTACAAGAACAAGTTCTAATTCATTGTGGAACTCAAGTTATGGCTTGGCAAAGTTGGCAAAAATCACATAATTTTCACTTTCACACCAAAGAGGATTTTGTGCAAATTCACATACCAAGCCATTTTGTGACTTCTAATACACTTCTATGCATCATACAAACATAGTACATTGCCTAAAAATCAGAATTGCCCAAATAATCATCTCATTCTATGCCTTGCACATGAAGAAATCACAAAGGGGCCAAAATTCATAAAAATTGCAAAATGATACACAACCATGCTTCCACTTGCTGAATCACCACAAAACCAATTCCATGGCTCTCCTTGATCTTTGCTGAGCCAGGACAATCCAAAAAGCCAGCTGCAAGAGAGCCCATACCTCAAGTACAAGTTTTGTTGACTTTTTGCAAGAGAGCCCATACCAATCACCATAGGCCACAACAACTCTTCTGACCTGTCAAAGCTTGTTATGTGGATCAAACACAACTCATAACACAACACAAGCAAGCCTGAAACCAAAGAATCATCAAGTTCCCAAAAATCACCCCATTTGCAAAAGCTTTCGAAACTCACAGCACACACACCCAAACTTCAAACTCTTTTCATCAATCAACTCAGCTTCATCAAAGGATCATTTCCCACCCTTCATTGCAACCAAAAACCCCCCCAAAACTGAAACACGATTTCTGGCCAGTTGAAGAGCAACCATTCAAATCAGCCATTATAAACTTCCTCCAAGCATCAAAGCACCACCAGGAGGATCATTGGAGTCGTTTTGAACCAAAGAGGAGGCCAGATAGCTCAGTTTGAGAAAGCTTCACTTCAGGTATCCTCAAGAACAAATTTTCCAGAAATTTAATTTTAGGTTATAGAACTATTATGTATGCTTTGCTGATCATCATGATCTATTTGGTTTTGAAAATGAGTAAGAAACAAGCATGTATGAAGCTTCTGAAATTTTTGCGTGTTTTTCCGTTTGCCTTTGATTCATGATCTTGAGTGAAAATAAATGGATTTTGTTGCTGGATTCGTGTTTAAGGTTGTTAGTTGAGTGTTTCTGGAGAGTTAGGGGGTCTGGGGTGGCCTAGGGTGGAAGTTAGGGTGAAGAGCTGGCCGGAGAAGATGACCGGAGGTCTTCTCCGGCCACCTGAAAGTCATTAAGAGGTTAATTAGGGTTTAGGGTTAGTTTGAATGATAGCCGTAGGATCCTGCTTACCCGCGTGTTTGGATGGCCCAGATTGACTATTAAAACCCTAATTCTCATTTAATTAAGTTAATTAGAATTAATTAAATAAATTAACCAAGAGTGCATCTCAACCACTCATTTGCGCGGTGGTCAACTTGGATTTTCCCAGTTCAAATCTTGTCCCTTGGATCAACTTACTTCCACTTAATTCAATTTTTATTTCATTTTTTATCATTTGTTTTGTATAACTTATTTAAAATACTTCAAAATTTCCAAAAATATTTTCCTTCTACATTTTTAATTCAAATATCTTTCTCAACCAGAAAACATTTTTATTTTTATTTTTTGCATTAAAAAACCATTTTAAAAATATTTAAATGTTTATTTTAATTAATTAATGGAAATTAATTAATTAAAATATCATTTAGCTTTCTAAAAATTCCAAAAAAATTCACATTGCATCTTAGGACATTTAGAAACATTGTCAAACCATTCATACAAATTTCGTTTTGGTTTTGATTCAACTTTGACATTTTTCTTGAATTTAGGGTTCATAAAAATCCCATTTTGAACCCTAACTTCAAGAATTCTTTTCTGCCTAACCATGAAGGGCTTGAAATTGGTTCTTTTTGCATTGTTCTTCATATAACATGTAGTGTCTAGCACATTTTTGTCACAAATTTATCTTGCATTTTCAAATTGATTTGCATTTTCCCTCTTAAGGTACCTTAAAACCCTAGATAACTTAGAAAAATCACAACTTTCTTTAGGTTAAGAGTTAGGCCTTCTCCTTTGGGGTGTGATATCATATAGGGTTAGGGTTCCTTTAAGTTCATTTTCAATTTTTTTATCTTATGTTTTGCTTCTGTTTTTGACTTTTGCATCTCATGTTGCTTTAAAACCCTAATTTCTCATGTTCATTTGCATACATCTTGCATATGCATCCATTCATGAGCTTGCCATGACATTTCATGCATTCACATGTCATCTTAGACATCTTAGGACATATTATAATCATGCTTGATCATTTATTCTTTCATTTGCCATGATGTGCATTCAGTTCATTCCATGAACTTTCATGAACTTTCAAACTTCAAAGCATGTTTCCTTTGCATTCCATCTCTTGTATGATCATTCATAATACTTGACATGTCTTTGCATCATCTCATGGAATCATTTGCATCATGTATATGCTTCTGTTTTTGGTTTGCATCTTTGCATACATTTCATTTTCATTTCATTTCTTTCCTTATGCTAACATTTTCAGGTGGTAAGTAATTTGAGAAGTGAATTTGCCTTCACTTATCATTTTTCTTCTCATTTTTCATATGCGTCATTGCTGCATTTCTCTTTGCTTTAGAGTGAGCTTTCTCATTCATGTTCATCTTTCACTTTCTTTCTCCAAGTTACTTATCTTCTTCAGTGAAGTAAGTAATTTGTTTCTTCTGCTTCTCCTCCTCTCATCTGCTTCTTCCATTGGTGGCTTCTTTGAAGATCTTTCTCAAGCCTTACAAACCATAGGAACATCCAAGCATGACAATAATTAGGGTTATGATTAGTCCCCCTTTTATCTTTTACCTTTTTGTCTTCTTTGTGTCTCTCTTCTCACCTCATCATTAGAGACTAAACCTTTAAGGCTTTAAGATTTTGTGATTAGGGTTATGCCTGCATCCTTCTCTTAGGATGGAGTGTATAACTTTAATCCTAAGTGTTAAACCCTTAATTTGTTTAAACCTCTTAATTAATGCATCTTAATAATCACTAAGACAATAGCTTGTAACTTGGGCCTTGCATTAGGGTTCTAATTCTTCCTTTATTTGTTAAGAAGGACTAACCCTAGTGTTAATGGACAAGTCCCCCTCAAGTTGTCTTACAAACCATAAAATTCACTTCTTAATATTACCATTAACTAAAATCCACTTTAATAAAGGTTTGTTTTTTCATGAGGTTAATCCCTAATCATGGATTAAGTTGAGGTGTCTTCCTCAGCTTAGGTATGCTCATCTATTATCCTTCTATTAGGATGGTGTAATGGGTTCACTAATCCTTGATTATGGCTTAAACTCATTACTTAACAATAAACAAAAACACAAAAAACATCTAAGTAATCACAAGTAGGTTAATGATCTTAATCCTACATCATCATTGTAATTAAGTTTGAGATGCTTATCTCATACTTAATGTATTCTCATTATCCCTAACCAAAGGGAGGATATGATGAGTTTACTAACCCTTGGTTTAGGCTTAAGCTCATTAACTTATGACAAACACCAAAAACAATAACAAAACTGAAAACACAAAAATAAACAATAATCGTCTCCTCCTGGATTCTTTTCTCACCCTCTTCATTCACATACGAGAACTTGCTTCTTCCGTCTAATGCAAGACAGTTAGCACTTGAGCCAGACAAGTCTTACACTTGAGCATAGACAAGCAAGCAGTTCACCAGTCAATTTACCTTTCAGTCTCTTTGAGTCAAACTACGGTGTTCTGACTTCCTCATTGCACGAGAGGATACATAGGCGTAACTTAACTGTTATCGAACAAAAGTCTTTGTCTCTCCCCCCCTTCCAGCATTCCTTTTTAAGCCTCATTTCTGAGCATTTCACTTCATTTTCTTGCACTGACACTTGTACATTCTTTTCCAGCTTTTGCACACAGATAGCACAGACATTACCCCTTTAAACACAATTTTGTAAGCGTGGATCCCGTCGAGTACGACGGACAATCTGGGTGCTAATACCTTCCCAGGTTGTAACCAACCCCCTTTCTCAGTTTCTCTGGTTCGCGACCGTCTTATCCATATATTTCCAGGTTTATGCAACATTACCTTTCCTTCGGGATAAAAATGCCTAGCTGGCGACTCTATTCATTTCACCTTCATTTCTCCTTTCGCTGACCGTTCGCACTTGTACCGGGATGCAAATCTTCGGGAGCGACAGCTTGGCGACTCTGTTGGGGACCCTTATATCGCAACCAGGGCTTCTGGTTCTTTTTGTGGGTTCCTCCTAGCGCTTGTTTGATTTGTGTTTACAGGGGTGTTATGCGCTACTTGTGCTTACTTATTTGCTTTATTTATTGCTTTATGTACAACTTTATTTATTGCTTTCCTTTACAGTTTTATGCATTTCATACTGTCATTATCATTGTGCTAGATCTCTTGTCTCTTTTGGTGGGTGGGGTTCATCGAATGATTAAGGTCCTATACCTGGGACCTGAGTGACACATAGGCTAGAGTGGCTTCATATTATTTCCCATTCCATTTCGGTCTAGTGCGGGAATATGAAACACGGTTCAGACATGGGTGTAAACACCCCAAATTTGCCCTCACCCATTCACATCATGGCTTGTGATCATCTCATATGCATAAACACAATCATATCATCTCATATCTCATTTTGGTTCACTGCATAGCTTCCAAGTCATCTGCATCTAGGGTTTGTGATCTGAGCAATCCAAGAGCTTCTTGAGCCACTCCAAAGGCCATCAATCACTTCAAAGGGGTCCAAGTGTGTTCTTATGTCATATTACATCCTCTCAAAGTCAAAAATGCCAAAGAATCACAAGAACTGGGATTGGTATGGAAGCAGAGCCAAGTTTGACTGCATAGTTGACCTAAAATTAGGGTTTTGGTTTCAGAGGCCATAACTCCAAATTTTTTGGTCATTCTTGTTTCTATTGGTCTCTATATGGTATAGGGAGTATGCATATCAATTTTCATGAAGAAATTCCATGGGGAAGTCATCTGATCAAGGGTTGACTTTTCAGACAAGTCAGTGCAAAATCAGGGCATCTGAGGCCCCCAATGACCCAACCAAGGGGTGATCTTCATCATTTTGAGTGTATATGATCTTTATTTGATCATGGAAGAAGGTTGAAGTTCACAAAAATCAAGAATTTGAAGTTTTTGCAAAGTTGACTTTTTAGGGCATGGTTGACTTTTAAAGAATATGTCATTTTATGCCACTTTTCAAACCTTACTTTTTGATCCAAAAATGCTTCAAATGGAAAAACTTTGGTCATGAAAGTTGTAGAACACATTTTTCCCTTTTCAAAAAGTACAAGAACATGATCTAATTCATTTTGGATCAAAAGTTATGGTGTGACAAAGTTGGCAAAAATCACTAATTTTCAAGACATGCACTAAATGGAAAATTTGCAAAATCATGTTTCAAGGCAAATTGTAACTTCTAGTTCATATCAAACCAATGTGTAAGCATTACACAAGTTCTAAAAATCAGATTTGGACCAAAGGATCACATGTTCATGGTTGGCAAAGCAAGAGATTTTCATGAAGTTTCAAAAGTAACCAACTTGCAAAACCACTCATCACACTTCACCAACTTGTTGCATTGGCCTTTGAACCACCCTAGCCTCACTCACATACCATGCTGCGCCAGCCCCATGCTTGTACTAGCCTAGAACCAAGCCCATGCCTCTCTTACAACAAAGTGGACTTTTTGCAAAAGTAAACATCCCAATCACAGCAGGCCAAGTCACATCCTCTGACCATTTGGAATTGTTTATACTATCCATTTGCAAGCTAAACATAACATCAAGCCAGCCTGAAAACTCACCACAACACACATACACAAACTCTCCCCAATCTGCATTTTCCTTCGAATCTGGTTCCACAAGATACAAACATTCAAGCAAGTCTCACCAACATCCTCACCTTGTCACACTGAACCTAAACCAACAAAGAAACAAGCCAGAAGCACACTAGAACATAGCATACCACAAAACCTGCAGAAACTCTTCTCTCTTCGAATCTCATTTTCCAGCCATCAAACACCCCATTTCTCTTCACCAACAAGTCAGAAACATTCAAAGGAGCAAGAATCCACCATTGGAATAACTTAAAACCTCACAAATCCTGACTGTGCAATCTGCTACATCAGAACTCTTCCTCTCAAATCAGCCATCCACAAGGACTTCGGAGCTTCTCTTTGAGTTCAAGGGAGTCAAAGAAGTTCATTTACACGCAAAAGAGGCTCTGGAAGCTCAGTATTGAAGCTTTCCAGCTCAGGTATGAACATGAACATTTTCTTCCAAAGCTTGCATTTTAAGTTATAAATCAATTGCTTATGCTTTGCTGGTCATGGGGTTGCTTTTAGAATCGAAAATAGATGAGAAATGAGTTTGTATTGCTGTTCTGAAATTTCACCCGTAAATTTTGTTTCCTTCGATTGGCTTGATTCTTGGTGTTTAAATGATGTTTGAGCATGGATTCATGACCTAGGTTGTTAGAGGATCATTTGGCTGTGTTTAATTTGTTGTTTAGATGCCTGAATCGTGAACTAGGGTTTTGGGGTCGCCGGGGAAGATGACCGGAGCTCCCCTCCGGTCACCTGAGTTTGATTAGCCCTAATCTCAGGTCATTAATTCCATTTGAATGTGGGGCGTTAGATTAGTTGACTCCATT
Organism: Lathyrus aphaca; assembly: GCA_963966055.1. Classification (NCBI taxonomy): domain Eukaryota; kingdom Viridiplantae; phylum Streptophyta; class Magnoliopsida; order Fabales; family Fabaceae; genus Lathyrus; species Lathyrus aphaca. Next base: position 512,090,285 of record OZ014520.1, read on the forward strand.
GACCTCCCGCGCGCATGAAGGGCCCAGATCCATTTGTTTTGCCCTAATCCACTTTCATTAATTAAATAAATCATAATTAGATTAATTTAATCAGAACCAACCACAGCCCTTGGATAGCGCGCGTGGTCAGCAGTTTCAAACCCAGGATCAATCCCAGCCTTCCATTCTGTTGACTTTTCCATTTTCTTTATTTTAATTCATTTATATCACATTTGTTTTGTATAATTTATTTAAAATAGTAAAAATTGTTTAAAAATTATGAAACTTTTTCTCAAAAGTTTCATTAATTTTTATGACACAAAAATATTTTTATTTTCATTTTTAGCATTAAAAAAGTATTTTTAAATATTTAAAGGTTTATTTTTAATTGATTAATGGAAATTAATTTATTAAAAATACTTTTAGGTATTTAAAAATCACCAAAAAATTCATGAAATGTTCTAAGACATTTAGAAACATTGTCCAACCTTCAAACCAAATTTATTTTTTGATCTTGATGCATTTTAAGAATTTCTCATTGAATTAAAACCATTTTTGTGCATTATTTTGATCCAAAGTTCAAAAAATCATTTCTGCCTATTCATGAAGGATTGGACATTGATTCTTTTTGCATTGCATTGTGTTTAGCATGTAGTTTGTGAGATTAAATGGCCATGATTTGATCTTTCATTTTCAATTTGTTTGATAATTTTCTTGTTTGGAAACCCTAAAACCCTAGATATCTTAAGAAAACCATAACTTGAACTTGGTTAGGAGTTGAGACTTCTCCTTTGGGCATGGGGTTAGCATAGGATTAGGGGTCCTTTGTGTGGCATTTTCAATTTTTTATCTTAGGGTTTGCTTCTGATTTTGATTTTTGTTTGATGTATTGTTCATAAACCCTAATTTGGGTTCCCATATGCATCCATCTTGCATTCTCTTGCATAGCATGACTTGCCATGACATTTCAAGCATACATTTGATTCATTTGACATCATAAGACATATTGAAAGCATGTTTGATCATTGCATCATGTATTTGCCATGTTGTATGCCATGTGCACTTCATAACTTTTCATGTATGTTCATGGTCCCTAACTTGTTTCATTTGCATTCATGAACTTGTATGATCATTTCCATGTGCTGCCTCATGTTTGTAGCATCTCATAACACCATTAGCATCATGTATATGCTTCTGGTTTTGTTTCTCATCATGTCATCTCATCCCATTTTGCATTGCATTGCATTTCTTTTCTGACCTTTCAGGTGGTAAGTGACTTTGGGAAGTGAATTTGCCTTCACTTCTCATAACTTTTCTTTTCATCTCTCTTGCATCAATTGCTGCATTTTTGTGTGTGTATGAGTTTGAGCTTGCTCATTCTTCTTCTTCTTACTTTCTTTCTTCAAGTGACTTGACTTCTTGAATGAAGCAAGTTACTTTGCTTCTCTTGATCCTTTCATCTGCTTCCTGGTGGTTCCATTGAAGACTTCTCTTGAAAACCTCACAAACCTTAGGAACAACCAAGCATGACAATGATTAGGGTTTTGATTAGTCTCCCCTCTTAGTTTTGCCTTTGTGTCTCTCTTGAGTCTTCTCTTCTCATCTCATAATCAGGGACTAAACCCTAAAGGCTTTAAGGCTTTGTGATTAAGTTTGTGCCTGCATCCTTCTCTTAGGATGGAGTGTATAACTTTAATCCTAAGTGTTAAACCCTTAATGTGTTTAACTCCTTTAATAAATCCATCTAATAATCATCAAGACATTACACTTGTAACTTGGGCCTTGCATTAGGGTTCTAATTCTTCCTTAATTGGTTAAGAAGGACTAACCCTAGTGTTAATGGACAAGTCCCCCTCAAGTTGTCTTACAAATCATAAAAGTCACTTCATCATCACATCATTAATAAAATCCACTTAATCAAAGGCTTGTTTTGTCATGAGTTTAATCCCTAATCATGGATTAAGTTGAGGAGCTTTCCTCAGCTTAAACATTCTCATCTATTATCCTTCTATTAGGATGGTGTAATGAGTCTGTTAAATCCCTGATTATGGCTTAATCTCATTACTTAACACTAAACAAAAACAACAAAAAACACCTAAATAATCACAAGTAGGTTAATGACCTTAATCCTACACCAAAGGTGATTAAGTGTGAGAATCTGACTTCACACTTAAGGTAATTCTCATTACCCCTAATCAGAGGGAAGATGTGATGAGTTTACTAACCCATTGGTTTAGGCTTAAGCTCATTAACTTATGACAAACTTTCAAAAGCAATAAAAGACTGAAAACTCAAAAACAAACAATAATCGTCTCCTTCGGGATTCTTTTCTCACCTCATTCACTCATAAACGAGAACTTGCTTCTTCTGTCTAATGCAAGACAGTTTGCACTTGAGCCAGACAGGTTATACACTTGAGCATTGACAAGCAAGCAGTTCATCAAGTCAAGTCACCCTTCAGTCTCTTTGGGTCGAACTACGGTGTTCTGACTTCCTCATTGCACGAGAGGATACGTAGGCATAACTTAACAGTTATCGAACAAAAGTCTCTGTATATTCCCCCTCTTTCTAGCTTCATTCTTTAGCCTCATTATCTTGAGCATCTTATTCATTCTCTCACACTGACACATCATTATACACTTAACTCCTTTTACACTGACACCTGTACATCTTTTTCCAGCTATTTTATACACAGATTGCACTGACACTACCCCTTTAAAACACAAATCTTTTAAGCGTGGATCCCGCCGAGTACGGCGGACAATCTGGGTGCTAATACCTTCCCAGGTTGTAACCAACCCCCTTTCTCAGTCTCTCTGGTTCGCAACCCGTCTTATCCATATTTTTCTAGGTCTATGCAGCATTGCCTTTCCTCCGGGATAAAAATGCCTAGCTGGCGACTCTCTTCATCTCCAGTGAGTTCACGGCTGTGTGTTCTCATTGTCCCTTTCGCCGACCGTTCGCGTCAGTACCTTTATCTGGGCCTATTCCCCACTTATCGGGAGCGACAGCTTGGCGACTCTGCTGGGGAGAGCTTATATTGCAACCAGGGCTTCTGGTTCTTTTTGCGGGTTCCTCCTAGCGCTTGTTTGATTTGTGGTTACTGGGGTGTTTTGTGTGTATTTGTATATGTTGTATTTTTGCTTTGTGTACAGTTGCTTTACTGCTTTCTTTACTGCTTTACATATATCATACTGTCATGCTGGCTGGATCTGGTTTTGCTTTGGTGGGTGGGTGTTTCATTGAGAGTTAAGGTCCTATACCTGGGACCTGAGTGACACCTAGGCTAGAGTGAATCATATTCTTTCCCATTCCATCTCGGTCTGGTGCGGGAATATGAAACACGGTTCAGATATGGGTTTCTTCTTGAGAACTCTGTGTTGCAGATTTCCTGCAATACTAGGGCTATCTGGGAAGCCTGCTAAGTCTGGATGACCTTTAGTATTGACCTTCAGAAACTGAGGTGAATTAGAGGAGGAACTTTTATGGTTATTGTAAACACTATACCTCCGGGTTAGAAGTGTTTACACTTCTCATAACTGATCCAAGTCTGAGGATCCTTGTTTTAGAACACCACCTGTGAGGGGGATGGGCTGTTTACAGGTTTGCAGGTACCTTGGCCTCAGAATACCCTGTTACTTTGTTTGTTTAAGAGTACTTCATGTTGGAACAGTTCTTGTGATTCTAAAACCCTGGACATGTGGCTCTTTATTTGAGCCCCCCACCTTGGTTACTGGATTTATAGACCTCCATCTGGAATTCTTGAACATACTTGGACCTATATCAGAGCATTTTGATCAGATCCAGCTCAGTCACAAACCCTTGCATATCATTTGCATACATAACCATTGCATCATACTGACATTTGCTTATTTGTGTTTCAGGGTATCCACCTTCATTTTTGGTTTGGTTTTGACCCTATCTTCAGTATTGACCTATCTTCATCAGCATCTGCTTCTGCTATCAGCTATCCACTTCAGTCATCAGCACCAGCCAATCAGTGGCCCATTCTTCAGTGTTATCATCAGCACCTATCTCCTCAACATCATGGCACCTAAAAAGAGCAACATCACCTATCACTTCTTTCAGCCAGAGCTATCTGACATCAGGAGAATTCAGACCCTGATCACTCCAGATCACATACCATTGTTCAGGGAACACTATGGAGATATACTTGATATGGTTATAAATCTGGACCCTTCACAGAGAAGCCTGATCCACACTTGCATTCAGTTTTATGATCCCCCACTGAGATGTTTCACTTTCCAAGACTTTCAGTTGGGCCCCTTATTAGAAGAATACTCCTCATTAGTTGGTATACCTATCAGGGGTGGAATCCCTTTCAACCCTGAGATGGTCTTTCCTGGTAATGGAGAAGTAGCAAAGGCTTTGCATCTGGAATCTGTTTTGATTGAGCAGCATATGACTTCTAAAGCTGGAATCCCTGGTTTCCATCTGGATTTCTTGATCTCTCAAGCTACCCTGAAAGCTTCTTTAGGAGAGTGGAAAGCTGTCTGTGCCTTGTTGGCCTTGAGCATATATGGAATTGTATTGTTTGCAGATGAGCCTCGATTCATTAGCAAGAATGCAATCCATCTTTTTATCCTGAAGAACCCAGTGCCCACTTTATTGGGGGATCTCTATTACTCAGTGCATCAGAGGAATGAAAAACAGAGGGGAAGATTAGTGAGGTGTTGTGCTCCTTTGTTCCATACTTGGCTTCTCAGGCATCTACCCAGGACAGATGCATTTTTGAATCCTCATCAGCAGAGAAATTGGGCTAAGAGACTCACTGCTCTAACTTCAGCCGATATCAGGTGGTGCACTCAAAGCACCAAGGGTAGGGATATCATCACCAGCTGTGGGAATTTTCCCAATGTGCTCCTAATAGGAGTTAAGGGTAGTATTAATTACAATCCTCTGCTGTTCAAAAGGCAACTGGGCTATGCACTGGTCCACACTCCTAAGGCACAGGACTTGGTGGAGACTCTCTATTGTGAGAACAAGCCTAATCTGGCTATTGTTAGGCAGGCTGCCTGGGCCTGGGATAATGTTCAAACCAAGGGAGTAACCATTCTGGGGAAGTGCAACAATGTGGCATCAGCGTAATATTATGAGTGGTCCCATGCCAGGGCTCAATTCTCTGGAATGCCCTTTACCATGGAGGATATGCCTGGGCCATCCTCAGCACCACCCCCTGCCACTGTCAGTTTGGAGGAGTTTGAGAGCTTGAAAGAAAGAAATGAGAAGTTAACCCAGGCTTTGCAGAAGACTCTCCGGGAGAGGAGTGAAGGTAGAATGGACATTGAGAGGCTGGAGAAGTTGAGAGTGGAGCATCTGACTAAGATTGAGAAGTCTGGGGATTATATCAAAAAGTCTAAGGCTGGAGAACAAATTCTGAAGAATGCTTGCAAGGAAGCCCAGTTCCAGAGAGCGAGGACAGACTTGTATCTGAAGGAGAGTCAGGCTCGGTGGGTCAGGATCACCGAAGCTCGTACTCTGGAGGACAAGAGAGTCCAAGACAAGATGGAGCAACTGGAAGCTGGTGCAAAAGAGCAGCATGAAGCCCTGGCAGCAGCCCAGAGGGAGATATCAGAGCTGAAGATCAAAGCTGGAGTGAAGAGGTCAAAGGACCAAAGTCAGCACAAGAAGCTAACTGCAGCTGTTACCACCCGGAATCTCCTCATCAGGAATCTCACGGAGCGTCCAGCTGATCCTGTGACCGAAGCACTTCTCAAGGAAGTTCGGGAGGATGAGTTTGGCCTTGGTGTTTGACCATTTGCTTGTTGTTGCTTTCATTCATTGTACTTTTATTTTCTTGTGATGTATTTTGACCCCTCAGAGGGCTTGTATTTGTAAACAAACTATGTACCATTTTGCTTTTTGTAATATATGTATTAGTTTGTTCCACCCAAGTTTACTTCGAAAGCAACATCAACAGCATCTTCAAGGGTCTGGAAGGGTCAAAACTGAATGCCAAGCCGGATACCTTGAAAACAAATAAGCATACTGCATTGCATGCTAACCCTTTGTTTGTTTTGTAGGTTTTTGTTTTTTTGTTGCTAACTCTGTTGTGATGTTCAGGAACTATTGCTCGACGCCGGGTATTTCCCCTCAACCGTCCGCACCGTTATCCAACCCGTAACAATCTTCCAGGCATCCAAATGGATCAGGTACAGCAGGACCTTGCAGAGGTTAGAAATCAAATGGCAAACGAAAGATTGGAAATGAGAACGCAGATGACTCAGTTTATGGAAGTGATGAACAACATGGCTCAGAGCCAGGAAAGATTGAGGGCCATGGTGGAAAGGCAAAATCAAGAAGATCCACATATAGGGACTGCCGGCACTAGCAACAATGAAAGGGTACAACCTCATGTTAACCCCCCTGTATTTGGCCCCCATCTTCATCCAGAGGTCAATATTCCTGCAAATGTTCAGGGGACTGCCACTGCAGGCAGGGTACTACAAGAAGACCCCCAAGAGGATCAATTCACAGTAATGGGTGCCGGGGAGGAAGCTTATGATAGAAGGCTGGATGAGATAGCTGAGAAATTAAGATCCTTAGAGTCTCAAAACTCTTTGGGCTTCGACGTCATGGACATGGGCTTGGTAGACGGGGTCAGGATTCCCCATAAGTTTAAGCCTCCTTGTTTCGAAAAATACAACGGGACTTCATGCCCCCGGACTCATCTACAATCATTTCTGGGCAGGCTAAAGGCCTATACTGTGGATGAGAAGCTCTGGATGTTCTATTTCGAAGATAGCTTGACGGGAGCCTCGAGAGAATGGTACTCTCATCTGACGAGAGCAACTATCAGGTGTTGGAAGGACCTGGCAGAGGCCTTTATCAGACAGTATCAGTACAACTTAGATATGGCACCCAACAGGACTCTCCTAATGGGAATGTCACAATCATCGAGAGAAAGTTTCCGAGAATATGCCCAGAGGTGGAGGCAATTGGCTGCAGCTGTTCAGCCACCTATGTCTGAGAGGGAAATGGCAGACATGTTTATGAACACCCTCCAGGGAACATATATTGACAGGCTGGCTGCTTTCTCTTCCACTAGCTTTGCAGATGTTGTCATAGCTGGGGAGAGAATTGAGAGCCTGTTGAAGATGGGTAAGATCTCTGACAATGGTGCCAGCTCGTCCAGTAGTACAAGAAAGCCTTTTGCAGGCCCAAGAAGAACTGGCGAGACCAATGCCATCCACGCCAACAGGGGCAGGCCCCAATTTGTTCACAGGTCAGTGGCAGCAGTCACCATTCCTGCTCCAGCTCATCCTCAACCAGTTTATCAACCCCCGCAACAAAACTATCAGCAACAGCCTCAGTACCATCAGCAATCTCAGTATCCTCCGAGAAATTACACCAGCAACAACAACAACCAACAAAGGCCATTTCAGCAGAGGCCATCTCAAGCTAATAGGGTGATCGATCCGATCCCTATGCCATATGCTACATTGCTGCCACAACTCCTGAAACTCAACCTGGTTGAGCTAAGGACGTTGGCACCTCCAGATCCCAACAGTCTACCCAGGAATTATGACTCCAACGCCAGATGTGCCTTTCATTCAAACGCACCTGGCCACAGTACAGAAAAGTGCAGAGCCTTGCACATGAAGGTACAAGACCTGGTAGACTCAAAAGCTCTGAATTTCGCGCCACCACCCAATGTCAATAAGAACCCGATGCCAAACCACGGAGGTCCCAGAATTAACGCTATTGAAGAAGACAAGCCGTCTTATTTAATAACCAGTGTGGGTCAGATCCGGACACCGTTGGTGGAAATCAAGGCTCAAATCCTCGAATGTCAAATGTTCCCGGGGTGTGAGTTGGGGTGTGCTTACTGCAATATCTCAGTAAATGGGTGCGATAACCTGAGGAATGGCATAGACGGTCTTATTCAGAGTGGCCAACTTCAGATCACCACATCATTTCCAACAAATCCAGCAATCTCATCAGCAACAACTCCAGAACCTCCTACAACTGCAACAACCGTTGTTCCTGACGATTCTTCGGCTTCATCAACAAGCACTTCATCTGTCATTTCAACTGACCAGATATCAACGAATGTTCCTTCTATAACTCCAGCACCACTCCATTTTGAAACTCCTACAACAACAACATCCATTCTCCCAACAATGTCTCCTACAACATCAGCAACAAATCATGAAGATGTCTCAACCGTTACCATTTATTATGATCCTGATAACAACTCTGCCTACAACTCAGAAAGTGCTGCTCCCGTCAGAACACCAGTCACAATTTATTATGATCCACAGACTATCACAGTTCCTTCAGCAGCTGCAGTCAGTCCAGTCACTATCACGGTGCCTGGACCAGTACCTTATGAAAGCAGTAATGCCATCCCCTGGCATTACGGCTCTGACCTGTATTGTGAAGGACAAAGAATCACTTTTGAATCATCAACCCCTGCACCACAAGTAGACAATGTGGGAGGAGGCGGAGGCTTCACTCGAAGCGGACGTCTCTTTGCTCCACAAATTCAGAGACCCACTGCCGAAGCAGAAGCTGCTGCCAAGGCAAAAGGGAAAAGCCCTGTGCAGGAAGATCAAGCTGTTAAAGAAGCTTTGAAAACACCATTTGATCAAGAGGTTGATGAGTTCATGCGAATCATCAAAAAGAGTGATTATAAAATAGTGGATCAGCTTCATCAGACGCCTTCCAAGATCTCAATCCTATCATTGCTTATGTGCTCCGAAGCCCATCGGAACGCACTACTCAAAGTTTTGCACGCAGCTTACGTGCCTGAAGAGATCACTGTCAATCAGCTGGAAGATGTAGTTGGAAATGTTAATGCTAGTCACGGGCTAGGGTTCACCAATATTGATTTGACAACAGAAGGCCGCAACCATAACAAAGCCTTGCACATAACCATGGAATGTAAAGGTGCTGTCCTTTCCCATGTGCTGGTAGACACGGGGTCATCCCTCAATGTCTTACCCAAAAAGGCCTTGGTGAAGCTAGAATATGACGGATTGGCGTTAAGACCCAGCAACCTGGTGGTGAGAGCCTTTGATGGTTCAAAGAGATCAGTTCTGGGGGAGATTGAGTTGCCCGTAACGATTGGCCCGCAGACCTTCAAAACGACCTTCTACGTGATGGATATACAGCCCGCCTACAGCTGTTTATTGGGTAGGCCATGGATTCACGCTGCTGGCGCCGTGACCTCTACCCTTCACCAGAAGTTAAAATACGAGTGGGAGGGTCAAATCGTTACGATCTGTGGAGAGGAGGATATTTTTGTCAGCCACCTGGCAACTTATAAGTACATTGAGATGGATGGGGAGATCCATGAAACAAGGAGTCAGGGGTTCGAAGCTTTGAATGTAAATGAGACATCTGCTGTACCTGGTACTTCAATATCATCATACCGACAAGCCCGGAAGGTTGTTGAGGAAGGAACTGCCCAAGGCTGGGGCAAACTACTACCGGTGGAGAAGAAAGAGGACAGATTTGGGTTGGGTTACAAACCAACTCAACAAGATCAAGCAGCGGCTGCGAAAGAGCCCAACTTTGTGAGTGGGGGGATGCTCACCCCTGATGCTGTCAACAACTTGGAAGACGAGCTGGAAGAAGAACGCAACCTGGAAAGCTGGATTCGTCCAAAGGTCCCGGGGAGCGGTATCTCAAACTGGTCTTCCCAGGAAATTATAAGAGTTACTCATGCAGAGTAATTATTATTTCCTGTATTTTATAGCATGCATCAAAGTCTTGCATCTTGCCCAAGATGACAAGACTCATTTTGTAATCGGGCCATCTGTACTTTTTGTGCAACAAGATTAATCAATGAAATATCAGACATCTTTTTTGCAAACGAGTCTTTTCCTTTTCCGCTCACTGTTTTTCCATTTTTCTTTTTGTACAAAAAATAAATGGCAGTGTTTTCAAAATGACAACTTTATTTCACTTTTCTAAAACAAGATTAAAATCAAATCACTAAAATGAACAAACTGAACCCTTGCAGAGAATGCCTTCCAGACAGCACCGACAACAGCACGGCTATGACTTCGTATGACTTTGACAATCCAATCAATCAAGCTGACGAAGGGGTTGAAGAAGAGTATGAGCTTCCTGAAGAGCTAGCCAGGTTGTTGAGACAAGAGGAAAAGGTTATCACTCCTCATCAGGAAGAGGTTGAAACGATTAATCTTGGTACAGCTGAAGACGTGAAAGAAGTTAAAATCGGGGCTTGCCTACAGAACTCAGTGAAGAGACAACTGATTGACCTGCTTCAAGAGTATGTGGATGTGTTTGCTTGGTCTTATCAAGATATGCCAGGGTTGGACACCGACATTGTTGTGCACAAGCTGCCTTTGAGAGAAGAATGCCCACCGGTTAAACAGAAGCTACGCCGTACTCGCCCAGACATGGCAATGAAAATCAAGGAAGAGGTACAAAAGCAGTGGGACGCCGGGTTCCTTGCTGTGACTAGCTATCCGCCGTGGGTTGCTAATATAGTACCTGTGCCTAAGAAAGACGACAAAGTAAGGATGTGTGTTGACTACCGGGATCTGAACAGAGCCAGCCCGAAAGATGATTTCCCTTTACCTCACATTGACGTATTGGTGGATAACACGGCTCAGTTCTCGGTATTCTCCTTCATGGATGGATTTTCGGGATACAATCAGATTAAAATGTCACCTGAAGACATGGAGAAGACAACCTTCATCACACCCTGGGGCACGTTCTGCTACAAGGTAATGCCATTTGGGCTCAAGAATGCCGGTGCAACATATCAACGGGCTATGGTAACATTATTCCACGATATGATTCATAAAGAGATAGAATGTTATGTGGATGACATGATTGCCAAGTCCCTTACTGAAGAAGATCACCTGGTGAATCTGCTGAAGCTATTTAAGTGTCTGAGGAAATATCAACTGAAGTTGAACCCCAACAAGTGCACATTTGGGGTACGATCCGGTAAGCTGCTGGGCTTTATTGTAAGCGAGAAAGGGATTGAAGTTGACCCTGATAAAGTCAAAGCCATTCAGGAGATGCCTGCACCGAAAACTGAGAAAGAAGTTCAAGGGTTCTTAGGTCGATTGAACTATATCTCCAGGTTCATATCTCACCTTACAGCAACCTGTGAACCCTTGTTCAAGCTGTTAAGAAAAGTACAGACGGTCAGGTGGAACGAAGACTGCCAAAGGGCTTTTGACAAGATCAAAGAGTACTTACAAGAACCTCCAATCCTTATGCCTCCAGTTGAGGGAAGACCTCTGATAATGTACTTGACAGTATTAGAAGAGTCAATGGGGTGTGTGTTGGGCCAGCATGACGAGTCTGGTCGAAAAGAGTATGCAATATACTACCTAAGCAAAAAGTTTACCGACTGTGAACAACGTTATTCACTGCTCGAGAAAACTTGCTGTGCTTTAGCGTGGGCTGCTCGCCGACTAAGACAATATATGTTGACCCACACTACCTTGTTGATCTCAAAAATGGACCCAGTCAAGTACATATTTGAGAAACCAGCACTTACCGGACGGGTTGCAAGATGGCAAATGATTCTTACAGAATATGACATCCAATACACATCTCAGAAAGCCATCAAGGGCAGTGTATTGTCTGAATATCTTGCTGAGCAACCCATTGATGATTACCAGCCTATGAGGTTTGACTTCCCTGATGAAGACATCATGTTCATAAAGGCAAAAGATCATGAAGAGCCTGTTCACACTGAAGGGCCTGACCCGAAAAAAGAATGGACTATGATGTTTGATGGGGCTGTTAATATGAATGGTCGTGGTGTTGGTGCAGTACTCATTACACCTAAGGGAGTTCACATGCCTTTCTCGGTAAAACTCACCTTCAACTGCACTAACAACGAAGCTGAATACGAAGCTTGCATTATGGGTCTTGAGGAATCCATTGACCTCAGGATCAAGACATTGACCGTATTCGGAGATTCAGCTTTGGTAATCAATCAAACCAACGACAAATGGTACACCCACCAGGATCATCTGATACCTTACAGGGACTATACAAGGAGGTTATTGACTTTCTTCACAACAGTCAAGCTTGAGTATATCCCTCGGGACGAGAATCAGTTTGCGGATGCCCTGGCTACCATTTCATCCATGATCAAAGTTCAAGCTGCCAACTTTGTACCTCAGATTTCAGTGTCCAGACTTGACAGACCAGCATATGTGTTCGCAGCAGATGTTGTCAAAGATGATAAGCCTTGGTTCCATGACATTAAGTGCTTCTTGGAGGATCAAACATACCCATCTGGGGCATCTTCCAATGATAAGAAGACTTTGAGAAGGCTTGCTGGTAGTTTCTTCTTGAACACTGATGGGTCTTTATACAAAAGGAACTTTGATATGGTACTCCTCAGATGCGTTGATAAGACAGAAGCAGATTTGTTGATGCATGAAGTGCACGAAGGATCCTTTGGTACCCATGCCGGAGGGCATGCCATGGCTAAGAAGTTGTTAAGATCGGGTTATTACTGGATCACGATGGATGCTGACTGTTGTGCCTACGCCAGGAAATGCCATAAATGCCAGATTTATGCAGATAAGGTGCATGTGCCTCCCAATCCTTTGAACATAATGTCTTCACCCTAGCCCTTTTCCATGTGGGGCATTGATATGATTGGCAAGATTGAGCCGACTGCTTCGAATGGCCACAGATTCATCCTGGTTGCCATTGATTATTTCACCAAGTGGGTTGAAGCAGCGTCTTATGCAAACGTTACAAGACAAGTGGTAGCCAGATTCCTGAAAAGAGATATCATCTGTCGGTACGGAGTTCCCGAGCGAATCATTACTGATAATGGTTCCAATTTAAACAACAAGATGATGGAAGAACTATGCCGGGACTTCAAGATCCAACATCACAATTCTTCTCCTTACAGGCCAAAGATGAATGGCGTTGTTGAGGCAGCAAACAAGAATATCAAGAAGATTGTGCAGAAGATGGTAGTCACTTACAAAGACTGGCATGAAATGCTACCGTTTGCCTTGCATGGGTACCGCACGTCAATCAGAACATCCACTGGGGCAACGCCGTATCAACTTGTGTATGGTATGGAAGCAGTCCTACCAGCTGAAGTTGAATTACCCTCCCTACGGGTATTGATGGATGTTAAGCTGAACGAAGCAGAATGGGTTAGGACCCGATACGAGCAACTGAGTCTGATCGAAGAGAAAAGATTGGCTGCAATCTGTCATGGGCAGCTGTATCAGAAAAGAATGAAGAAAGCCTTCGATCAGAAAGTCAGGCACCGAGAGTACCAAGTAGGAGATCTTATGCTGAAGAGAATCCTCCCTCCTCATACAGATCACAGGGGCAAATGGACTCCGAATTATGAAGGACCATTTGTGGTAAAGAAAGTTTTTTCTGGTGGAGCACTGATGCTCAGCACCATGGATGGTGAAGATTTCCCGTCCCCTGTGAATTCAGATGCAGTTAAAAAATACTTCGCATAAAAAATGACCCGCTGGACACAAAAACAGAATGTAAGTCCAGGCAAAAATAGGGCATCCCGGCGAGTCAAAAACAGAATAAAAGACTTGGGCAAAAATAAGGGAAAATGAACAAAAATGTACACCCGCTGAGTTGAAAAGCCACGTTGGACAGCTCAAGCAAAAATGGGTATCCCGATGGATTGAAAACCCGAAAGGGCGATCCATGCAAAATAAGGGAATAAGCGAACAACTGCATTCTGAATTCGTCTGTATCGTTTACAACTTGGTAAGCTTCGAAGGGATCAAGCTTCAATCAGAATCAACATTCTTCAGAAAGCCAGATGAGAAGAACGTCAAAAGTCATACGAGTCATAGTAAAGAGGAAGCTCCTTAAAGCGTCATCAACACTGCCGGCATTTTGTTTCTCAATTTGTAACAATCTCCTCATCCCAGGGGATTTGTTTCTTTGACTGTATCTCGCCAATTCAGGGCATATGAATTAATAAAATCAGATTTTCAGTCGTGTCTCGTCTTGTACATTTTTATTTATTTGCAAAAAAAAAAAAAAAAAAAAAATTTCTGATAACTTAAAGAGAAAAACTGATTGCATAGAATACAGGTGTTTATCTTCAAATAAAAACGTGCTTGCAGGAAATATACTTACTCTCAAGAGTGTTTAAATTCCTATGACGGAATCCAGTAAAGGATACCTCGGGATTACTTGTGCGTTTCTCTGTCTTTGCAGGATTGCAGGTATCCAGAACGCAACTTGGGGCATGAAAGCCTCATCCCAGCAAGCTGGCAAATCAACACTCAATTTTAGCACTCGAAGTGCTCTCTCCCCAGCTGAGTTGCCTCTCATGACTTCCCCCAGCTGAGTTGCCACTTATTACTTATCCCCATCAGAGTGCCAGGCATCACAGAAGGCACCTATATCCCGGCGGAGTCAAGGATCCTCTTCAACAGAATCCCTAGGGAGGTCTCTCAATGATCTCTCTTTCCCCCCAGCCGAGTTGCCACCTCGTCCTCAGCCGAGCACAAAAGTCAGAGAGCTATCTCCCCACAGAGTTCCAGCCTCTGTCCAGAAGAGCAGCGCATAGAAGATCACAACAGAGTGAAGAAAGCTTCTACAAACCCCAGCTGGGTCTCTCATTTATAAGGATAGGTCTACCAATGACCTGTATCCCCAAGCATCACATCAGATCTACCAATGATCTCATCCCCAGCTGGGATGTCTACTTCAAGCAGATCGATCGAAGATCTTCGCAGCAACGGGACCCGGATCCCGGTTTGGTACCCTTTGCACAATCATAGCATTCGCATCATATTTACCCACAAAGCGTAGCATTCCGTTTTAACACGGAGCATTACGGCAAAAATCCAACACATAGCATAATCATAAGCCATGTTTCGAACCAACACTTGTGAATAATGACAGTTCGTCAACGTACAGAAAAATCCCCACCAGAATCCCCCAACAAAAGCAGCTGCCTCTCAGTCGACAACACCAGTATATACTCATTTTGACACCCGTCCGTGCCATCTACCCCCAATAAAGTCGCCTGAACACTCTTTACAACAAGATCACCCGTATTACAGATACGTCCTGACACCCGTCCGTGTCACACCCCAGCAGAAAGCCAAAGACATCCTCTTTGCACTCACATATACCTATATACACTTTCTTGACACCCGTCCGTGTCATATCCCCAGCGCAGTCGCCTACACTTGTTGATATTATCATACTTTTCTCTCTTGACACTCGTCCGTGTCACCCTCCCCAGCAGATAAACATTCATCTATGCACCATTCTCACTACTCATGTTATACTTATACAGATACTCGTCCGTATCTTATATACACCATTTATATCCCCACAGATTCAACATTGGTCCATGTTCCCTGTTAACCAGATGGTACTCGTCCGTATCATCATCTCAGAATATGCGTCAAGCGTTTGTTTCTACATGATACTTGTCCGTATCATAGTCTTAAGGATGCTCGTCCGCATCTTTAATCCATACACTGTGTCAAAAACTTCTGTCTTCTTGAATATAGATACTCGCCTGTGTCTACTATTCCCCAGAAGAATCCTCTCAGATTCAACACTCGTCCGTGTTCTCTGTTAACTAGTTGATACTCGTCCGTATCATCATCTTTGAACGCGCGTCAGTATTTGTTTCTATCCGATACTCGTCCGTATCGTAGTCTTAAAGATGCTCGTCCGCATCTTTAATCTATACACGAATACCAAACACTTATACCTTTTGGATGTAAGCACTCGTCCGTGTTTACCATTCCCCAGTAGATCGCCAACAAAACAGATTTTCCTTTTTATCTGACACTCATCCTGTGTCATGATGAACCCTGAGAGCAGCCGTACCCTGTTAGGTGGTCGTCCTCCACCTCTTGATGGTCGTCCTCCATCATGCTCATCCGATGGCCGTCCCCATCGTTGATTTTTAGCAGCCGTCCCCTGCTAGGTGGTCGTCCTCCACCTTTTGATGATCGTCCTTCATCAGTTTATCCAATGGCCGTCCCCATTGTTGATTTTGGTTATCTGACATTCGTCCTATGTTATGATAAACTTTGAGAGCAGCCGTACCCTGCTAGGTGGTCGTCCTCCACCTCTTGATGGCCGTCCTCCATCATGCTCGTCCGATGGCCGTCCCCATCGTTGACCCTTTCCATCCGGCATTCGTCCTATGTCGCGATGTTTTCGGCAGCCGTACCCTGCCAGGTGGTCGTCCTCCACCTTAGATGACCGTCCCTCATCTTGTACCCAACAGAGCAGCCGTCCCCTGCTAGGTGATCGTCCTTCACCTTTGATGACCGTACCTCATCATCTGTTTATTTCATTTATTCTTTAACCCGATGGCCGTCCCCGTCGTGGCCCCTTTTCCTTTTTAACCCGATGGCCGTCCCCATCGTTGGTTACTTTGCTTCATGGACTTGATGGCCGTCCCCGTCATGTTTCATTAATCCCCAGAGAATTTTACAGCTTTATCTTGATGGCCGTCCCCATCATAATTCTTTTATCCCCAGCATGCCGGCCGTCCCCGTCATTGCTTTATTTTCCGCACTTTTCCCAGCTAGTCGGCCGTCCCCGTCTTGGCTTTACCTTTTCTCCCCAGCATCTCGGCCGTCCCCGTCACTGCCTTATCGCCCACACTTTATAATTTACTTTATTTTCTTTTACAATCTATATCCCTTTTCTTCTTCATTCTGTGAGTGCAAATTTTGGACTGTCTTTGGTATTCAACCACAAGTTATCTTGTTTGCCTGTTAAGCCGTCGCTTACATCCTGCACAGCTAACTCATGTTTGAATAGGGGCAGCTGTAAACACCCTAAATTTGCCCTCACCCATTCACATCATGGCTTGTGATCATCTCATATGCATAAACACAATCATATCATCTCATATCTCATTTTGGTTCACTGCATAACTTCCAAGTCATCTGCATCTAGGGTTTGTGATCTGAGCAATCCAAGAGCTTCTTGAGCCACTCCAAAGGCCATCAATCACTTCAAAGGGGTCCAAGTGTGTTCTTATGTCATATTACATCCTCTCAAAGTCAAAAATGCCAAAGAATCACAAGAACTGGGATTGGTATGGAAGCAGAGCCAAGTTTGACTGCACAGTTGACCTAAAATTAGGGTTTTGGTTTCAGAGGCCATAACTCCAAATTTTTTGGTCATTCTTGTTTCTATTGGTCTCTATATGGTATAGGGAGTATGCATATCAATTTTCATGAAGAAATTCCATGGGGAAGTCATCTGATCAAGGGTTGACTTTTCAGACAAGTCAGTGCAAAATCAGGGCATCTGAGGCCCCCAATGACACAACCAAGGGGTGATCTTCATCATTTTGAGTGTATATGATCTTTATTTGATCATGGAAGAAGGTTGAAGTTCACAAAAATCAAGAATTTGAAGTTTTTGCAAAGTTGACTTTTTAGGGCATGGTTGACTTTTAAAGAATATGTCATTTTATGCCACTTTTCAAACCTTACTTTTTGATCCAAAAATGCTTCAAATGGAAAAACTTTGGTCATGAAAGTTGTAGAACACATTTTTCCCTTTTCAAAAAGTACAAGAACATGATCTAATTCATTTTGGATCAAAAGTTATGGTGTGACAAAGTTAGCAAAAATCACTAATTTTCAAGACATGCACTAAATGGAAAATTTGCAAAATCATGTTTCAAGGCAAATTGTAACTTCTAGTTCATATCAAACCAATGTGTAAGCATTACACAAGTTCTAAAAATCAGATTTGGACCAAAGGATCACATGTTCATGGTTGGCAAAGCAAGAGATTTTCATGAAGTTTCAAAAGTAACCAACTTGCAAAACCACTCATCACACTTCACCAACTTGTTGCATTGGCCTTTGAACCACCCTAGCCTCACTCACATACCATGCTGCGCCAACCCCATGCTTGTACTAGCCTAGAACCAAGCCCATGCCTCTCTTACAACAAAGTGGACTTTTTGCAAAAGTAAACATCCCAATCACAGCAGGCCAAGTCACATCCTCTGACCATTTGGAATTGTTTATACTATCCATTTGCAAGCTAAACATAACATCAAGCCAGCCTGAAAACTCACCACAACACACATACACAAACTCTCCCCAATCTGCATTTTCCTTCGAATCTGGTTCCACAAGCTACAAACATTCAAGCAAGTCTCACCAACATCCTCACCTTGTCACACTGAACCTAAACCAACAAAGAAACAAGCCAGAAGCACACTAGAACATAGCATACCACAAAACCTGCAGAAACTCTTCTCTCTTCGAATCTCATTTTCCAGCCATCAAACACCCCATTTCTCTTCACCAACAAGTCAGAAACATTCAAAGGAGCAAGAATCCACCATTGGAATAGCGTAAAACCTCACAAATCCTGACTGTGCAATCTGCTACATCAGAACTCTTCCTCTCAAATCAGCCATCCACAAGGACTTCGGAGCTTCTCTTTGAGTTCAAGGGAGTCAAAGAAGTTCATTTACACGCAAAGGAGGCTCTGGAAGCTCAGTATTGAAGCTTTCCAGCTCAGGTATGAACATGAACATTTTCTTCCAAAGCTTGCATTTTAAGTTATAAATCAATTGCTTATGCTTTGCTGGTCATGGGGTTGCTTTTAGAATCGAAAATAGATGAGAAATGAGTTTGTATTGCTGTTCTGAAATTTCACCCGTAAATTTTGTTTCCTTCGATTGGCTTGATTCTTGGTGTTTAAATGATGTTTGAGCATGGATTCATGACCTAGGTTGTTAGAGGATCATTTGGCTGTGTTTAATTTGTTGTTTAGATGCCTGAATCGTGAACTAGGGTTTTGGGGTCGCCGGGGAAGATGACCGGAGCTCCCCTCCGGTCACCTGAGTTTGATTAGCCCTAATCTCAGGTCATTAATTCCATTTGAATGTGGGGCGTTAGATTAGTTGACTCCATTGACCTCCCGCGCGCATGAAGGGCCCAGATCCATTTGTTTTGCCCTAATCCACTTTCATTAATTAAATAAATCATAATTAGATTAATTTAATCAGAACCAACCACAGCCCTTGGATAGCGCGCGTGGTCAGCAGTTTCAAACCCAGGATCAATCCCAGCCTTCCATTCTGTTGACTTTTCCATTTTCTTTATTTTAATTCATTTATTTCACATTTGTTTTGTATAATTTATTTAAAATAGTAAAAATTGTTTAAAAATTATGAAACTTTTTCTCAAAAGTTTCATTAATTTTTATGACACAAAAATATTTTTATTTTCATTTTTAGCATTAAAAAAAGTATTTTTAAATATTTAAAGGTTTATTTTTAATTGATTAATGGAAATTAATTTATTAAAAATACTTTTAGGTATTTAAAAATCACCAAAAAATTCATGAAATGTTCTAAGACATTTAGAAACATTGTCCAACCTTCAAACCAAATTTATTTTTTGATCTTGATGCATTTTAAGAATTTCTCATTGAATTAAAACCATTTTTGTGCATTATTTTGATCCAAAGTTCAAAAAATCATTTCTGCCTATTCATGAAGGATTGGACATTGATTCTTTTTGCATTGCATTGTGTTTAGCATGTAGTTTGTGAGATTAAATGGCCATGATTTGATCTTTCATTTTCAATTTGTTTGATAATTTTCTTGTTTGGAAACCCTAAAACCCTAGATATCTTAAGAAAACCATAACTTGAACTTGGTTAGGAGTTGAGACTTCTCCTTTGGGCATGGGGTTAGCATAGGATTAGGGGTCCTTTGTGTGGCATTTTCAATTTTTTATCTTAGGGTTTGCTTCTGATTTTGATTTTTGTTTGATGTATTGTTCATAAACCCTAATTTGGGTTCCCATATGCATCCATCTTGCATTCTCTTGCATAGCATGACTTGCCATGACATTTCAAGCATCCATTTGATTCATTTGACATCATAAGACATATTGAAAGCATGTTTGATCATTGCATCATGTATTTGCCATGTTGTATGCCATGTGCACTTCATAACTTTTCATGTATGTTCATGGTCCCTAACTTGTTTCATTTGCATTCATGAACTTGTATGATCATTTCCATGTGCTGCCTCATGTTTGTAGCATCTCATAACACCATTAGCATCATGTATATGCTTCTGGTTTTGTTTCTCATCATGTCATCTCATCCCATTTTGCATTGCATTGCATTTCTTTTCTGACCTTTCAGGTGGTAAGTGACTTTGGGAAGTGAATTTGCCTTCACTTCTCATAACTTTTCTTTTCATCTCTCTTGCATCAATTGCTGCATTTTTGTATGTGTATGAGTTTTAGCTTGCTCATTCTTCTTCTTCTTACTTTCTTTCTTCAAGTGACTTGACTTCTTGAATGAAGCAAGTTACTTTGCTTCTCTTGATCCTTTCATCTGCTTCCTGGTGGTTCCATTGAAGACTTCTCTTGAAAACCTCACAAACCTTAGGAACAACCAAGCATGACAATGATTAGGGTTTTGATTAGTCTCCCCTCTTAGTTTTGCCTTTGTGTCTCTCTTGAGTCTTCTCTTCTCATCTCATAATCAGGGACTAAACCCTAAAGGATTTAAGGCTTTGTGATTAAGTTTGTGCCTGCATCCTTCTCTTAGGATGGAGTGTATAACTTTAATCCTAAGTGTTAAACCCTTAATGTGTTTAACTCCTTTAATCAATCCATCTAATAATCATCAAGACATTACACTTGTAACTTGGGCCTTGCATTAGGGTTCTAATTCTTCCTTAATTGGTTAAGAAGGACTAACCCTAGTGTTAATGGACAAGTCCCCCTCAAGTTGTCTTACAAATTGTCGCTCCCAAAGATTTGCATCCAGGTACAAGCGCGAACGGTCGGCGAAAGGGACAATGAGAACACACAGCCGTGAACTCACTGGAGATGAATAGAGTCGCCAGCTAGGCATTTTTATCCCGGAGGAAAGGCAATGCTGCATAAGCCTAGAAAGAGATGGATAAGACGGTTGCGAACCAGAGAGACTGAGAAAGGGGGTTGGTTACAACCTGGGAAGGTATTAGCACCCAGATTGTCCGTCGTACTCGACGGGATCCACGCTTAAAAGATTTGTGTTTTAAAGGGGTAGTGTCAGTGCAATCTGTGTATAAAATAGCTGGAAAAGAATGTACAGGTGTCAGTGTATGAGAAGTGAAGTGTGATATGAAAGTGTCAGTGTAAGAATGAGAATGAATTGCTCAAGATCATGAGGCTAAAGAATGAAGCTAGAAGGAGGGGGAATATACAGAGACTTTTGTTCGATAACTGTTAAGTTATGCCTACGTATCCTCTCGTGCAATGAGGAAGTCAGAACGCCGTAGTTCGACCCAAAGAGACTGAAAGATAAAATTGACTTTGATGAACTGCTTGCTTGTCTATGCTCAAGTGTATGACCTGTCTGGCTCAGGTGCAAACTGTCTTGCATTAGACGGAAGAAGCAAGTTCTCGTTTGTGAGTGAATGAGATGAGAAAAGAATCCCGGAGGAGACGATTATTGTTTGTTTTTGAGTTTTCAGTCTTTTATTATTTTTTTGGATTTTGTCATAAGTTAATGAGCTTAAGTCTAAACCAATGGGTTAGTAAACTCATCACATCTTCCCTCTGATTAGGGGTAATGAGAGTACCTTAAGTGTGAAGTCAGATTCTCACACTTAATCACCTTTGATGCAGGATTAAGATCATTAACATACTTGTGATTATTTAGATGTTTTTGGGATTTTTGTTTAGTGTTGAGTAATGAGGTTAAGCCATAATCATGGATTGAACAGACTCATTACACCATCCTAAAAGAAGGATGATAGATGAGAATGTTTAAGTTGAGAAAAACTCCTCAACTTAATCCATGATTAGGGATTAAACCCATGACAAAACAAGCCTTTGATTAAGTGGATTTTATTTAATGTTATGATGATGAAGTGAATTTTATGGTTTGTAAGACAACTTGAGGGGGACTTGTCCATTAACACTAGGGTTAGTCCTTCTTAACCACTTAAGGAAGAATTAGAACCCTAATGCAAGGCCCAAGTTACAAGTGTGATGTCTTGATATTTATTAAATGAATTGATTAAGGGATTTAAACACCTTAAGGGTTCAAGACTTAGGATTAAAGTTATACACCCCATCCTAAGAGAAGGATGCAGGCATGACCCTAAGCACAAAGTCTTAAAGCCTTTAGGGTTTAGTCCCTGATTATGAGATGAGAAGAGAGGACTCAAAGAGAGACACAAAGGTAAAACTAAGAGGGGATACTAATAAAAACCCTAATTCATTGTCATGCTTGGATGATCCTAAGGTTTGTGAGGTTTACAAGAACAATCTTCAGAAGAACCATTAGGAAGCAGATGAACAGGATCAAGAGAAGCAAAGTGACTTGCTTCATTCAAGAAGTCAAGTCACTTGAAGAAAGAAAGTGGGAAGAACAAGAATGAGCAAGCTCAATCTCAAACACATATAAAATGCAGCAATGGATGCAAGAGAGATGAAAAGAAAAGGTATGAGAAGTGAAGGCAAATCCACCTCTCAAAATAACTTACCACCTGAAAAGTTAGTGAAAGAAATGCAATGCAATGCAAGATGAAGTGAAATGATGTGATGCTAAGCAAAACCAGAAGCATGTTGATGATGATTATGATGTTATGAGGTGCTGCAAACATGAGGCAAGACAATGGGGATGTTCATACAAGATCATGGATGCAAATGATGCAAGCTAAGGAGCATGAACAAACATGGAAAGTTATGAATCAAACAAGACAAATGACATGGCAAATATGTAATGCAATGATCAAACATGCTTTCTATATGTCTTAAGATGTCAAATGAATCACAAGAATGCACAAAAATGCAATGACAAGTCATGTTATGCAAGGAAATGCAAGAAGGATGCAAAAGAAAGCCCAAATTAGGGTTTATGGATCAAACATCAAACACAAACCAAAAACAGAAGCAAAACCCTAAAGTAAAAATGGAAAATGGTACCCAAAGAAACCCTAGACCTATAATGAACCAGTGCCCAAAGGGGAGCTCTCAACTCTCAAACAAACTCAAGATATGAATTTTACAAGTTATTAGGGTTTTTTAGGGTTCTTAACAAAAGAAATGCCAAACAATTAGGAAATGAGGAAACAAATCATGGCCATTTTATCCTTGAAAATACATGCCAAACACAACACAATGCAAGAAGAATCAATGTCTCAACCTTCTCCAATAGGCAGAAATGAATTTTCAAACTTATGATCAAAATAATGCATAAAAAATGATTTAATTCAATGAAAAATTCTTAAAATGCATCAAGATCAAAAAAGAAATTTGGTTTGAAGGTTGGACAATGTTTCTAAATGTCTTAGGACATTTCATGAATTTTTTTGTAATTTTTAAATACCTAAAAGTATTTTTAATTAATTAATTCTCATTAATCAATTAAAAATAATCTTTTAAATATTTAAAAATACTTTTTTAATGATAAAAAATAAAATAAAAATATTTTTGGGTCTTAAAAATTAATAACACTTTAAAGAAAAAGTTTCATAATTTTTAAGAATTTTTTGCTATTTTAAATTAATTATGCAATTTAAATGAAAGAAAATGAATTAAAAATTAAGTAAAATAAAAGTCAGAGGAATGGAGGGCCAGGATGAGCCTAGGATTTGAATTGGTTGACTGGCGCGTGATCTTGTGGCCAGGATTGGTTCTGGGTTAATTACATTTAATTAAAACTAATAATAAAATTAGGGCTAATCAAAGAGATCCTGGCCTTTCCCTTGCGCGCGCAGTCAACAAGTCAATGGCAATCAATGGTCCAAATTCAAACTAGCATTAATGACTGTAATTAGGGCAAATCACTCTCAGGTGGCCGGAGAAGACCTCCGGTCGTCTTCTCCGGCCAGCACCTCACCTGAAAAATCTCCAAACCTCTCAAAACGTACCAAAAATGAAAACCAAGAACATGGAAATGATCCTCATCCTCTCACGAACCAAACCCCTCTCTCAAAACAAATTTATATTTCCTAAATCAACTGAATCGAAGAGAAAAAGGTTCTAGGTCACGCAAGCTTCAGAAACAAATTAAATGCTTAAATCACAACCATTTTCAAAACCAATGGTACCAGAATGATCAGTGAAACAAATAGAACAAGTTTGTAACAAGCAAAATCATTTCTGGAAAAATAAATTTCAGGCTACCTGAGATTTGAAGCTTTCCACTTGAGGACTTTCTGGCCTTCTCTTTTTGTGCAAACCACTCCTTAGGACCCCTTGATGATGTTTGAATGCCTTATAACAATTTATGTAGGCTGGCTGATGAGTTTCGAAAGCTCCTGCTTCAAGCTCAGTCAACAATGGCTATGGTGATTCTGACTGATTCAGGCCACTGTGAATGATGGTTTATGGTCCAGATGATGTATGGAGAAGCTTTGCAAGGTTTGTTTGGCTGTTTGTGGGCTAGGGAGGGAGATTCGAATGAATCTGCAGAATGAGGGTGAAGAATGGCAGTGGGGTGCTTTGGCTGTTTCAGGCTTATGCTTTGGGTGGTTTCTACTCAATGATACATGGTGAGTTGAATGGAGGAAAAGGTTTTTGTGTTTGCAAGCTGTGGAGAGGAATTCGAAGCAAGTTGCAAATGGGAGTGTTTTTGTGAATGTGTGGAATGAGGATGCTTCAGCCTTGCTTCTTGTTATGGCTAGCTTGCAAATTGATAACATAAACAAATCTGATTGGCTGGATGATGTGACTTGTGCTTTTGTGATTGGTAAGTTTGCTTTTGCCAAAAGTCAAAAATCTTGTAAGAGAAGCATGGGCTTGATACTAGCTTGGTACAAAGCTAGGTCTGGCGCATCATGGTATGGTGAGAGAGCCAGCAAGGTCCAAAGGCCAAGGCAGCAAGTTGAGGGAAGGGTCATGAGTGTTTTGCAAGTTGTAACCTTTTTGCTCACATGTGAAGAAAACCTTGTTACATAAACCAAACCATAGGCAAACTTGATCCAATTCTGATTTTCAGCACTTAGAGAATGTTTATGTGTTGGTTTGAAATGAATTAGAGGCTGCATTTGGCTTTGGTTCAAGACTTTGCAAAATTTCCATTTGAAGCATGCCTTAGAAATTAATGATTTTTGCCAACTTTGCATTGCCATAACTTTTGATCCAAGAAGAGTTTGATCATGTTCTTGTACTTTTTGAAAAGTGAAAGATGAGATCTACAACTTTCATGACCAAAGTTTTTTCATTTGAAACCTTTTTGGATCAAGAATCAAGGCTTGAAAAATGACCTAAAATGATGCATTCTTGAAAAGTCAACTATGCCCCAAAAGTCAACATTTGCAAAAACCCTAAATTCTTGATTTTTATGAACTTCAACCTTCTTCCATGATCAAATAAAGATCATATACACTCAAAATGATGAAGATCACCCATTGGTTGGGTCATTGGGGGCCTCAGATGCCCTGATTTTGCACTGACTTGTCTGAAAAGTCAAATCTTGATCAGATGACTTCCCCATGGAATTTCTTCATGAAAATTGATATGCATACTCCCTATACCATATAGAGACCAATGGAAATAAGAATGGCCAAAAAAAATTGGGGTTATGGCCTCTGAAACCAAAACCCTAATTTTCAGTCAACTGTGCAGTTCAACCTGGCTCTGCATCCACTCAAACCCTAGCTCTTGTGATTCCTCTGCATTTTTGACTTTGAGGAGATAGAATATGATGTAAGAACACACATGGATCCCTTTGAGTTGATTGGTGCCCTTTGGAATGGCTCAAGAGGCACTGGGATTGCTCAGATCACAAACCCCTAGGTGCAGATGACTTAGAAGCAATGCAATGAGTCAAAAAATGAGATGTGAGATGATATGATTGTGTTTATGCATATGAGATGATCACAAGCCATGGTGTGAATGGGTGAGGGCAAATTTGGGGTGTTTACACAAATCATAAAAGTCACTTCATCATCACATCATTAATAAAATCCACTTAATCAAAGGCTTGTTTTGTCATGAGTTTAATCCCTAATCATGGATTAAGTTGAGGAGCTTTCCTCAGCTTAAACATTCTCATCTATTATCCTTCTATTAGGATGGTGTAATGAGTCTGTTAAATCCCTGATTATGGCTTAATCTCATTACTTAACACTAAACAAAAACAACAAAAAACACCTAAATAATCACAAGTAGGTTAATGACCTTAATCCTACACCAAAGGTGATTAAGTGTGAGAATCTGACTTCACACTTAAGGTAATTCTCATTACCCCTAATCAGAGGGAAGATGTGATGAGTTTACTAACCCATTGGTTTAGGCTTAAGCTCATTAACTTATGACAAACTTTCAAAAGCAATAAAAGACTGAAAACTCAAAAACAAACAATAATCGTCTCCTTCGGGATTCTTTTCTCACCTCATTCACTCATAAACGAGAACTTGCTTCTTCTGTCTAATGCAAGACAGTTTGCACCTGAGCCAGACAGGTTATACACTTGAGCATTGACAAGCAAGCAGTTCATCAAGTCAAGTCACCCTTCAGTCTCTTTGGGTCGAACTACGGTGTTCTGACTTCCTCATTGCACGAGAGGATACGTAGGCATAACTTAACAATTATCGAACAAAAGTCTCTGTATATTCCCCCTCTTTCTAGATTCATTCTTTAGCCTCATTATCTTGAGCATCTTATTCATTCTCTCACACTGACACATCATTATACACTTCACTCCTTTTACACTGACACCTGTACATCTTTTTCCAGCTATTTTATACACAGATTGCACTGACACTACCCCTTTAAAACACAAATCTTTTAAGCGTGGATCCCGCCGAGTACGGCGGACAATCTGGGTGCTAATACCTTCCCAGGTTGTAACCAACCCCCTTTCTCAGTCTCTCTGGTTCGCAACCCGTCTTATCCATCTTTTTCTAGGTCTATGATGCATTGCCTTTCCTCCGGGATAAAAATGCCTAGCTGGCGACTCTCTTCATCTCCAGTGAGTTCACGGTTGTGTGTTCTCATTGTCCCTTTCGCCGATCGTTCGCGTCAGTACCTTTATCTGGGCCTATTCCCCACTTATCGGGAGCGACAATGGGTTTCTTCTTGAGAACTCTGTGCTACAGATTTCCTGTAGTACTAGGGCTATCTGGGAAGCCTGCTAAGTCTGGATGACCTTCTTATGACCTTCAGCATCTGAGGTGAATTAAAGGAGGATCTTTTATGGTTATTGTAAACACTGTACCTCCGGGTTAGAAGTGTTTACACTTCTCATAACTGATCCAAGTCTGAGGATACTTGTTCTAGAACATTACTTGTGAGGGGGTTGGGATGTTTACAGGTTTGCAGGAACCCTTGGCCACATCATACCTTGTTACTAGTTTTGTTTTAAGAATGCATCACTTTGGACAGTTCTTGTGATTACCCTGGACTTGTGACTCTTTATTTGAGTCCCCCACCTAGTTACTGGATTTCTAAGCCTCCATCCGGACTTACGAACATACATGGACTTTTACCAAGGCAGATAAACAAATCCAGCACTTGATCACAAACCCTTTGCATATCATTTGCATACATCATTTTTGCATCATTTAACATTTGCTTATTTGTTTTACAGGGTATCCATCATATCATCTTTGGTTTGGTTTTGACCCCTTCTGCTGCTCAGACTCCTTCAATTATCTTCTCCAGCACCTTCATCAGTTTATCAGTGATTCTCCTCCAGCTATCTGCATCAGAGACCCATCTCCAGCATTTCATACATTGATCTTCATCAGCAGTTGCTCTCAGCTTCTTCACCAGCACCCATGGACACTTCAAGAAAGAGCAACATCACATACCACTTCTTTGAGCCCACCCTGACTGGCATTAGGCAGGTCCAGTCCCTCATTACTCCTGATCATATCCCATTATTCAGAGAGCATTATGGAGGCATATTGGATATGGTCATGGATTTAGATGCATCTCAGAGGAGCATGATCCATACTTGCTTGCAGTTCTATGATCCTCCACTCAGATGCTTCACATTTCCTGATTTCCAGTTGGGACCTTTGCTAGAAGAATTTTCCTTGTTGTTAGGAGTTCCTATCAGGAGAGGGATTCCTTTCAACCCAGAGATGGTTGCTCCCATAAATGAAGACATATCCAGGACATTGCATTTGGAGCCTGCCCTTATTGATCAGAACATGACAACCAAGGCTGGGGTTCTAGGCCTTCACCTAGACTTCTTGATCTCCCAGGCTACCCTGCATGCTGCAATAGGAGAATGGAAGGCTGTCTGTGCACTTTTAGCCCTCAGCATATATGGGGTTATCTTGTTTGTAGATGAGCCAAAGTTTGTGAGCAAGAATGCCATTCACCTGTTCTTATTGAGGAACCCAGTTCCTACCTTGCTGGGAGACTTCTACTACTCAGTACATCAGAGGAATGAAAAGCAAAGAGGAAGACTGGTCAGATGTTATGCTCCTCTTTATTACTCTTGGCTGCTAAGACATTTGCCAAAATTAGATACTTTCCTGAACCCACATCAACAAAAGAATTGGGCTAAGATATTTATTTCCTTGACATCAGATGACATCAGGTGGTGCGCTAAGAGCACCAAGGGCAAGGACATCATTACTAGCTGTGGGCAATATCCTAATGTGCCTTTGATAGGAGTGAAAGGTTGCATCAACTACAACCCTTTATTGTTTAAAAGAAAATTAGGGAATGCTTTGGTTCACCCTCCAAGAGGACAAGATTTGGCTGAGACTCTTTATTGTGAAATCCAACCCAACTCTACTGTTGTTAGACAAGCTGTCTGGGCTTGGGATAACATTCAGACCAAGGGAACAACCATCCTGGGCAAGTGCAACAACATTGCTTTAGCACAGTATTCTGATTGGTCCCGTACCAGAGCTCAGATCACCCGGATGCCATTTACCTTAGAAGATGTACCTGGAACTTCTACAGTACAACCTGCAGCTACTGTCAGCCTGGAAGAGTTTGAAAAGCTGAAAGAGAGGAACACTCAGCTAGCTGAAGCCTTAAAGAAGACTCTCTGGGAGAGAAATGACAGCCGTCTGGATAATGAGAGATTGGAAAAGCTCCAGATTGAGCACTTGACCAAGATTGAGAAGACGGATGACTACATCAGGAAGGCCAGAGAATGGGGAGTTAGTACTGAAGAATGCTTGCAAGGAGGCAAAGACTCAGAAAGCTAGGGCAAAGCATTATCTTGAGGAGAGCCAAGCTAGGTGGATCAGGATCACTGAAGCCCGTGCACAAGAAGATCAAAGGACTCAGGCTAAGATAGAACAGTTGGAGGCTAGTGAGAAGAAACATCAGGAGGCTTTATTGGCAGCTCAGAAGGAGATATCTGAATTGAAACTCCGGGCGGGGTTAAAGAGGTCAAAGGATCAGGACAAGCATAAGAGGTTGAGTAGTGACATTGCTACCAAGAACCTCCTCATCAGGACTATTACAGAGCACCCAGTGGGTCCAGTGACTGAGGCCCTCCTGAAGGAAGTCAGAGAGGATGACTTTGGATTGGATGTCTGATTTATTTTGCTTGTACTTTTTCTTTTGTTGTACTTTTTCTTTTGTTGTTGTATTTTGACCCACCAGGGGAATGTATTGTAATCAAACTATGTATTTTCACTTTTTGTAATATATGTGGTTTGTATTATTGGTGGGCTTAATCTCTCTTCATCATCAGCATTTCCTCGAGGTCTGGAAAGGTCAAAACCAAAAAGAACCAAACCGGATACCCTTGGAAGACAAATAAGCATATTGCATTGCATACTAACATTTTCTTTGTTTTGTAGGTTTTTGTTTTATTGTTGTTTCTCACTTTGTTGTGGTTTCAGGAAATATTGCTTGCAGAAGAGTGTTCCCTGTCAACAGAATACACCGGTACCCGACAAGAAACAACCTTCCGGGACTTCAGATGGATCAAGTTCAGCAAGACTTGGATGAAGTGAGTACCCAAATGGCAAACGAGAGGGTTGAGATGAGGAATCAGATGACCCAATTCATGACTGTAATAACTGGTTTAGCTTAGAGCCAGGAAAGACTAAGGGAGTTAGTGTAAACACCCCAAATTTGCCCTCACTCATTTCACCATGTCTTGTGATTCTTTTCATTTGCATAAGTTCAATCATATCATCTCATAGTGCATTTTTGCTTCACTGCATTGGTTCTAAGTCATCTGCATCTAGGGTTTGTGACTTGAGCAATCCCTGAGCTATCTGAGCCACCCCAAAGGTCTTCAATCATTTCAAAAGGGCCCATGTATGTTCAATCATCATATTACATCATCCCAAGATCAAGAAAGTCAAAAATCACAAGAACTGAGGATGGCATGGAAGCAGAGCCAGGTTTAACTGCACAGATGACCTAAAATTAGGGTTTTGGTTTCAGAGGCCATAACTCCAAATTTTTTGGTCATTCTTGTTT
This sequence comes from Lathyrus aphaca, assembly GCA_963966055.1. NCBI lineage: Eukaryota > Viridiplantae > Streptophyta > Magnoliopsida > Fabales > Fabaceae > Lathyrus > Lathyrus aphaca. Next base: position 512,120,626 of record OZ014520.1, read on the forward strand.
CTATTGGTCTCTATATGATATGAGGATCATATATACCAATTTTCATGAAGAAATTCAATGGGAAAGGCATCTGATCAATAGATGACTTCTTGAGCAAGTCAGAGCAAAATCAGGGCATCTGAGGCCCCCATCAATGGAACCAAAGTGGATTTTTCATCAAATTGGATTTATATGATCTTTATTTGATCATTGAAGTGCTTATAAGTTCACAAATTTGAAGAAAAAATGAGCTAAACCAAAAGTTGCCATTTTGGGAAAGTGACTTGTAATGTAAACTTGCCATTTTGGGAAAGTTTTTCAACCTCCTCTTTTTGATTCAAAAATGCTTCAAATGAAAAATTCTTGGTCATGAAAGTTGTAGATTGGATCCTCCCATTTTCAAAAAGTACAAGAACTTGATCTAATTCATTTTAGAACTAAAGTTATGGCCTTGCAAAGTTGAGAAAAATCACTTAATTTTCACTTTTGTGCCAAAGAGGAAACTTGCAAAAATACTTGCCAAAGCCAAATGTGACTTCAAATCAACTTCTAACCATCACACAAACATCATTCATGATCCATAATTCAGAATTTCCCAAAGGATTTCTCATTTCTATGCCTTGAATTACAAGTTACATAAGGCATTTTCTCATGAATCTTCAAGAATGGATTTTTTGCAAAAGGGACTTTTAATGTTTGAATTAGTTGCTAAGTGAGCACAAGACATCATGACAACTCTATATGGCCCATTTGGCTGCAATTTTCCCAAGAGTTTAGAGGTTTCTTGGCCTTGATTCACAAAGACTTCCAAAGGGGGAAAGTTGCAAAAGCCATGCTACCACTTGCCCTAGCCATTACAGCTGCACAAAAGCAATCTAAGGGCCTCCCTTGATCCATGCTGAGCCCAGCCATGCCCCTAATCTCCCTCTGACCCGAGCCATACCTCAAGTACACAAAGTAATGACTTTTTGCATTTTGCCCATACCAATCAAACTGTGCCACTACCAACCCTCTGCCCAATCAGAACCTCATATGTGGACCTCAAGCAAGCCATTACACACAACAAGCAAGCCTGAAACTCCAAGAACTCAGCACACTCAAAAATCCCCAAATTTGCAAAAGCCTTCGAATCTCTTGATTCAACCATCAAACCTTCAAACTTCTTTCACCATTCAACTCACCATGATCCACTAATCACTTCCCACCTTTCATTTGGCCCTAAAACCTTCACAATCAAAAATACGATTTTCACATTTCACAAACTGAACTTCTGCCATTTTCATTTTGAGGCCATATAAACTCCAACTAAGCATCACAAACACTTGAGGAGGATCATTGGAGCTGGTTTGAAGCAAGGAACTGGCCAGAAAGCACCATTTTCGAAAGCTTCAGTTCAGGCATCATCAAGAACTTTTTTTCCAGAAACCTGATTTTAAGTTCTTAGATTGTTCTCCATGCTTCACTGATCACGCTGCACCTTTTGGTTTTGAAAATGATTGAATATTAAGCATGTATGAAGCTTCTGAAATTTCTGTGATTTTTTCCGTTTTGCTTCGAATCTCTCTGATCATGTGAAATAAATCCAGTTTGATGATTGATTCTTGTTTAGAATGGGGTGGGGATCATTTCTGGAGAGTTAGAGAGCTTAGGGTTGTGTATTAACTGAGATTGAAGAAATGGATGGCCGGAGAAGATGACCCCGGAACACTGTTCCGGTCACCTGAAAGTAATTAGGGCATCAGATTAGGGTTTAATCATAATAGCGTAGTTTGAATTCTGGCCCTTGGATGACGCGCGAAGTCAATTCCCTCCATCCTGAGTTTGAACCTGGGCCCTTGGATTGGCTGACTTTCTCATTTTCTCATTAAATTCATTTTTATTTCATTTGTTTTATATTTAATTTCTACGAATTTTAAAAAATAGTAAAATACATCAAAAACTTCTGAAAATTTTTATTAAATCTTTTAATAATTTTCAGAACCCAAAAATATTTTTATTTTTATTTTTTGCATTAAAAATTATTTTTAAATCATTTAAATGATTATTTTTAATTAATTAATGAGAATTAATTAATTAAAAATACATTTAGGTATTTAAAAATTCCAAAAAAAATCACATTGCATTTTGATACATTTAGAAACATTATCAAACTCTTCAAACAAATTTCTTTTTGGTTCTTGACATATTTTGACATTTTTCTTTGGAATTAGGGTTCTTAAAAGTCAATATTTTTACCCTAACTTGGAAAAATCCTTTCTGCCTAACTATGAAGAGTTTGATGTTGTTTCTTTTTGCATTGAATTTCTCATATCATGTAGTTTCTAGGATAAAATTGGTTTGAATTCATCTTTCATTTCAAATTGTTTTGCATTTTTCATTGTGAGGTATCCTAAAACCCTAGCAAACTTAAGAAAATCATAACCGCCATTAGGTTAAGAGTTAGGTCCCCTCCTTTGAGCATTGAACTTATGTAGGGTTAGGGTTCCTTTGATCCCATTTTCAATTTTTTATCTTGTCATTTTCTTCTGATTTTGGATTTTGCTTTGTGTCTTGTGCATAAACCCTAATTTTTGCCTTCATTTGGATTCATCTCTCATTTGCTTGCATACATGAACTTGCCATGACATTTTGTACATTCACATGACTCCTAATACATATTAGGACACTTTAGAATCATGTTTGATCATTGCATCATTCACTTTCCATGTTATGCATTCATTTTATTTCATAAACTTTCATGAACTTTCATGGTTCAAAGCATGCTTCATTTGCATCCTCATCCTTGTATGATCATCCACAACTCTTGACTTGTGTTTGCTTTATCTCTTAGCATCATTAACATCATGTTTATGCTTCTGATTTTGGTGTGCATCATTGCATTTCATCTCATTTTCATTTCATTTCTTGTTACTAACTTTTCAGGTGGTAAGTCATTGAGAAGTGAATTTGCCTTCACTTCTCATAATCTCTTCTCATCTCTCTTATGCATCATTTCTGCATTCTACTTGTGTATTAGAGTGAGTTTGCTCATTCATGTCTCCTTCTCACTTTCTTTCTTCAAACAACTTGTCTTCATAAGTGAAGCAAGTTGTCTTGCTTCTTGCTGCTTCTTTTCATTTCACCTGCTTCTTCCTTGGTGGCTTCTCTGAAGATCTTCTTACAAGCTTCATAAACCCTAGGAACATCCAAGCATGATCACAATTAGGGTTTGATTAGTTCCCCATTAGTTTTTACCTTTGTGTCATCTTTGTGTCTTCTCTTCTCACCTCTTAATCAAGGACTAAACCCTAAAGGTTTTAAGGCTTTGTGATTAAGCTTGTGCCTGCATCCTTCTATTAGGATGGAGTGTATAACTTTAATCCTAAGTGTTAAACCCTTAATGTGTTTAACTCCTTTAATAAATTCATCTAATAATCACTAAGACATCAAGCTTGTAACTTGGGCCTTGCATTAGGGTTCTAATTCTTCCTTAAATGGTCAAGAAGGACTAACCCTAGTGTTAATGGACAAGTCCCCCTCAAGTTATCTTACAAACCCTAAAATCCATTTCTTAACCTTACCATTAATTAAAATCCACTTTAATAAAGGCTTTGTTTTGTCATGAGGTTAATCCCTAATCATGGATTAAGTTTAGGAGCCTTCCTCAGCTTAAATGTTCTCATCTATTATCCTTCTATTAGGATGGTGTAATGAGTCCATTAAATCCTTTATTATGGCTTAAACTCATTACTTAACACTAAACAAAAATACCAAAAACATCTAAATAATTACAAGTAGGTTAATGATCTTAATCCTACATCATGGTGGTCAAGTGTGAGGTGCTTACTTCACACTTAAGGTATTCTCATTACCCCTAATCAGAGGGAGGATGTGATGAGTTTACTAACCCTTGGTTTAGGCTTAAGCTCATTAACTTATGACAAACTCAAAAAATCAATAAAAGATTGAAAACACAAAAACAAACAATAATCGTCTCCTCTGGGATTCTTTTCTCATCTCATTCACTCACAAACGAGAACTCGCTTCTTCCGTCTAATGCAAGACAGTTTGCACCTGAGCCAGACATGTCATACACTTGAGCATAGACAAGTAAGCAGTTCACAAGTCAATTTATCTTCCAGTCTCTTTGAGTCGAACTACGGTGTTCTGACTTCGTCATTGCACGAGAGGATACGTAGGCATAACTTAACTGTTATCGAACAAAAGTCTCTGTATATTCCCCCTCCTCCAGCATTATTCTTTTAGCCTCATTGTATTGAGCATTGCACTCTCTTCTTACACTGACACTTCACATATTTCACTTCACTTTCTTCCAGCACTGACACTTGATTTTTTTCCAGCTTTGCACACAAAATAGCACTGACACTACCCCTTTAAACACAAACTTTCAAGCGTGGATCCCGTCGAGTACGGCGGACAATCTGGGTGCTAATACCTTCCCAGGTTGTAACCAACCCCCTTTCTCAGTTTCTCTGGTTCGCGACCGTCTTATCCATCTCTTTCTAGGTTTATGCAGCATTACCTTTCCTTCGGGATAAAAATGCCTAGCTAGCGACTCTTTTCATCCTTTCTCTTTCGCCGACCGTTCGCGTCTGTACCCCTTCTGACCGGGTGTCATTTGTTGGGAGCGACAGCTTGGCGACTCTACTGGGGACCCTTATATTGTAACCAGGGCTTCTGGTTCTTTTTTGTGGGTTCCTCCTAGCGCTTGTTTGATTTGTGTTTACTGGGGTGTTATGTGCTAATTGTGTTTGTTTATCTGCTTTATTTATTACTTTATGTACAACTTTATTTACTGCTTTCCTCTACAGTTTTGCATATTTCATACTGTCATTGTCACTATGCTGGATCTTCTTTTCTTTGGTGGGTGGGGTTCCATTGAGAGTTTGAGGTCCTACACCTGGGACCTGAGTGAAACTTAGGCTAGAGTGGTTCATGTTCTTTCCCATTCCATTTCGGTTTGGTGCGGGAATATGAAACACGGTTCAGATGTGGGTTTCTTCTTGAGAACTCTATGCTACAGATTTCCTGTAGTGCTAGGGCTATCTGGGAAGCCTGCTAAGTCTGGATGACCTTTATTATGACCTTCAGAAACTGAGGTGAATTAGAGGAGGATCTTTTATGGTTATTGTAAACACTGTACCTCCGGGTTAGAAGTGTTTACACTTCTCATAACTGATCCAAGTCTGAGGATCCTTGTTTTAGAACATTACCTGTGAGGGGGTTGGGCTGTTTACAGGTTTGCAGGTACCCTTGGACACATCATACCATGTTACTATAATGTTTAAGAGTACCTCATTTTGGACAGTTCTTGTGATTAACCCTGGACATGTGACTCTTTATTTGAGTCCCCCACCTTGGTTACTGAATTTCTAAGCCTTCATCTGGACTTTTTGAACATACATGGACTTATATCAAGACAGATAATCAGATCCAGCTTGATCATAAACCCTTTCATATCATTTGCATACATCATCATTTGCATCATATTGATGGCAAGGTGAGGATGTGTGTGGATTACCGGGATCTGAACAGAGCCAGCCCGAAAGATGACTTCCCATTACCTCACATTGATGTATTGGTCGACAATACGGCTCTGTTCTCGGTGTTCTCCTTCATGGATGGGTTTTTAGGATATAATCATATCAAGATGTCACCTGAAGACATGGAGAAGACAACCTTCATCACACCCTGGGGAACATTCTGTTATAAGGTGATGCCATTCGGATTGAAGAATGCGGGTGCCACTTATCAACGGGCTATGGTAACATTATTCCATGACATGATCCACAAAGAAATTGAATGTTATGTGGATGACATGATTGCCAAGTCCCTCACAGAAGAAGACCACCTGTTGAATCTATTGAAGCTATTCAAGCGTCTGAGGAAGTACCAACTGAAGTTGAACCCCAACAAGTGCACATTCGGGGTGCGATCCGATAAGCTGCTGGGTTTTATTGTAAGTGAGAAGGGAATTGAAGTTGACCCTGACAAAGTCAAAGCCATTCAAGAAATGCCTGCACCAAAGACTGAAAAAGAAGTTCGGGGATTCCTAGGTAGATTGAACTATATTTCACGGTTCATATCTCACCTTACTGCAACCTGTGAACCCTTGTTCAAGCTGTTGAGAAAAGAAATAACGGTCAGGTGGAACGAAGACTGCCAGAAGGCTTTTGACAAAATCAAAGAATACTTGCAAGAGCCTCCGATCCTTATGCCTCCAATTGAAGGAAGACCTCTAATAATGTACTTGACAGTATTAGAAGAGTCAATGGGGTGTGTGCTAGGCCAGCATGACGAGTCTGGCCGAAAAGAGTATGCAATATACTACCTAAGCAAAAAGTTTACCGACTGTGAACAACATTATTCACTGCTCGAGAAAACTTGTTGTGCTTTAGCGTGGGCAGCTCGCCGACTAAGGCAGTATATGTTGACCCACACTACCTTGTTGATTTCAAAGATGGACCCAGTCAAGTACATTTTTGAGAAGCCAACACTTACCGGACGGGTTGCAAGATGGCAAATGATTCTCACGGAATATGATATCCAGTACACATCTCAGAAAGCCATCAAAGGCAGTGTATTGTCTGATTATCTCGCTGAGCAACCCATTGATGATTACCAGCCTATGAGATTTGACTTCCCCGATGAGGACATCATGTTCATAAAAGCAAAAGACCATGAAGAGCCTATTCACACTAAAGGGCCCGACCCAGAAGAAGAATGGACTATGATGTTTGATGGGGCTGTTAATATGAATGGTCGTGGTGTTGGTGCAGTACTCATTACACCTAAAGGAGTTCACATGCCTTTCTCGGCAAAACTCACTTTTAACTGCACTAACAACGAAGCTGAACATGAAGCTTGTATTATGGGTCTTGAAGAAGCCATTGACCTCAGGATCAAGACTTTGACTGTGTTCGGAGATTCAGCTCTGGTAATCAATCAGACCAATGGCAAATGGTACACTCACCAGGATCATCTGATACCCTACCGGGATTATACAAGGAGGTTATTGACTTTCTTCACTACAGTCAAGCTTGAGTATATCCCTCGAGATGAAAATCAGTTTGCAGATGCTCTAGCTACCATTTCATCCATGATCAAAGTTCAAGCTTCCAACTTTGTGCCTCAGATTTCAGTGTCCAGACTTGATAGACCAGCATACATATTTTCAGCAGATGTTGTCAAAGATGATAAGCCTTGGTTCCATGACATTAAGTGCTTCTTGGAGGATCAAACATACCCACCTGGGGCACCTTCCAATGATAAGAAGACATTGAGAAGGCTTGCTGGTAGTTTCTTCCTGAATACTGATGGATCTTTGTACAAGAGGAACTTTGATATGGTACTTCTCAGATGCGTTGATAAGACAGAAGCGGACTTGTTAATGCACGAGGTGCACGAAGGATCTTTTGGTACCCATGCTGGAGGGCATGCTATGGCTAAAAAATTGTTAAGATCAGGCTATTACTGGATCACAATGGATGCAGACTGTTGTGCTTATGCCAGAAAGTGTCATAAATGCCAGATTTATACAGATAAAGTGCATGTACCTCCAAATCCTTTTAATGTGATGTCTTCACCCTAGCCCTTCGCCATGTGGGGCATTGATATGATTGGCAAGATTGAACCTGAAATTCTGGGATCAGGTACGTGATGTCGAATGAGATGTTTAAACACTTGAAGACTTAAACAAAACTTAAAGTGCAGGTAAATTAAACAACACAGGAAATTGTTAACCCAGTTTAGTGTATCTCCACACTTACATCTGGGGGCTACCAAGCCAGGAAGGAAATCCAATATAAGTAATATTAATTCTAGACTTAAACCACTCAGTTTAATCTTTCACTTAATATCTACCCAAGGCAATTTCTACCTAAGACACAACTTAGATATGAGTATCAACTCACTCCCCCTCAATCACACAGTGATATGTTACAATGTTTAATAAAATTGAAGTCACACTTCAAACAAAACAGCTTGATTTTACTTCACAGTTTCAATCAAGACACAATACACTTTTTGCTTAAAAGCTCATAAAGTGATACACATATACAACCTGCTATTAAAACACAAACACCCTATTTAGTCTTCTTAATTTCGTACTCTATTCTGAGAGTTTCTGTTGCTTAAATAGATGCTTGGATTTTGGACTTTCTGTAGGTTATCCAATCCTGATACGCATGCTGTCATCACCTTGAATTAGGGTTTGTTACTTCCTTGATTCTAGGTGAGTCAGTTCTTCTGTTATACTGAAATCATATAATTAATCTCCCTACAGATGCGCCTTCTACTGTTTTATCCATTCACAATTAATTCCAGATAAATTCCCTGAATTTACTCAGTTCTGTTAAGCATTATTTAATTCTGGTAGCAGGTTTGAGATGTCATAACATCTGGTGTGACATCCTGAAATCTGAACTTACTTCATTAACTTATACAATGTCACAACATCTGGTGTGACATCCTGAATTAAGTTCATTAACTTATACTCTGTTTGATAATGTCACAACATCTGGTGTGACATCCTGAACTAAGTTCAACACTTCTTGTTGGTCAAAAATTCTGCCAATTCTAAACATCTACAAACTCCCCCTTTGGCTAATTTTTGGCTAACACAATCTTCTGGTTTTATCAGAGTGCAAGCAGAGTTTCGTTTATCAGAGTGCAGCAGTTCTTTTCTATTGAGTCATGTGTGAGTTTACTCCCCCTCAAACCTGTATGTATTCTGACTTGTTCAACAGAAATTTTCTATTAAAAACAACTTAATTCAGAAGCAGACATTAAACAGACAAACAACATTTTTTTCATTAATCAGTAAACTGCAGCAGACATTATTGTTGTTGTTACTTCTCTTCTCCCCCTTGTTAGACATAAATTGGGGCCAAATTACATAAGCAGACAGAAATACAAAATCAAAATTACAATGCTGATACAGTACACTTTCCTCACATTTTCACTCAGAATCTTCATATTCAGTATCTTCCTCTTCTTCAGATTCATCATCAGAGTCAGCAGCTTTCTAAGCACTCTCTTCCATTTCCAGCCTTTGAATAATTTCCTCAAGCTTTTGCTTCCTGGCATCCAGCTCTTTGTAGGTGTTCTTGAGTTCAGCAATCAAAGCAGCTTTGGATATGGGAGTCTTTGCTTTTGAAGGTCCAGCAGATGTCCCAGTGGGAGCTTCAACATCAGCAGCATGATGGCTCAAGAAAAGTTTGTAATGGAAGGTCATATGACTTTCTCTTTTGCAAACTGAATCCTTCTCAGTGAGGATACCTGGATACTGGCTGAGGATTATACCACATAGCAGAGATGGAAAGGCAATAGGAAGCTTTGTTGCTGATGTTCCTGCATGCTTCAGTGTTTGATCAAATATGTAAGCCCCAAAGTCCAACTTTGTTTGGGTGCCCACAACATAAATGAATCTTCCCAATCCAGTTGCTATTGAAGAGGTATGGTTGGTAGGGACCCAATTGACAGTACCAATCCTATGCAGCATTGCATACTTCTTTGTTAGCAAGCTAACAGAAAGTTTCCCCTTGACTGGCCAAGCTTTGACTTGATTGGCAGTGATAACCTTGCAAACCTGGTTGTCAGTCTTCCCCAGCTCATTAGGGCCATCAGATTCTCTCCCTAGGTAATGATTGATAACCCTAGGAGAGAATTCCACACATCTCCCTCTTACATACACCTTTCTGAATTCTTCTGACTTGCCATCAGCACAGTCTTCTTGCAGGTTGACAATGAACTCCTTGACTAGCAGCTCATAGCAAGGTGAAAAGTTTGAAACTGTTTTGAATAAACCAGCATATGATATGAGGTCTATTACCTCAGTGCACTCCAGTGCATTGCTGCCTAGCTCTCTTTCCAGTGCCACCTTTCTTTGGTAGACAAATTTCCATCTGCTCACACTTGACACATGATGGAATGATACATTGTCCAGAGGAGCTTCTGAAATAGCAGAGGTAGACCTTGAAGGTGCTGGTTTCTTCTTTGGTTGGGATGTTGGGACATCCTCTTCAACATTTGAATCTGGTGGAGTTACATCTTTCCTCTTTTGGGTATTCACCTTGCTCCATTGTTTAGTAGGTCCAAATACCACTTTGGCCTTGTCTTTCTTTGGAGTAGACTGTTTCTTTTCAGGAGTTGCATGTCCTGCAGTGTTCCTTTCCTTCCTAGTTCTAAGCCTTTTGGCTATGCTAGGGTCCACAGATGCAATGATCTCTGTGTCAGAGTCATGATCTATGTCTACAACAGGAGGAGGTTGGGTAGTCTCCTCTTCAGCAGGTGGATCAACAGAAGCTTGATCATCAGTGGCTTCATCATTATCATCATCAGTTGAGGCCTTGTTCTGGTCCTCAGATGTTTCAACATCTATTGGGACATCCTGTTGAGCAGGAGTGTCCTCTTCATCCTTATTGCCCTGTTCTTCTTGTGGAGCTGGCATGGTGTTCAGGGGAACAGATATACCACTCACAACTCTTTGTTCAGATAGAATCCTGCTCACAAGATGCTTGATGGATTCATCCACATAGTCAGAAGCTTTGGGGGTGTTGTTTGAGGCTGAAGGAACCCCTTTGCTTTTGCTGAACACAGGTTCCTTTGCTCTTCTCACATTTGGAGTTCTAGGATTTTGAGCAAGAGGGACACTTCCTCTGATTTCGTCCATGGGTGTAGTATCCATTGGAACCATGGAGATTGGGGTTGCATGCACCACAACTTCTTGGTTGAGATTTTCATCAATGATGTTAGGGTTTTGATGTTGAGACATTTTTGAATGTGGTGGAAGAAGAGTTTAGGTTGGATTGATTTTGATGAGCTCAGAAAAACAAATTTCGCATGCAATAGGTTTTGAGGAGATAGTAAGGAGATGAAGAGCTGAGAGCAAGCTGGAGTCTTTATAAAAGCCGTTACTTGGAGAATTTTAAAGAGTGGAATACACAAAGTTTTTGACCAGACTGGTGTTGCCATCTGGTGATCATGCCACATGATGTCATAGGACATGTTGGCACTTCTCCATAACTGCTATATTTCACATAAGCAAATTCCCATTTTACCCCTTAGGTTTTCAAATTGGGTAGCATCCAAAGCTTTAGTAAATATATCAGCCAATTGCAGATTTGTGGCTACATGTTCTAATGAGATCACTTTCTCTTCCACAAGATCTCTGATAAAATGATGTCTGATATCAATGTGCTTGGTCCTGCTGTGTTGGATAAGATTCTTTGATATGTTGATGGCACTTAAATTGTCACAGTACAATGTCATGACATCTTGTGGGACATTGTATTCTGTGAGCATTTGCTTCATCCAAACCAACTGTGAACAACTGCTACCAGCTGCAATATATTCAGCTTCAGCAGTGGATAAGGATACACAATTTTGTTTCTTACTGAACCAAGAGATCAGATTGTTTCCTAGAAAGAAGCATCCTCCTGATGTGCTCTTTCTATCATCAGCACTTCCAGCCCAATCAGCATCACAAAAGCCAGTTAGAATTGGTTTACATCCATGAAAGTACATTATGCCATAGTCACAAGTACCATTGACATATTTCAAAATCCTCTTAACCTGGGTTAGATGACTTACTTTTGGCTCAGCTTGATATCTTGCACATACACCTACTGCAAAGGCTATATCTGGTCTGCTAGCAGTCAGATATAATAGGCTTTCAATCATGCTTTTGTATAAGCTTTGGTCTACATTCTCACCCTTGTCATCCTTTGTCAGCTTTAAATGAGTGGGGGCAGGTGTTCTTTTGTGACTAGCATTGTCCATCCCAAACTTCTTGACAATATTCTTTGCATACTTGCTTTGGGATATGAACATGGAGTCCTCCATTTGCTTGATTTGCAGTCCAAGAAAGTAGGTTAGTTCTCCTACTAGGCTCATCTCAAATTCAGATTCCATTTGAGTGACAAAATGTTTAACCATCTGTAAACACCCCAAATTTTCCCTCACTCATTTTCACCATGGCTTGTGATTTCTTTTCATTTGCATAAGCTCAACCATAGCATCTCATATTACATTTTTGCTTCACTGCATTGGTTCAAAGTCATCTGCATCTAGGGTTTATGATCTGAGCAATCCCTGAGCTATCTGAGCCACTCCAAAGGTCTTCAATCATCTCAAGGGGGTCCATGTATGTTCAAGCATCATATTATATCCTCCCAAGATTAATAAAGTCAAGGAATCACAAGAACTGAGAAAGGCATGGAAGCAGAGCTAGGTTTAACTGCACATATGACCTAAAATTAGGGTTTTGGTTTCAGAGGCCATAACTCCAAAGTTTTTGGTCATTCATTTTTCTATTGGTTTCTATATGAGATGAGGATCATGCATACCAATTTTCATGAAGAAATTCAATGGGGAAGGCATCTGATCACAAGATGACTTCTTGAGCAAGTCAGTGCAAAATCAGGGCATCTGAGGCCCCCAATCATCCAACCAAAGGGTCTTCTCCATCATTTTGAATGTGTATGATATTTATTTGATCTTGGAAGATGTTGGAAGTTCACAAAATTGAATAATTTCAAGCCATTTTCAAAGTTGCCATTTTGGGAAAGTGACTTGTAATGCAAACTTGCCATTTTGGGAAAGTTTTTCAACCTCCTCTTTTTGATCCAAAAATGCTTCAAATGAAAAATATTAGGTCATGAAAGTTGTAGATTGGATCCTCCCATTTTCAAAAAGTACAAGAACTCATTCTAATTCATTTTAGAACAAAAGTTATGGCTTGTCAAAGTTGGGAAAAATCACATAAATTTCACTTTTACACCAAAGAGGGAAACTTGCAAATTCTCATGCCAAGCATTTCTATGACTTCAAATGGACTTCTACACATCATAACATCATAACACATTGCCTAAAACTCAGAATTGGCCCAAGAATTTCCAAGTTTCATGACTTGTGCATGAAGGAATCAAGAAAGGGCCAAACTTAATGAAAATTGCAAAAAAACCCCATAAGCTTCAATCCACTTGCTGGTTTGCCTCAATCTCACATCCATAGTTCTCCTTGATCACAGCTGCACAAGACATGCCTTTGTCCTTGGTCTGAACTTGCCCATACCTCAAAGGACACCTAACCTTGACTTTTGGCAAAATGAACCATACCAATCAGCATAGCCCACACCAACTCCACAGACCTATCACAGCTTGATAAGTGGTCAAAATGAAACTCAAAACACACAAGAAGCAAGCCTGAAACCACAACATCACCATAGTTCACAAAAACCTCCCTTTTTGCATTTTCATTCGAAACTGATCACATAAGCCACAAACCTTAAAACAAACTTCATAGAACAACTCACCATGATCCACTGATCATTTCCCAACCATCACCTTGCCCTGAAACCCTTCATATCAAAAACACGATTTCCCTCCCTCATTGAACTGAACTGTATCAAACTCACAAATCAGCCTCAAAACACTCCAATCAAGCATCAAAGCTTCTTCAGGGAGTTCATTGGAGGCATTTGGATGCAGGAAAGCAGCCTGAAAGCTCTGGGGTTGAAAGCTTCATCTCAGGTAGCCTTGTGAAAACATTTTTCCAGAACCTTTATTTTAAGTTCTTAATTGGTTGTGTTTGATCCCCCCTGAGTGTAATGAACTTGAAATTATTGAAAATGATGGAGAGATGAGGGTGTATTGTTTGTCTGAAAGTTTTGCATATTTTGTTCTTAGCTTCGAATCATGTTTATGGCTGGAAATAAATTCCATTTGAGGATGGATTTAGGTTTAGGGGAGTGAGAGGAACAAATCTGGAGCTTTAGAGCTCCAGAAATGACCTAGGGAGGAAGTTGAGATTTTTCAGGGAGGGATGTCACCGGAGAAGACGACCGGAGTTCTTCTCCGGTGACCTGAAAGTCATTAATGCTTTAATCAGGATTAGGGCTCAGTTTGAATGTAGAGCGTACGATTTTGGTTCCCGCGCGTGTCCAATGGCTCAGATCATCCCACTTAACCCTAATCCACTTAATTAACTTAATTAATTAGGGTTTAAATTTAAATATGCCAGTTTGAACGTGGACCCTCAGATCACGCGCCAGTCAACTCCCGCGCATCCCATTTGAATCCTGGCTCTTGGATCAGCCTACTTTTCATTTAATTTCATTTTATTTTCCTTTTAATTCATTTGTTTTGCCCATTTTATTTAAAATAGCAAATCATTTCTAAAAAATCTCATTTTTTGCATCACACCTTAAAATATTTTTCTCTTTCTGAAAATAATTTTTATTTTATTTTTTGCATAATTTTCATATTTTAAAAATATATAAATGTTTATTTTTAATTAGTTAATGAGAATTAATTAATTAAAATAGCATTTAGGTTTCTAAAAATCACAAAAAATTTCACATTGCATTTTAAAACATTTAGAAACATTATCAAACTCTTCAAAGAAATTTCTTTTTGGTTCTTGACATATTTTGACATTTTTCTTTGGAATTAAAGTTCTTAAAAGGCAATATTTTTGCTCTAACTTAGAAAAATTCATTCTGCCCAACCATGAAGAGTTTGATGTTGGTTCTTTTTGCATTGCATTATTCATATCATGTAGTTTCTAGGGTAAAATTGGTTAGAATTTATCTTTCATTTTCAATTTGATGTGCATTTTTCCTTTTGAAATACCTTAAAACCCTAGCTAACTTGAGAAAATCATAATTTCCATTAGGTTAAGACTTAGGTCCCCTCCTTTGGGCAGTGAACTTATGTAGGGTTAGGGTACCTTTGATCCCATTTTAGATTTTTTATCTTGTCATTTGCTTCTGATTTTGAATTTTGCTTTGTGTCTTGTGCATAAACCCTAATTTTTGCCTTCATTTGCATCCATCTTCCATATGCTTGCATACATGAGCTTGCCATGACATTTTGTGCATTCTCATGACATATGAGACATGTTAGGACATATTAGAATCATGCTTGAGTATTACATCATCCATTTGCCATGGTTTTCTTCCATTGTGAAATTCTGGTATGACAGACTCAGATGTCGAATATGATGTTGAAACATCTTATGTATTACTTATAAACATGGTAAGGCATACATATCAGTACTTAAATAATTCTGATATATCAGAGTCAAACATGCTTCAGGATGTTGGGACATCTGATAGGACATTCAGTTCAGGTACTGCATAAAACATAAAAGATATAAAGAACACAGCAGAATTGTTAACCCAGTTCAGTGTATCTCCACACTTACATCTGGGGGCTACCAAGCCAGGAGGAAATCCACTATAAGTAATATTAATTCTAGACTTAAACCACCCAGTTTAATCTTTCACTTAATATCTACCCAATGCAATTTCTACCTAAGACACAACTTAGATATGAGTACCAACTCACTCCCCCTCAATCACACAGTGATCTTTTACAATGATTAATAAAATTGAAGTCACACTTCAAACACAACAGCTTGATCTTACTTAAAAGTTTCAATCAAGACACAATACTTCTCTTGCTTACAAGCTTCGAGAATCACAAGTGAAACAGCCACAATAGAGTTACTTGTTACGCACGGATGCCACAAGAACACAACCCTAATAATGTTTACATTTTCGGTTGATTGGGTTCTTCTAAACTAGGTTACAAGGTTTCTTTTATAACCTATTCCCAACTGGATTTGGGCCTAAACAATCACAACAATAGCTGCTACAAATATGCAGAAAAAATCTGCTACAAATATTCCAAAAGATCTTCAAATCTAAAAACTCCTAAAATATCTCTAAATATAGAAACCTATATTTTTCAATATTTGTCTTCAATTTAAATTGAGTCTTTAAGATCTTCTAAATCAGCACCCTTTAAATCAGCGCCACATATGATTGCATAATATCTCCAGAATATTCTGCATAATTCAGATCTGATAAATCCCACTGTCATCACCTTGAATTAGGGTTAGTTAGTTTGCTACCTCCTTAATTCAAGGTGAATTAGTTATTCTGTTTTACTGAAATCAGATAACTAATCTCCCTAAAGATGCGCCTTGTATTGCTTATCTCTTTCCAATTAATTCCAGATAGATTCCCCTGAATTTACTCAGTTCTGTTAGTCATTAATTAATTCTGGTAGCAGGTCTGAGATGTCACAACATCTGTTGGGACATCCTGAAAAACTGAACTTACTTCATTTACTGATACAATGTCACAACATCTGATGTGACATCCTGTAAACTGAACTTATTCCATTAACTGATACAATGTCCTAACATCTGGTGTGACATCCTGATATCTTGACTTAAGTTCATTGACTGTTACTCTGTTTGACAGTGTCACAACATCTGGTGTGACATCCTGAACTAAGTTCAACACTTCTTGTTTGATATCTATATGTAACATATGACAGTAATGTTGTCATGACAGTTGCAGATGTTTCAACATTTTCTTTGACATCTGTCATGACATTTGCAGATGTTTCAACATCTTCTTTGAGATCTGTCTGTAACATATGACAGTAATTCTGTCATGACATTTGCAGATGTTTCAACATCTTCTTTGACATCTGTCTGTAACATATGACAGTAATTCTGTCATGACATTTGCAGATGTTTCAACATCTTCTTTGACATCTGACTGTAACATATGACAACATCTGTTGGGACATCCTGAATTAAGTTCTTATACTCTGTTTGATAATGTCCCAACATCTGATAGGACATTCTGAACTGAATTCAACATCTTCTTTGACAACTTCCACATTTATCTGTGCCACCATGTCAGGACATCATGTTTGACATGTTCTTCCAGAGTCTATACCAAGTTAATTTAACATATGGAACTTCTTATTCAACATTTTCCAGCCATATTAGTTTTACCAAACATAATGCCAATCATAAAATAATAGCATTAACAATCTCCCCCTTTGGCTTATTTTGGCTAAAACTAATTTACATACAGGTGTAGTAGTACCTTATGTAGAAGTTCCTTAACATCACATCTTCATATCAGACCTCACACTATTACTTCTCCCCCTTTTTAGCCATAAAAAGACAAAGGTACATAATAAAAATAGAGGTATATAATCTCCATAAGCTTGAAACACACACAAGCTTCACAATTCCTCAAGACTCTTAGGATTCTCCTTATCTGGTTAAGGTATTACTCCCCCTTAACACCACAAAATCAAGTGCACATACTTGTAACACACTCCCCCTATCTAGGATACTCCATGCTTCTCTGTACATTGATGAAAGGAAAACATAAGACGCATCTTCATGTCTTCAAGAGCTCCCCCTCTGTTCAATTCCCAATTGAACACATTCACTTCTTGTACCAAAGCATACCTGATTCCTTTCTGGGTTTGTAGTTACCACAGACTGATATACTTCAGTCTCTTCTACATGTTTCTTCCAATATAGATCATCTACTTCATCATTCTCCCATATGATTAGGTAGTCTAATAATAGAAAATATGTAGATAAACACCCCAGATAATGTACTAACACTTAGTTAGAACATTTTTCATACACCAAGACCTTATCACCATGATCCTAGATGTGCTCCACCAACTGGACTTACTATAGCATAATAATCCAAGAACTGAAAATCTTCAACTACACTGTGCCACCAGTTAGAATCAGAAATCCAGAAAGAGTGATAAACTCTCATCCAACTTCAAGAAGAATAAATCCTCTGCCCAAGAGCAATTTGTTCCAAGACAATCCTCAAGAACAACCAGCTGCCACACTCTGATTATCTTGATTCTTCGAATCCACTTTAAAGATCAACCAATTACCACATTTTGATAACCTCCTTTATGAATCCTCATATGAAAAAGCCAATTGCCACTTTTGTCTTCTTCACGTTTATAATAAATCTTCCAAAGATATCCTGATCAATAAAGTTGATCTTCACCAAGCTGTCAAGATAAAAGGCCTTATGAAGCATTCAATCCCTATAGATCATTTTATCTTGATTTATGTGTCACTTCACCAATTAGACTCTGATGTTGAACTAGATGTTTAAACATTATTAGCCCACATCCATCTGTTAAATTCAGGTCCTTCTTCTGCCACTTGAAAGAACCTCCTTCCTTTATAGAACAAGAGTTCCATGCTCTCATAGACTTGATTTATCCATCAAGTTTGAGTAAACAACCTCCATTTTATTGGTTTTGCAGAAGTTCCTACCAATAACACATATTGATGAGAAGCTTCCAATGTTTCTCCAAAGTCTTCAAACCTGCCACTGTCTGATTATTCAGAAGGAATAGTTAAGAACTACACTTCATAACTATACCAAGGATGCCACCTTTCCTTGAGTAAGGCAGTCTAAACAAATTTATGATATCGCCACCTATCTTAACTCCATGATGAGCATTCTGGACTACACCTAGATCAGAAATAAACCAATCCAAGTAGTCATCAAGATTATGATATGTTCATGGTCTTTCATCTCCATCTTCAGAATCAACAATATCCAGACCAGTTCTTGCCAAGAAACTTTCCAGAAATACATAACTCCTGTCACACAAGACTGAAGCCAATGCTACAGCTTATGCAATACCTCTCCCATGATTCTGCACAAACTCTGATGATAAGATGTTCCAACATCTTTTTGAACATCACCAATCTTGAATCACAAGGATAATCAATCAAATATTTGTGAACTCCACAAACAACAATTGATCTTAAATTCTTGTATAATACCTTATCAGATAGTTCTACACAATCTGATCTTTTAATTTTGAAGGATTTTAAGGTTAGCTCCAGATAAGATTAGCAAGATCTCCTCATGTCATGGATAAACAATACTCCAGCTGAGCATAAACTCCACTAATTCTCAATTTCACACCCCTGATGAACATACAAAGAGCACAACTGATAAATATCCACACTTGATTTTATATTCCAAAACAGATGCTCTTAGTTTGCTTGCTACAAAGGGTTCATACTGCCAATATCCATGACTAGTAGTGGAAGAGACTACCAGTTCAACAACCATTCTGATCAGATTTCCCAATCTGACATTCTTCCCTTGCTTCTAGCAATTGTTGGTCACATTTCTAGCTTTAATCATGACCAAAGTCATGCATTTATCACCCACATTTGTAAATACATTTAGAAGCTTCTTCATCTTCAGATTCATCATCAGATTCATCAGTATTCTGAGCAACCTCTTCCAGCTCCAGCCTTTGAATTACTTCCTCAAGCTTTTTCTTCCCGGCATCCAGCTTTTTGCAAGTGTTCTTCAGATCTGCAATCAAGGCAGCTTTGGATATGGGAGTCTTTGCTTTTGAAGGTCCAGCAGATGTCCTAGTGGAAGCTTCAACATCAGCAGCATGATGGCTCAAGAAAAGTTTGTAATGGAAGGCCAGAGGACTTTTTCTTTTGCATACTGAATCCTTCTCAGTGAGGATACCTGTATACTGGCTTAGTATGATTCCACATAGCAGAGAGGGAAAAGCAATGGGAAGATTTGTTGCTGATGTTCCTGCATGCTTTAGGGTTTGATCAAAGATGTAAGCCCCAAAGTCCAGCTTTGTTTGGGTGCCCACAACATATATGAATCTGCCCAATCCAGTTGCTATTGAAGAAGTATGGTTGGGAAGGACCCTGTTTACAGTGCCAATCCTATGCAGCATTGCATACTTCCTTGTTAGCAAGCTAACATAAAGTTTGCCCTTGACTGGCCAAGCTTTGACTTGATTGGCAGTAATGACCTTGCACACCTGGTTATCTGTCTTACCCAGCTCATTAGGTCCATCAGATTCTTTCCCTAGATAATGGTTGATAACCCTAGGAGAGAATTCCACACATATCCCTCTTACATAGACTTTTCTGAATTCATCTGATTTACCTTCAGCACAGTCCTCTTGTAGGTTGACACTGAATTCCTTGACTAGCAGCTCATAGCAAGGTGAAAAGTTTGATACTGTTTTGAATAAACCAGCAGAAGAAATAAGGTCAATTACCTCAGTGCACTCAAGTGCATTGCTGCCCAGCTCTCTTTCAAGTGCTACCCTTCTTTGGTATACAAATTTCTATCTGCTCACACTTGACACATGATGGAATGAAACATTGTCCAGAGGAGCTTCTGGAACAGCAGAGGTGGACCTTGAGAGTGCTGGTTTCTTCTTTGGTTGGGATGTTGGAACATCCTCTTCAACATCTGAATCTGGTGGAGTTACAACTTTCCTCTTTTGGGTATTCACCTTGCTCCATTGTTTAGTAGGACCAAATACCACTTTGGCCTTGTCTTTCTTTGGAGTAGGCTGCTTCTTTTCAGGAGTTGAATGTCCTGCAGTCTTCTTTTCCTTTCTAGCCCTAAGCCTTTTGGCTATGCTAGGGTCCACAGAAGCAATGATCTCTAGGTCAGAGTCATTATCTAAGTCTTCAACATGTAGCATAGATGCCTCCTCTTCCAGGTTAGGAGTAGGTTCCAAACATATGTTTTCATCACACATTTGTCTAGCACCCAAAGCATCCATCATGTTAGCAGGATATCACACCAGTTTCCTTCTTCTGAAACACAAAACTAAGCTTGGTTCTGAAACATTATTGCTTTCAAGATTACTATCTTTTCTTCAATCAGCTCCAACTGAAGTGCTATAACATTATGAAAGATACTTTGCACACATACAATAGACAGTAGCATCTCAAGGAGTATTCAGCTTTATAGCATCATAAATCCCCCAAAAAAAACAATCTTTTAGGTCTTTGATTCAACATTTACCATAAACTGTTGATGTGTAGTGTGGTGTCAAGCCATTAGGATTGACATATCAATTCAACTTCTTTCTTGATGAAACTTCCTTCAGTTCATGATTTAGACAATCATAAACATGTATCTTCACAAGAGAGATTTTCTCCAGCTATACCTAAACAACATAGGACACCATAACCAGGAAGAATATCCTCATTAGGTCACCATAAATAAGCTTAAGAGATAACTTAACAAGATTTTCACTCCCGCATGAAGGATTTGATAATTATACTTTTTTGTTTTGGCTCCAACCTCTTCTTTCATCAAGAACCACACCATTCTGAACTAAGTTTCTTCTAGTTCTGTAATCACATGATAGAACATCAAACTTGACATTATGAACTGAAGTTTTACAACAGCCTTTGTAGGAAGTACTGGGAAACCACTATCAAACATAACACATCATAAATAATAGAGCAATTCCTTATAAATTGTATGATCATCAATTCAGATACAGATATAACTCCCCATACAAGAACAACCAGAACATTTCCTAACCACAGTGCATCTAATCCAAGTAACACACAAACTTGGTATAACTTCAGAAAATATCAGAGGCACATGCAGCAGTACAGAAGTTGAACCCAAACCTCACAGAAAACAAAATACAAGCCTCCTTCAAATATAGACTTCTCTGAACCAAGATGTCAGGACATTCTGTCTGACATCATAGCTACACAGCAATTCACCAGCAAATTTCCAGCCCTGATAACACCAGACTGGTCCAATATACACCATATGATGAATAGTCCATCCTCCACTTCTAGGGACCATTCAAACCCCAATATGAACCTCTCAAGTTCCAACAGCTTTTTATTATATCATCCTTCTTCCTTTACCATGAACCAGAAAGTATCCCCCTTAGATCTCATCCAGAAACAGACCAGGATGCCTGCTCTGATACCAATTGAAATTCTGGTATGACAGACTCAGATGTCGAATATGATGTTGAAACATCTTATCTGTTACTTATAAACATGGTAAGGAATACATATCAGTACTTAAATAATTCTGATATATCAGAGTCAAACATGCTTCAGGATGTTGGGACATCTGATAGGACATTCAGTTCAGGTACTGCATAAAACATAAAAGATATAAAGAACACAGCAGAATTGTTAACCCAGTTCAGTGTATCTCCACACTTACATCTGAGGGCTACCAAGCCAGGAGGAAATCCACTATAAGTAATATTAATTCTAGACTTAAACCACCCAGTTTAATCTTTCACTTAATATCTACCCAATGCAATTTCTACCTAAGACACAACTTAGATATGAGTACCAACTCACTCCCCCTCAATCACACAGTGATCTTTTACAATGATTAATAAAATTGAAGTCACACTTCAAACACAACAGCTTGATCTTACTTAAAAGTTTCAATCAAGACACAATACTTCTCTTGCTTACAAGCTTCGAGAATCACAAGTGAAACAGCCACAATAGAGTTACTTGTTACGCACGGATGCCACAAGAACACAACCCTAATAATGTTTACATTTTCGGTTGATTGGGTTCTTCTAAACTAGGTTACAAGGTTTCTTTTATAACCTATTCCCAACTGGATTTGGGCCTAAACAATCACAACAATAGCTGCTACAAATATGCAGAAAAAATCTGCTACAAATATTCCAAAAGATCTTCAAATCTAAAAACTCCTAAAATATCTCTAAATATAGAAACCTATATTTTTCAATATTTGTCTTCAATTTAAATTGAGTCTTTAAGATCTTCTAAATCAGCACCCTTTAAATCAGCGCCACATATGATTGCATAATATCTCCAGAATATTCTGCATAATTCAGATCTGATAAATCCCACTGTCATCACCTTGAATTAGGGTTAGTTAGTTTGCTACCTCCTTAATTCAAGGTGAATTAGTTATTCTGTTTTACTGAAATCAGATAACTAATCTCCCTAAAGATGCGCCTTGTATTGCTTATCTCTTTCCAATTAATTCCAGATAGATTCCCCTGAATTTACTCAGTTCTGTTAGTCATTAATTAATTCTGGTAGCAGGTCTGAGATGTCACAACATCTGTTGGGACATCCTGAAAAACTGAACTTACTTCATTTACTGATACAATGTCACAACATCTGATGTGACATCCTGTAAACTGAACTTATTCCATTAACTGATACAATGTCCTAACATCTGGTGTGACATCCTGATATCTTGACTTAAGTTCATTGACTGTTACTCTGTTTAACAGTGTCACAACATCTGGTGTGACATCCTGAACTAAGTTCAACACTTCTTGTTTGATATCTATATGTAACATATGACAGTAATGTTGTCATGACAGTTGCAGATGTTTCAACATTTTCTTTGACATCTGTCATGACATTTGCAGATGTTTCAACATCTTCTTTGAGATCTGTCTATAACATATGACAGTAATTCTGTCATGACATTTGCAGATGTTTCAACATCTTCTTTGACATCTGTCTGTAACATATGACAGTAATTCTGTCATGACATTTGCAGATGTTTCAACATCTTCTTTGACATCTGACTGTAACATATGACAACATCTGTTGGGACATCCTGAATTAAGTTCTTATACTCTGTTTGATAATGTCCCAACATCTGATAGGACATTCTGAACTGAATTCAACATCTTCTTTGACAACTTCCACATTTATCTGTGCCACCATGTCAGGACATCATGTTTGACATGTTCTTCCAGAGTCTATACCAAGTTAATTTAACATATGGAACTTCTTATTCAACATTTTCCAGCCATATTAGTTTTACCAAACATAATGCCAATCATAAAATAATAGCATTAACACATTGCATTTCATAAGTTTTCATGAACTTCCATGGTTCAAAGCATGCTTCATTTGCATCCACATCCTTGTATGATCATCCACAACTCTTGACATGTGTTTGCGTCATATCTTAGCATCATTAACATCAAGTTTAAGCTTCTGACTTTGGTTTGCATCATTGCATTCATCTCATTCTCATTTCATTTCACCTCTTGTTACTAACGTTTCAGGTGGTAAGTTCTTGAGAAGTGAATTTGCCTTCACTTCTCATAATCTCTTCTCATCCCTCTTATGCATTCATTTCTGCATTTTTACTTGTGTATAGAGTGAGCTTGCTCATTCATGTCTCCTCCTCACTTTCTTTCTTCAAGCAACTTGTCTTCTTAAGTGAAACAAGTTGTCTTGCTTCTTCTGCTGCTTCCTCCTTTCATCTGCTTCTTCCTTGGTGGCTTCTCCCTTGGAGATATCTTGCAAGCTTCATAAACCCTAGGAACAACCAAGCATGATAAAAATTAGGGTTTGATTAGTCCCCCCATTAGTTTTGCCTTTGTTTCATCTTTGTGTCTTCTCTTCTCATCTCATAATCAAGGACTAAACCCTAAAGGTCTTAAGGCTTTGTGATTAAGTTTATGCCTGCATCCTTCTATTAGGATGTAGTGTATAACTTTAATCCTAAGTGTTAAACCCTTGATGTGTTTACATCCTTTAATCAATCCACTTAATAATCATCAAGACATCAAACTTGTAACTTGGGCCTTGCATTAGGGTTCTAATTCTTCCTTAATTGGTTAAGAAGGACTAACCCTAGTGTTAATGGAAAAGTCCCCCTCAAGTTGTCTTACAAACCCTAAAATCCACTTCTTAATCTTACCATTAACTAAAATCCATTTAATAAAGGTTTTGTTTTGTCATGAGGTTAATCCCTAATCATGGATTAAGTTGAGGAGCCTTCCTCAGCTTAAATGTTCTCATCTATTATCCTTCTATTAGGATGGTGTAATGAGTCCATTATATCCTTGATTATGGTTTAAACTCATTACTTAACACTAAACAAAAACAACAAAAACATCTAAATAATCACAAGAAGGTTAATGATCTTAATCCTACTTCATACTTAAGGTATTCTCATTACCCCTAATCAAAGGGAGGATGTGATGAGTTTACTAACCTTTGGTTTAGGCTTAAGCTCATTTTCTTATGACAAACTCCAAAAAGCAATAAAAGACTGAAAATACCAAAAACAAACAATAATCGTCTCCTTTGGGATTCTTTTCTCATCATATTCCCTCACAAACGAGAACTTGCTTCTTCCGTCTAATGCAAGACATTTTGCACCTGAGCCAGACAGGTCATACACTTGAGCATAGACAAGTAAGCAGTTCACAAGTCAATTTATCTTTCAGACCCTTTGAGTCGAACTACGGTGTTCTGACTTCCTCATTGCACGAGAGGATACGTAGGCATAACTTAACAGTTATCGAACAAAAGTCTCTGTATATTCCCCCTCCTTCCAGCATTATCTTTTTAGCCTCATTATCTTGAGCATTTCACTCTTGTTCTCACACTGATACTTCACATATTTCACTTCACTTTCTTCCAGCACTGACACTTGCATTCTTTCCAGGTTTGATACACAAATTGCACTGACACTACCCCTTTAAAACACAAATCTTTTAAGCGTGGATCCTGTCGAGTACGGCGGACAATCTGGGTGCTAATACCTTCCCTGGTTGTAACCAACCCCCTTTCTCAGTTTCTCTGGTTCGCAACCGTCTTATCCATCTTTTCTTAGGTTTATGTAGCATTACCTTTCCTTCGGGATAAAAATGCCTAGCTGGCGACTCTATTCATTCCTTCTCCTTTCGCCGATCATTCGCGTCTGTACCCTTTCTAACCCGTGTGTCATTTGGCGGGAGCGACAGCTTGGCGACTCTGCTGGGGATGCTTATATTGTAACCAGGGCTTCTGGTTCTTTTTGTGGGTTCCTCCTAGCGCTTGTTTAATTTGTGTTTACTGGGGGTGTTATGTGCTATGTGTGTTTATTTATTTTTGCTTTATTTACTGCTTTATGAATAGCTTTATTTATTGCTTTCTTTACAGTTTTGCATATTTCATACTGTCATTATCACTGTGCTGGATCTGGTTTTCTTTGGTGGGTGGGGGTTTCATTGAGAGTTTAAGGTCCTGTACCTGGGACCTGAGTGACACCTAGGCTAGAGTGGTTCATGTTCTTTCCCATTCCATTTCGGTCTGGTGCGGGAATATGAAACACGGTTCAGATGTGGGTTTCTTCTTGAGAACTCTGTGCTACAGATTTCCTGTAGTGCTAGGGCTATCTGGGAAGCCTGCTAAGTCTGGATGACCTTTATTATGACCTTCAGAAGCTGAGGTGAATTAGAGGAGGATCTTTTATTGTTATTGTAAACACTGTACCTCCGGGTTAGAAGTGTTTACACTTCTGATAACTGATCCAAGTCTGAAGGTCCTTGTTCTAGAACATTACCTGTGAGGGGGTTGGGCTGTTTGCAGGTTTGCAGGTACCCTTGGCCACATCATACCCTGTTTTTGTTTGGTTTAAGAATACTCCACTTTGGACAGTTCTTGTGATTAACCCTGGACATGTGACTCTTTATTTGAGTCCCCCACCTTGGTTACTAGATTTCTGAACCTCCATCTGGACCTTCTTTGAACATACATGGGCCTATATCAAGACAGATAATCAGATCCAGCTTGATCACAAACCCTTGCATATCATTTGCATATTCATCATTGCATCATTTAACATTTGTTTATTTGTTTTTCAGGGTATCCACATTATATCTGGTTTGGTTTTGACCCCTTCTTCTGCATAGACCTTTGCTTCATCAGCTATCTGCTTCAGCTATCTTCATCATCAGCAGCATCAGCCTGTCAGTGGTTCATTTCCAGCATTAGCCTGTGATCTTCCTCAACACTCATGACTACTCCCAGGAAGAGCAACATATCCTACCATTTCTTTGAGACTGCGTTGACTGGTATCAGGCAGGCCCAGTCACTTATCACACCTGACCACATCCCATTGTTTAGGGAACACTATGGAGGTATCCTGGATATGGTTATGGACCTTGACCCTTCTCATAGAAGCATGATCCACACATGCTTACAATTTTATGACCCACCACTGAGATGCTTCACATTTCCAGACTTTCAGCTAGGACCTCTGCTGGAAGAGTTTTCTTCATTGATTGGAGTGCCTATCAGAGGTGGGATCCCCTTTAACCCAAAGATGCCAGCTCCCAGCAATGGAGAAGTAGCAAAAGCACTATACTTGGAGCCTGCTTTGATTGAGCAAATTATGACAACAAAAGCTGGGTCCCTGGTTTGCACTTGGATTTCTTGATTTCTCAGGCCATCCTGAAGGCCTCATTGGGAGAATGGAGGGCAGTCTGTGCACTATTAGCCCTCAGCATATATGGGGTTATACTGTTTGCAGATGAGCCCAAATTTGTCAGCAAGAATGCCATCCATCTATTTCTTCTGAAGAACCCAGTACCCACACTGCTGGGAGACTTTTACTACTCCATTCATCAGAGGAATGAGAAAAAAAAGGGGAAGTTGGTAAGATGTTGTGCTCCTTTGTTTCACACCTGGCTGCTCAAACACCTGCCTAAGTCAGATGCCTTCCTGAATCCTCACCAACAGAAGAACTGGGCCAAGAGGCTCATTGCCTTGACTTCAGATGACATTAGATGGTGCACCCAGAGCACCAAAGGCAAAGACATCATCACCAGCTGTGGACAATACCCAAATGTGCCTCTGATAGGAGTAAAGGGTTGCATCAACTACAATCCTTTGCTGTTTAAAAGACAACTGGGCTATGATTTGGTTCACCCTCCCAGAATGCAAGATTTAGCTGAGACCTTGTATTGTGAAGTAAAACCTAATTCAGCTGCTGTCAGACAAGCATCCTGGGCTTGGGACAACAGCCAGACAAAAGGGATGGCTATTCTTGGAAGATGCAATAATGTTGCCTCATCTCAGTACTATGACTGGTCCCATACTAGAGCTCAGATTACTGGGATGCCTTTCACCTTGGAGGACATACCTGGACCATCTACAGTGCAACCTGCAGCAACTGTCAGCCTAGAAGAATTTGAGAAACTGAAGGAAAGGAATGAGAACTTATCTCAAGCTTTGAAGAAGACTCTGTGGGAAAGAAGTGATGGTCATTTGGACATTGAGAGGTTGGAGAAGCTTAGGGTAGAACATCTTGCCAAAATTGAGAAGACAGAGGACTACATCAGGAAAGCAAGAGCTGGGGAGCAAATATTGAAGAATGCCTGTAAAGAGGCCAAGATTTAGAAGGTTAGGACTGAGCTCTATCTGCAAGAGGGTCGGGCTAGGTGGGTCAGGATCACTGAAGCCCGTACTCAAGAAGACCAGAAAACTCAAGCCAAGATTGAACAGTTAGAGGCCAATGAGAAGAAGCAGCAAGAAGCTTTATTGACAGCCCAGAAGGAGATTTCAGAGTTGAAGCTCAAAGCTGGATTGAAGAGATCAAAGGACCAGGACAGGCATAAAAAGCTGACCGCTGCCATTGCCACCAGGAACCTCCTCATTAGGACCATTACAGAGCACCCAGCTAGTCCAGTGACTGAGGCACTCCTGAAGGAGGTCAAAGAGGATGAGTTTGGACTGGATGTCTGATCCTTTGTTTGTTGTTATTTCCATTTGATGTACTTTTCTTCTTTTGTTGTATTTTTACCCTCCAGGGGCATGTGTTGTAAAAAAAACTATGTATTGTTCATCATTTGTAATATATTAGTTTGCTTTCATTGGGGTTTCTTTTCTCAGCAACATCAAGTATCTTCCTCGAGGTCTGGAAAGGTCAAAACCAAGAACCAAACCGGATACCTTGGAAAACAATTAAGCATACTGCATTGCATACTAACTTTTCTTTGTTTTGTAGGTTTTGTTTATTATTTTGTTTCTAACTTTGTTATGATCTCAGGAAACATTGCTCGTCGCCGAGTGTTCCCTGTCAACCGCACGCACTGGTACCCTAGAAGAGCAGTTTACTGTTATGGGAGCTGGAGATGAAGTCTATGACAGGAGATTGGATGAAATTGCTGAGAAGTTGAGATCTTTGGAGTCTCAGAATTCCTTAGGCTTTGATGTGATGGATATGGGACTAGTGGATGGGGTGAGAATTCCCCACAAATTCAAACCCCCGTGCTTTGAGAAATACAATGGAACCTCTTGTCCACGAACTCACCTGCAGTCTTTCCTGGGAAGACTTAAAGCGTATACCATGGATGAAAAGCTGTGGATGTTCTACTTTGAAGACAGTCTGACTGGGGCTTCAAGAGAGTGGTATTCACATTTGACCAGAGCTACCATTAGATGCTGGAAGGACTTAGCTGAAGCCTTCATCAGGCAATATCAATACAATCTGGACATGGCTCCTAACAGGACCCTCCTAATGGGAATGTCTCAATCTTCAAGAGAGAGCTTTAGGGAATATGCCCAAAGGTGGAGACAGCTTGCTGCTGCTGTCCAACCACCCATGTCAGAAAGGGAAATGGTTGACATGTTCATGAATACGTTGCAAGGAACCTATATTGATAGATTGGCTGCCTTCTCCTCTACCAGCTTTGTTGATGTCATCATAGCTGGTGAAAGGATTGAAAGTCTATTAAAAATGGGTAAGATTTCCGACAATGGTGCAAGTTCATCCAGTAATCCCAGGAAGCCTTTTGTTGGACCCCGAAGAGCTGGGGAGACAAATTCCATTCATGCAAGCAGGGGCAGACCTCAGTATGTGCACCGGTCAGTAGCAGCAGTTACCATTCCAGCTACGATTCCTCAACAATCAGCATATCCTCAACAACAACAACTGCAATATCAACAACAAGTTCACTATCCGCAACAGAGAACCTACAACAACAACAACAACCAACAACAGTGTCCTTTCCAACAAAGACCATCACAGGCAAATAGGGTGATTAACCCAATCCCAATGCCATATGCTGCACTTTTGCCACAACTCCTGAAGCTCAACCTGGTTGAGTTAAGGACATTGGCACCTCCAGATCCTTCCAACATGCCAAAGAGCTACGATGCCAATGCCAGGTGTGCATTCCACTCGAACGCACCGGGGTATAATACTGAGAAATGTAGGGCCTTGCAGATGAAAGTCCAAGATCTGGTGGACTCAAAAGCTCTCAACTTTGCACCTCCTCCGAATGTCACAAGGAATCCGATGCCTAGCCACAACGGGCCTAAGATTAATGCCATTTAGGAAGGAAAACCATCCACCTTGATCACCAGTGTTGCACAAATTCGAACACCTTTGGTTGAAGTTAAAGCTCGGCTTTTAGAATGCCAAGTGTTCCCCGGGTGTGAGCTCGGCTGTGGGTATTGCAACATTGCAGTCAATGGGTGCGAAAGATTGAGAAGCGGCATAAATGGTCTTATTAAGGATGGTATCCTTCAGATTACAACAACGGCGCCTACAAATCCAGCAATTCCTTCAACAAAAATCCCAGATACTCTTACAACATCAGCAACCATTGTTCCAACGGATTCTACTACAACTCCAACAACTGCTCAGTCAATCACTTCCGCGAATACAAGTTCGGTCACCATTCCTGCTACAACTTCAACACCCATCCAGTCAATAGAATCTTCTACAACATCAGCAAAAATTAATGAAGATGTTTCAACAGTTACAATCTACTATGACCCATCAAATGTTCCTCCCAGCAGCAATTTCCAACAACAAACCATGGCACCTCCTGCCAGATCACCAGTCACAATTTACTATGATCCGCACACCATTACAACACCCTCCTCTGCAGCAATCAGTCCGGTCACCATTACGGTGCCTGGACCAGTTCCTTATGAAAGCAGTAATGCCATACCTTGGCATTATGGCTCTGATCTCTACTGCAATGGGGAGAAAATCACTCTGGATTCATCGACCTCTTCTCCATAAGTTGATAATGTTGGGGGAGGCGGAGGCTTCACCAGAAGCGGACGCCTTTTTGCCTCACAAACACAAAGACCCAATGTTGAAGAAGAAGCTTCTGCCAAAGCAAAAGGAAAGAGTGTGGTATCTGAAGAGCCAACTACCAAAGACACTCAGAAGACACCTTTTGAACAAGATGTAGACGAGTTCATGAGAAACATAAAAAAGAGTGATTACAAGGTGGTGGACCAGCTTCACCAAACACCCTCCAAAATCTCCATATTATCACTGTTGATGTGTTCCAAAGCTCACAGGAACGCATTGTTGAAAGTCCTGCACGCAGCATACGTGCCGGAGGAGATTACTGTTAATCA
Source organism: Lathyrus aphaca (assembly GCA_963966055.1). Lineage (NCBI taxonomy): Eukaryota > Viridiplantae > Streptophyta > Magnoliopsida > Fabales > Fabaceae > Lathyrus > Lathyrus aphaca. Next base: position 512,151,412 of record OZ014520.1, read on the forward strand.
GCTAGAAACTATGGTTGCAAATGTCAACACCAGTCATGGACTGGGCTTTACCAATGCTGACTTAACAACAGAGGGACGCAACCATAACAAGGCTTTGCATATCACCTTGGAATGCAAGGGTGCTGTTCTGTCTCATGTACTGGTGGACACTGGGTCATCACTCAATGTTCTACCAAAGAAAGCCTTAGTGAAGCTGGAGTATGATGGCTTGGCATTGTCGCTCCCACCAAATGAGGCCAGGTCAAATGGGGTACATACGCGAACGGTCGGTGAAAGGGATGAGAACACACAAGGGTGAACTCAGAAAGACAAGAGTCGCCAGTTAGGCATTTTTATCCCGAAGGAAAGGTAATGCTGCATAAACCTAGGAAAAGATATGGATAAGACGGTTGCGAACCAGAGAGACTGAGAAAGGGGGTTGGTTACAACTTGGGAAGGTATTAGCACCCAGATTGTCCTCCGTACTCGACGGGATCCACGCTCAAAAGATTTGTGTTTTAAAGGGGTAGTGTCAGTGCAATTTGTGTATCAAAGCCGGAAAGAATGCAAGTGTCAGTGTAGAAAGAATGTGAAGTGTATAAGAGAAGTGTCAATGTAAGGAGAGAGTGAAATGCTCAAGATGACGAGGCTAAAAGAATAATACTGGAAGGAGGGGGAATATACAGAGGCTTTTGTTCGATAACTGTTAAGTTATGCCTACGTATCCTCTCATGCAATGAGGAAATCAGAACGCCGTAGTTCGACTCAAAGAGACTGAAAGGTAAATTGACTTGTGAACTGCTTACTTGTCTATGCTCAAGTGTATGACCTGTCTGGCTCAGGTGCAAACTGTCTTGCATTAGACGGAAGAAGCAAGTTCTCGTTTGTGAGTGAATGAGATGAGAAAAGAATCCCGGAGGAGACGATTATTGTTTGTTTTTTGTGTTTTCAGTCTTTTATTGCTTTTGGAGTTTGTCATAAATTAATGAGCTTAAGTCTAAACCAAGGGGTTAGTAAACTCATCACATCCTCCCTCTGATTAGGGGTAATGAGGATACCTTATGTATGAAGTAAGCACCCCACACTTAATCACCATGGTGTAGGATTAAGATCATTAACCTACTTGATGTTTTTGTTGTTTTTGTTTAGTGTTAAGTAATGAGTTTAAGCCATAATCAAGGATTTAATGGACCCATTACACCATCCTAATAGAAGGATAATAGATGAGAACATTTAAGCTGAGAAAGACTCCTCAACTTAATCCATGATTAGGGATTAACCTCATGACAAAACAAAGCCTTTATTAAAGTGGATTTTAGTTAATGATGGGATTAAGAAATGAGTTTTATGGTTGGTAAGACAACTTGAGGGGGACTTGTCCATTAACACTAGGGTTAGTCCTTCTTAACCAATTAAGGAAGAATTAGAACCCTAATGCAAGGCCCAAGTTACAAGCTTGATGTCTTGATGGTTATTAAGTGAATTGATTAGAGGATTTAAACACATTAAGGGTTTAACACTTAAGATTAAAGTTATACACTCCATCCTAATAGAAGGATGCAGGCATAAGCTTAATCACAAAGCCTTAAAGCCTTTAGGGTTTAGCCCTTGATTATGAGATGAGAAGAGAAGACTCAAAGATGAAACAAAGGAAAAACTAATGGGGGACTAAATCAAACCCTAATTATTATCATGCTTGGTTGTTCTTAGGGTTAGTGAGGTTTGCAAGAAGATCTTCAGAGAAAACACCAGGAAGGAAGCATATGAAAGGAGGAAGAAGCAAAGAGAAGCAAAACAACTTGCTTCAGTTAAGAAGACAAGTTGCTTGAAGAAATAAAGTAAGATGAACATGAGTGAGCAAGCTCAATCCAATACACAAGAAAAAAATGCAGCAAAGATGCAAGAAAGATGAGAAGAGATTGTGAGAAGTGAAGGCAAATTCACCTCTCAAAACTACTTACCACCTGAAAAGTTAGCCAGAAGAAAAGAAATGCAATGCAAATGAGATGAAATGTCATGATGCAAACCAAAGTCAGAAGCATTTACATGATATTAATGATGCTAAGAGATGATACAAACATGATGCAAGTCATGGGAATGATCATACAAGGCAATGGGTGCAGATGAAGCATGTTTTGAACCATGAAAGTACATGAAAAGTTTATGAAATGATATGAATGCATAACATGGTAAATGAAAGATGAAATGATCAAACATGATTCTAATATGTCCTAAGATGCACTATGAATCATGTGGATGCACAAAATGTCATGGAAAGTCATTTGATGCAAGCAAATGAGAAATGGATGCAAAGGAAGGCACAAATTAGGGTTTATGATCAACTCACAAAGCAAAACTCAAAATCAGAAGCATAAGGCATGATAAAAAATTGAAAATGCAATCAAAGATACCCTAAACCTATACAAGCTCACTGCCCAAAGGAGGGGATCCAACTCTTAACCTAGTGTAAGTTATGAATTTCCTAAGATTGCTAGGGTTTTGGGGTACCTCATCAAGAAAAATACCAAACAAATTGAAAATGCAAGATCAAATCAAGCCAATTTTATCCTATAAACTACATGCTATTAAGAGTGCAATGCAAGAAGAATCATCATCCAACTCTCAATGGTTAGGAAGAATGAAATTTTTAAAGATTGAACCAAAATATTGCCTTAAAATGAAATTAATTCCAATGAAAATGATCAAAACGCATCAAGAACAAAAAAGAAATTTGGTTTGAGAATTGGATAATGTTTCTAAATGTTTTGAAATACAATGTGAATTTTTTTGTGATTTTTAAATACCTAAATGTATTTTTAATTAATTAATTTCCATTAACTAATTAAAAATAAACATTTTAAATGATTTAAAAATAATTTTCAGTGCAAAAAATAAAAATATAAATATTTTTGGGTTTTAAAAATTGATGAAATCTCTGACAAAAATTTTCATAATTTTTAAATGATTTTTGCTATTTTAAATAAAATGAGGAAAAGAAATGAAAAGAAAAGAAATTAAAATGAATAAAAAGGGAGAGTCAACGCAATCAAGGGCCAGCATTCAAACTCAGGGGGGAGGGAAAGACTGCGCGCGCTCATGGACGGTTGAGATTGTTTCTGGGAAATTCAAATTTAAACCTAATTAATTAATCTAATTAATCTGAATTAGGGTTTAATGAAAGATCTGGTTCGTTCATTCGCGCGGGAGTCAACAAAAGTCCACAAGATCTAAGGTCCACATTCAAACCAAACCCTAATCGTAATTAAAGGCTTAATGACATTCAGGTGGCCGGAAATGACCTCCGATCATCTTCTCCGGCCACACCTCCCCTGAGAATTTCTCAAATCACTCCCCAGGCCATTTCTGGAGCTCTAAAGCTCCAGATCACTTCCTCTCACCTCCCTAAGCTCATCCCTGCCCTCAAATGGAATTTATTTCTCACCATTAACAAGATTCGAAGCTATGAACAAAAATGGCAGAAATTTCAGGCAAACAATACACTCTCAATTCTTCATCATTTTCAAAAATAAAAAGTTCAATGAACTCAGGGGATCAAACTTAACAAGTTGAGAACTTAAAATAGAACTTCTGGAAAAAAATAAATTTCGAAGCTACCTGAGATGAAGCTTTCAGTTTGGAGCTTTCAGCCTGCCTCCTTGCTTCCAATCACCTCTACTGACCTCCCTCAAGTGTTTACAAAGCTTGTTTGGAGTTTATTTTGGCTGGTTTGTGAGTTTGAAGGAGTTCTGTTCAGTGAGGGGTGAGAATCGTATTTCTGTTTATGGTGGTTTTAAGGCAAGGTGAAGGGTCAAGGATGATCAGTGGAACATGCTGAGAGACTCTATGAAGTTTGTTTTGGTGTTTGTGTCTTGTGTAATGAGTTTCGAAGGAAAGTGCATAAGAGGTGAAAACTTGGAACTATGGCTTGGGGGATGTTTCAGGCTTGTGTGTCTATTGTGTTGAGTCCCTTTTGGTCCACTTATCACATTTGGATGGGTCAAAGAAGTTGGTGTGGCACTGTGGGATTGGTATGGGTGTTTTTGCATAAAGTCCAAGTTAGGTGTACTTGAGGTATGGGCAAGTGTGAGGTTGTGATAGGGGCATGGTTTGGCTCAACTAAGATCATGGAGTTCTTGTGGACCAGATTTTGTGAGCTGTAACAAGTAGAGGCATGGCTTCATGAGTTCTTGCAAGTTGGTACATCTTTGGCCCCTTTGGAAATTCATGAAGTTCAAGGCACCAAAATGCATAATTCTTGGGCCAATTCTGATTTTTAGAAGTCACATGAGCATGTTGTGATGAGTTTGTGCACATTTGAAGTCTTTAGACTGCTTGATCACAACATTTTGCAAAATGCCTCTTTGGTACAATACTTGAATTTATGTGATTTTTCCCAACTTTGACAAGCCATAACTTTTGATCCAAAATGAATTATGACAAGTTCTTGTACTTTTTGAAAAGGGAATGATCCATTCTACAACTTTCATGACCAAAGTTTTCCCATTTGAAGCATTTTTGAATCAAAAAGAAAGGGTTGAAAAACTTTCCCAAAATGGTAAGTTTCCAATACAAGTCATTTTCCCAAAAAGGCAACTTTGCAAATGGCTTGAAATTCTTCAATTTTGTGAACTTCTAACATCTTATATGATCAAATAAAGATCATACACATTCAAAATGATGAAGAAAACTCTTTGGTTGGGTCATTGGGGGACTCAGATGCCCTGATTTTGCACTGCCTTGCCCAAGAAGTCAACTCTTGATCAGATGCCTTCCCCATTGAATTTCTTCATGCAAATTGATATGCATGATCCTTATACCATATAGAGACCAATAGAAACAAGAATGACCAAAAAATTTGGAGTTATGGCCTTTGAAACCAAAACCCTAATTCTAGGTCATCTGTGCAGTTAAACCTGGCTCTGCTTCCATGCCTTTCTCAGTTCTTCTGATTCTTTGACTTTCTTGACTTTGAGGGGATATAATATGATGCTTGAACACACATGGACCCCTTTGAAGTGATTGATGACCTTTGGAGTGGCTCAAGTGGCTCAGGGATGGCTCAGATCACAAACCCTAGATGCAGATGACTTAGAATCAAAGCTGTGAATCAAAAGCTGTGAACTTATGCAAATGAAAAGATCACAAGCCATGGTGTGAATGGGTGAGGGAAAATTTGGGGTGTTTACAGGCATTACGTCCGAGTAATTTGGTGGTGAGAGCATTTGATGGCTCTAAAAGATCAGTGTTTGGGGAGATTGATCTGCCTGTGTTGATTGGCCCGCAGACCTTCAAAACTACCTTCTTTGTGATGGACATACAGCCGGCCTACAGCTGTCTGTTGGGTAGACCCTGGATCCACGCCGTTGGTACTGTTACGTCTACCCTTCACCAGAAGTTAAAATTCGAGTGGGAAGGCCAAATCATCACCATCTGTGGGGAAGAGGACATCTTTGTTAGCCAGCTGGCTACGTATAAGTACATAGAAATGGATGGGGAGATCCATGAGACTATGAGCCAAGGGTTTGAGGCCCTCAACATTAATGAAGTATCTGCTGTACTGGGAACTTCCAGCACATCATATCAGCAAGCCCGGAAGGTTGTTGAGGAAGGTACCGCCCAAGGCTGGGGCAAGCTGCTGCCCATGGAAAAGAAAGAAGACCGATTTGGGTTGGGTTACAGACCAACTCAACAAGATCAATCAGAGGCTGCGAAGGAGCCCAAATTTGTCACTGGGGGGATGCTCACCCCAGATTCTGTGAATAGCTTGGAAGATGAGTCAGAAGACGAGCGCAACCTGGAAAGCTGGATACGTCCAAGGATCCCGGGGAGCCATATCTCAAACTGGTCTTCCCAGGAAATTATAAGAGTTACTCCTGCAGAGTAATTATTATTTCATGTATTTTAAAGCATGCATCAAGTCCTACATCTTGCCCAAGATGTCAGGACTCATTTTGTAATCGGGCCATCTTGTATTTTGTGAAAAGATCAATTAATGAATATCAGGACATCTTTTGCAAATGAGTCTTTTCTTTTTCGCTCACTGTTTTTCATTTTTCACTTTTTGTACAAAAATAAAATGGCAATGTTTTTTCAAAATAAATAACTTCATTTTCGCTTTTTCTAAAAAAGGGATAAAACTGATCACTAAAATAAACCAATCTAAACCCTTGCAGAAAGTGCCCTTCAGACCGCACCGACAACAGCACTGCTATGACTTCGTATGACTTTGACAATCCAATCAATCAAGCTGATGAAGGGGTTGAAGAAGATTATGAGCTACCTGAAGAGCTAGCCAGGTTGTTGAGACAAGAGGAGAAGGTTATCACTCCTCATCAGGAGGAGATTGAAACGGTTAATCTTGGCACGGAAGAAGACGTAAAAGAAGTTAAGATCGGGGCCTGCCTGCAAGATTCAGTAAAAGAGCAACTGATTGACATGCTTCAGGAGTATGTGGATGTTTTTGCTTGGTCTTATCAAGATATGCCAGGGTTGGACACCGACATTGTCATGCACAGGCTACCTTTGAAAGAAGACTGCCCACCAGTAAAACAGAAGTTGCACCGTACTCGCCCGGATATGGCAATGAAGATAAAAGAAGAGGTACAAAAGCAGTGGGACGCCAGTTTCCTTGCTGTGACTAGCTATCCGCCGTGGGTTGCTAATATTGTACCTGTACCTAAGAAAGATGGCAGGGTGAGAATGTGTGTGGATTACCGGGATCTGAACAGAGCCCGCCCGGAAGATGACTTCCCTTTACCTCACATTGATGTATTGGTGGATAATACAGCTCAGTTTTCGGTGTTCTCCTTCATGGATGGATTTTCAGGATACAATCAGATCAAAATGTCACCTGAAGACATGGAGAAGACAACTTTCATCACACCCTGGGGCACATTCTGTTATAAGGTAATGCCATTCGGACTGAAGAATGCTGGTGCCACTTATCAACGGGCTATGGTAACATTATTCCATGACATGATCCACAAAGAAATTGAATGTTATGTGGATGACATGATTGCCAAATCCCTCACACAAGAAGACCACCTGGTAAATCTGTTGAAGTTATTCAAGCGTCTGAGGAAGTACCAATTGAAGTTAAACCCCAACAAATGCACATTCAGGGTGCGATCCGGTAAGCTGCTAGGATTTATTGTGAGTGAAAAGGGAATTGAAGTCGACCCTGATAAAGTCAAAGCCATTCAAGAAATGCCTGCACCGAAGTCGGAAAAAGAAGTTCGGGGGTTTCTGGGTAGATTGAACTACATTTCAAGGTTCATATCTTACCTTACAGCAACCTGTGAGCCTTTGTTCAAGCTGTTAAGAAAGGAGCAAACGGTCAGGTGGAACGAAGACTGCCAGAGGGCTTTTGACAAAATCAAGGAATATTTACAAGAACCCCCTATCCTTATGCTTCCAGTTGAAGGAAGACCTCTGATAATGTACTTAACAGTATTAGAAGAGTCAATGGGGTGTGTGTTGGGCCAGCATGACGAGTCTGGTCGAAAACAGTATGCAATATACTACCTAAGCAAAAAGTTTACCGACTGTGAACAACGTTATTCACTGCTCGAGAAAACTTGCTGTGCTTTAGCGTGGGCTGCTCACCAACTAAGGCAGTATATGTTCACCCACACTACCTTATTGATATCCAAGATGGACCCAGTTAAGTACATTTTTGAGAAGCCAGCACTTACCAGACGGGTTGCGAGATGGCAAATGATCCTCACGGAATATGACATTCAATACACATCTCAAAAGGCCATTAAAGGCAGTGTATTGTCTGATTACCTCGCTGAGCAACCCATTGATGATTACCAGCCTATGAGGTTTGACTTGCCTGATGAAGACATCATGTTTATAAAAGCAAAAGATCATGAAGATCCTATTCACACTGAAGGGCCTGACCCGGAAGAAGAATGGACTATGATGTTTGATGGGGCTGTTAATATGAATGGTCGTGGTGCTGGTGCAGTACTCATTACACCTAAAGGAGTTCAGATGCCTCTCTCGGCAAAACTCACCTTTAACTGCACTAACAACGAGGCTGAATACGAAGCTTGTATTATGGGTCTTGAGGAAGCCATTGACCTCAGGATCAAGACTTTGACTGTGTTTGGAGATTCAACTTTGGTAATCAATCAGACCAACGGCAAATGGTACACCCATCAAGATCATCTGATACCTTATCGGGATTATACAAGGAGGTTATTGACTTTCTTCACAACAATCAAGCTTGAGTATATCCCTCGAGATGAAAATCAGTTTGCAGATGCTCTGGCTACCATTTCATCTATTATCAAAGTTCAAGCTGCCAACTTTGTGCCTCGGATTTCAGTATCCAGACTTGACAGACCAGCATACGTATTCTCAGCAGATGTTGTTAAAGATGATAAGCCTTGGTTCCATGACATTAAGTGCTTCCTGGAGGATCAAACATACCCACCTGGGGCATCTTCCAATGATAAGAAGACTTTGAGAAGGCTAGCTGGTAGTTTCTTCCTGAATGCCGATGGTTCCTTGTACAAGAGAAACTTTGACATGGTACTCCTCAGATGTGTTGATAAGGCAAAAGCGGACTTGTTAATGCACGAGGTGCACGAAGGATCTTTTGGTACCCATGCAGGAGGGCATGCAATGGCTAAAAAGTTGTTGAGATCAGGCTATTACTGGATCACAATGGATGCGGACTGTTGTGCCTATGCCAGAAAATGCCATAAATGCCAGATTTACGCGGATAAAGTGCATGTGCCTCCGAATCCTCTGAATGTGATGTCTTCACCCTGGCCCTTCGCCATGTGGGGCATTAATATGATTGGCAAGATTGAACCGACTGCTTCAAATGGCCACAGATTCATCCTAGTAGCCATTGATTATTTCACCAAGTGGGTTGAGGCAGCTTCCTATGCAAATGTTACCAGGCAAGTGGTAGCCCAATTTCTAAAGAGAGACATCATCTGTCGGTAAGGAGTGCCCGAGCGAATCATTACTGACAATGGTTCCAACTTGAACAACAAAATGATGGCAGAACTATGCCGGGACTTTAAGATCCAACACCACAATTCTTCTCCTTACAGGCCAAAGATGAACGGTGCTGTAGAGGCAGCTAACAAGAACATCAAGAAGATTGTGCAAAAGATGGTGGTCACCTACAAAGACTGGCATGAAATGCTACCATTTGCCTTGCGGGTACTGATGGATGTCAAATTGAACGAAGCAGAATGGGTCCGATCCCGATACAAACAACTTAATCTGATTGAAGAGAAGAGATTGGCTGAAATTTGTCATGGACAGCTGTATCAGAAAAGAATGAAGAGAGCCTTCGATCAGAAAGTCAGGCTTCGAGAATACCAAGTAGGAGATCTTGTGCTGAAAAGACTCCTCCCTCCTCATACAGACCACAGGGGCAAGTGGACTCCGAATTATGATGGTCCGTTCATAGTAAAGAAAGTTTTCTCTGGTGGAGCACTGATGCTCAGTACTATGGATGGTGAAGACTTCCTGTCCCCTGTGAATTCAGATGCAGTTAAAAAATACTTCGCATAAAAATGACCCGCTGGACACAAAAACAGAATGTAAGTCCAGGCAAAAATAGGGCATCCCGGCGAGTCAAAAACAGAATAAAAGACTCGGGCAAAAATAAGGGAAAATAAATAAAAAAATGTACACCCGCTGAGTTGAAAAGCCACATTGGACAACTCAGGCAAAAATGGGTATCCCGGTGGATTGAAAACCCGGAAGGGAGATCCACGCAAAATAAGGGAATAAGCGAACAACTGCATTCTGAATTCGTCTGTATCACTTACAACCTGGCAAGCTTCGAATGTATAAAGCATCGGTCAGAATCAGCTTTCTTCAAAAAGCAAGATGAGAAGAACGTCAATGTCATACAAGTCATAGCAAAAGGGAAGCTCACTGAAGCGTCATCAACATTGCCAGCACTTTTTTTCCCTCAATTTATAACAATCTCCTCATTTCAGGGGATTTGTTTCTTTGACTGTACTTGCCAATTCAGGGCACACAAATTAATAAAATCATATTTTTTAGTCACATTTTGTCTCGTACATTTTATCTTTATTTGCAAAAATGTCCGATGTCCTTAATATAATGGCTGCATAAATACAGAGGCACCTTTTCTAAATCACATGCTTACAGGAAATATATTACTCCCGGGAGTGTTTAAATTCTTATGATGGGATCCAATAGGGGATACCCCGGGGTACTTGTACATTTCTTTGTCTTTACATGATTGCAGATGCTCAAAGCGCAACATGGGGCATGGAAACTTCTCCCCAGCTGAGTTGCCAGTCATCATTCCTCCTCGGCTAAGTGTCAGACAGGGAACTATCTCCTCACAGAGTTTCAGTCTATATCCAGAAGAGCAATGTCCGAAGATCTCACGACGAAGTGAAGAAAGCTTCCACGGACCCCAGCTGGGCTCCTCATCACCAAGAATAGGTCTATCAGTGATTTATTCCCCCAAGCAGAGTCATACACATTAGATCTACCAATGATCTCATCCCCAGCTGGGACATTTCTTTCAAAGCAGATCAGCCAGAGATCTCCACAGCAACGGGATCCGAATTCCGGATCGGTATCTGTGCATAATCATAGCATTCACATCATATTTTCCCCCAGAGTGTAGCATTCCGTCTAATACGGAGCATTACGGCAAAAATCAAACATATTGCATAATTATAAGCCGTGTTCTGAATCAAACAGCTGTGTATACCAACTCTCCTTTTGCAATATACAAAATACTTCCCAAACTCCCCGACAGAAAGCCAAAGCATCCTCTTTGCACTCACAAATGCAGATGCATGCTCCTTTGGCACTCGTCCGTGTCATCATTCCCCAGTAATGTCGCCCGAACGTTCTCTACAGACAGATACATTTATACACACTTCCCTGACACCCGTCCGTGTCACCTTCCCCAACACAGTTGCCTAAATACTTGTTTATAGTACATTTCTTTCGACACCCGTCCGTGTCATGCTCTCCCCAGCAAGTTGAACACTCGTATGTGTCTCACCCATGTTTACTTATTTCAGATACTCGTCCGTATCTCGTATATACCACTTAAATCCCCTCAGAGTCAACACTCGTCCATGTTCTTTGTTAACCAGTTGATACTCGTCCGTATCACCATCTCTGAACATGCGTCAGCGTTTGTTTCTACTGATACTCGTCCGTATCATAGTCTTAAGGATGCTCGTCCGCATCTTTAATCTATACACCGTGTCAGACACTTATGTCTTTGCCTCCTCGAAATTAGACACTCGTCTGTGTCTACCATTCCCCAGAAGAATTCCCGGCAAATATTGATAAACTATTTCCTTTCTATCTGACATTCGTCCTATGTCATGATATTTCCGGCAGCCGTACCCTGCCAGGTGATCGTCCTTCACCTTTTTGATGATCGTCCTTCATCATCCCCAGCGGAGTCTCTATTCATTAGAACCCCTTCCTATCCGACATTCTTCCTATGTCATGATTTTTTTAGCAGCCGTCCCCTGCTAGGTGATCGTCCTTCACCTCTTGATGATCGTCCTTCATCATTTTATCCAATGGCCATCCCCATCGTTGATTTTGTTATCTGACATTCGTCCTATGTCATGATAAAACCCCAGAGCAGCCGTCCCCTGCTAGGTGATCGTCCTTCACCTCTTGATGATCGTCCTTCATCAATGCTTATCCGATGGCCGTCCCCATCGTCGACCTTTTCATCCGACATTCGTCCTATGTCGTGATACTTTCGGCAATCGTACCTTGCCAGGTGATCGTCCTTCACCTTAGATGATCGTCCCTCATTTTATCCCCAACAGAGCAGCCGTCCCCTGCTAGGTGATCGTCCCTCATTTTATCCCCAACAGAGCAGCCGTCCCCTACTAGGTGATCGTCCTTCACCTTTGATGACCGTTCCTCATCATTTATTGCTTCAACCCGATGGTCGTCCCCATTATTTACCTTTGAATCCCCAGAGAGTCTTATAAATTTATTTGATGGTCGTCCCCATCATGATCCCTCTATTTTCCCAGCATGTCGGTCGTCCCCGTCATTACTTCATCCCCAGCAGTCGTCCTCTGCTCGACGGTCGTCCTCCGTCGCCCGCACTTTATAAATCATACTTTACTCCCTTTTACAATCTATATCCCTTTTCTTCTTCATTCAGTGAGTGCAAATTTTGGACTGTCTTTGGTATTCAACCACAAGTTATCTTGTTCGCCTGTTAAGCCGCCGCTTACATCTTACACAACTAACTCATGTTTGAATAGGGGCAGCTGTAAACACCCCAAATTTGCCCTCACTCATTTTCACCATGGCTTGTGATTTCTTTTCATTTGCATAAGCTCAACCATAGCATCTCATATTACATTTTTGCTTCACTGCATTGGTTCAAAGTCATCTGCATCTAGGGTTTATGATCTGAGCAATCCCTGAGCTATCTGAGCCACTCCAAAGGTCTTCAATCATCTCAAGGGGGTCCATGTATGTTCAAGCATCATATTATATCCTCCCAATATTAAGAAAGTCAAGGAATCACAAGAACTGAGAAAGGCATGGAAGCAGAGCCAGGTTTAATTACACAGATGACCTAAAATTAGGGTTTTGGTTTCAAAGGCCATAACTCCAAAGTTTTTGGTCATTCTTTTTTCTATTGGTTTCTATATGAGATGAGGATCATGCATACCAATTTTCATGAAGAAATTCAATGGGGAAGGCATCTGATCACAAGATGACTTCTTGAGCAAGTCAGTGCAAAATCAGGGCATCTGAGGCCCCCAATCATCCAACCAAAGGGTCTTCTCCATCATTTTGAATGTGTATGATATTTATTTGATCTTGGAAGATGTTGGAAGTTTACAAAATTGAAGAATTTCAAGCCATTTGCAAAGTTGCCATTTTGGGAAAGTGACTTGTAATGCAAACTTGCCATTTTGGGAAAGTTTTTCAACCTCCTATTTTTGATCCAAAAATGCTTCAAATGAAAAATCTTTGGTCATGAAAGTTGTAGATTGGATCCTCCCATTTTCAAAAAGTACAAGAACTCATTCTAATTCATTTTAGAACAAAAGGCATGGCTTGTCAAAGTTGGGAAAAATCACATAAATTTCACTTTTACACCAAAGAGGGAAACTTGCAAATTCTCATGCCAAGCATTTCTATGACTTCAAATGGACTTCTACACATCATAACATCATAACACATTGCCTAAAACTCAGAATTGGCCCAAGAATTTCCAAGTTTCATGACTTGTGCATGAAGGAATCAAGAAAGGGCCAAACTTAATGAAAATTGCAAAAAAAACCCATAAGCTTCAATCCACTTGCTGGTTTGCCTCAATCTCACTTCCATAGTTCTCCTTGATCACAGCTGCACAAGACATGCCTTTGTCCTTGGTCTGAACTTGCCCATACCTCAAAGGACACCTAACCTTGACTTTTGGCAAAATGAACCATACCAATCAGCATAGCCCACACCAACTCCACAGACCTATCACAGCTTGATAAGTGGACAAAATGAAACTCAAAACACACAAGAAGCAAGCCTGAAACCACAGCATCACCATAGTTCACAAAAACCTCCCTTTTTGCATTTTCATTCGAAACTGATCACATAAGCCACAAACCTTAAAACAAACTTCATAGAACAACTCACCATGATCCACTGATCATTTCCCAACCATCACCTTGCCCTGAAACCCTTCATATCAAAAACACGATTTCCCTCCCTCATTGAACTGAACTGTATCAAACTCACAAATCAGCCTCAAAACACTCCAACCAAGCATCAAAGCTTCTTTAGGGAGTTAATTGGAGGCATTTGGAAGCAGGAAAGCAGCCTGAAAGCTCTGGGGTTGAAAGCTTCATCTCAGGTAGCCTTGTGAAAACATTTTTCCAGAACCTTTATTTTAAGTTCTTAATTGGTTGTGTTTGATCCCCTGAGTGTAATGAACTTGAAATTATTGGAAATGATGGAGAGATGAGGGTGTATTGCTTGTCTGAAAGTTTTGCATATTTTGTTCTTAGCTTCGAATCATGTTTATGGCTGGAAATAAATTCCATTTGAGGATGGATTTAAGTTTAGGGGAGTGAGAGGAACAAATCTGGAGCTTTAGAGCTCCAGAAATGACCCAGGGAGGAAGTTGAGATTTTTCAGGGAGGGATGTCACCGGAGAAGACGACCGGAGTTCTTCTACGGTGACCTGAAAGTCATTAATGCTTTAATCAGGATTAGGGCTCAGTTTGAATGTAGAGCGTACGATTTTGGTTCCCGCGCGTGTCCAATGGCTCAGATCATCCCACTTAACCCTAATCCACTTAATTAACTTAATTAATTAGGGTTTAAATTTAAATATGCCAGTTTGAACGTGGACCCTTAGATCACGCGCCAGTCAACTCCCGCGCATCCCATTTGAATCCTGGCTCTTGGATCAGCCTACTTTTCATTTAATTTCATTTTATTTTCCTTTTAATTCATTTGTTTTACCTATTTTATTTAAAATAGCAAATCATTTCTAAAAAATCTCATTTTTTGCATCACACCTTAAAATATTTTTCTCTTTCTGAAAATAATTTTTATTTTATTTTTTGCATAATTTTCGTATTTTAAAAATATTTAAATGTTTATTTTTAATTAGTTAATGAGAATTAATTAATTAAAATAGCATTTAGGTTTCTAAAAATCACAAAAAAATTCACATTGCATTTTAAAACATTTAGAAACATTATCAAACTCTTCAAACAAATTTCTTTTTGGTTCTTGACATATTTTGACATATTTCTTTGGAATTAAAGTTCTTAAAAGGCAATATTTTTGCTCTAACTTAGAAAAATTCATTCTGCCCAACCATGAAGAGTTTGATGTTGGTTCTTTTTGCATTGCATTCTTTATATCATGTAGTTTCTAGGGTAAAATTGGTTAGAATTTATCTTTCATTTTCATTTTGATGTGCATTTTTCCTTTTGAAATACCTTAAAACCCTAGCTAACTTGAGAAAATCATAATTTCCATTAGGTTAAGACTTAGGTCCCCTCCTTTGGGCAGTGAACTTATGTAGGGTTAGGGTACCTTTGATCCCATTTTAGATTTTTTATCTTGTCATTTGCTTCTGATTTTGAATTTTGCTTTGTGTCTTGTGCATAAACCCTAATTTTTGCCTTCATTTGCATCCATCTTCCATATGCTTGCATACATGAGCTTTCCATGACATTTTGTGCATCCTCATGACATATGAGACATGTTAGGACATATTAGAATCATGCTTGAGCATTACATCATCCATTTGCCATGTTTTGCTTCCATTGCATTTCATAAGTTTTCATGAACTTCCATGGTTCAAAGCATGCTTCATTTGCATCCACATCCTTGTATGATCATCCACAACTCTTGACATGTGTTTGCATCATCTCTTAGCATCATTAACATCATGTTTATGCTTCTGACTTTGGTTTGCATCATTGCATTCATCTCATTCTCATTTCATTTCACCTCTTGTTACTAACTTTTCAGGTGGTAAGTTCTTGAGAAGTGAATTTGCCTTCACTTCTCATAATCTCTTCTCATCCCTATTATGCATTCATTTCTGCATTTTTACTTGTGTATTAGAGTGAGCTTGCTCATTCATGTCTCCTCCTCACTTTCTTTCTTCAAGCAACTTGTCTTCTTAAGTGAAGCAAGTTGTCTTGCTTCTTCTGCTGCTTCCTCCTTTCATCTGCTTCTTCCTTGGTGGCTTCTCCCTTGGAGATCTCTTGCAAGCTTCATAAACCCTAGGAACAACCAAGCATGATAACAATTAGGGTTTGATTAGTCCCCCCATTAGTTTTGCCTTTGTGTCATCTTTGTGTCTTCTCTTCTCATCTCATAATCAAGGACTAAACCCTAAAGGTCTTAAGGCTTTGTGAATAAGTTTATGCCTGCATCCTTCTATTAGGATGGAGTGTATAACTTTAATCCTAAGTGTTAAACCCTTGATGTGTTTACATCCTTTAATCAATCCACTTAATAATCATCAAGACATCAAACTTGTAACTTGGGCCTTGCATTAGGGTTCTAATTCTTCCTTAATTGGTTAAGAAGGACTAACCCTAGTGTTAATGGACAAGTCCCCCTCAAGTTGTCTTAAAAACCCTAAAATCCACTTCTTAATCTTACCATTAACTAAAATCCATTTAATAAAGGTTTTGTTTTGTCATAAGGTTAATCCCTAATCATGGATTAAGTTGAGGAGCCTTCCTCAACTTAAATGTTCTCATCTATTATCCTTCTATTAGGATGGTGTAATGAGTCCATTAAATCCTTGATTATGGTTTAAACTCATTACTTAACACTAAAATAAAACAACAAAAACATCTAAATAATCACAAGTAGGTTAATGATCTTAATCCTACTTCATACTTAAGGTATTCTCATTACCCCTAATCAAAGGGAGGATGTGATGAGTTTACTAACCTTTGGTTTAGGCTTAAGCTCATTTTCTTATGACAAACTCCAAAAAGCAATAAAAGATTGAAAATACCAAAAACAAACAATAATCGTCTCCTTCGGGATTCTTTTCTCATCATATTCCCTCACAAACGAGAACTCGCTTCTTCCGTCTAATGCAAGACAGTTTGCACCTGAGCCAGACAGGTCATACACTTGAGCATTGACAAGTAAGCAGTTCACAAGTTAATTTATCTTTCAGACCCTTTGAGTCGAACTACGGTGTTCTGACTTCCTCATTGCACGAGAGGATACGTAGGCATAACTTAACAGTTATCGAACAAAAGTCTCTGTATATTCCCCCTCCTTCCAGCATTATCTTTTTAGCCTCATTATCTTGAGCATTTCACTCTTGTTCTCACACTGATACTTCACATATTTCACTTCACTTTCTTCCAGCACTGACACTTGCATTCTTTCCAGCTTTGATACACAAATTGCATGACACTACCCCTTTAAAACACAAATATTTTAAGCATGGATCCCGTCGAGTACGGCGGACAATCTGGGTGCTAATACCTTCCCAGGTTGTAACCAACCCCCTTTCTCAGTTTCTCTGGTTCGCAACCGTCTTATCCATCTTTTCTTAGGTTTATGCAGCATTACCTTTCCTTCGGGATAAAAATGCCTAGCTGGCGACTCTATTCATTCCTTCTCCTTATGCCGATCATTCGCGTTTGTACCCCTTCTGACCTGTGTGTCATTTTGCGGGAGCGACACCATCCTGTCTGACATCCCACCAAAGACTATGTCATCTACATATATTTGAGCAATCATGACATTTCCTTCTTCATCCTTCACAAACAAGGTTTTGTCTATTCCACCTTTCCTATACCCTTGCTTTATGAGAAAAGTAGTCAGTCTCTCATACCATGCTCTTGGTGCTTGCTTCAGACCATAGAGAGCCTTCCTTAGTTTGTAAACATGCTCTGGACAACTTGGATCAACAAATCCCTTAGGCT
Source organism: Lathyrus aphaca (assembly GCA_963966055.1). Classification (NCBI taxonomy): domain Eukaryota; kingdom Viridiplantae; phylum Streptophyta; class Magnoliopsida; order Fabales; family Fabaceae; genus Lathyrus; species Lathyrus aphaca. Next base: position 512,168,835 of record OZ014520.1, read on the forward strand.
GCTCCACATATACCTCCTCATTAAGATACCCATTTAGAAAGGCACTTTTGACTTCCATTTGAAATAGCTTGAACTTCAGGATACAAGCAATTCCTAAAAGTAGTCTGATTGATTCAAGCCTTGCTACTGGTGCGAAGGTTTCATCAAAGTCTACTCCCTCAGTTTGTGTGTATCCTTGAGCTACAAGTCTAGCTTTGTTCTTTGTAACAACTCCCTGCTCATTTGACTTGTTCTTATACACCCATTTAGTGCCAATCACATTTATGTCATCAAGTCTAGGAACAAGATCCCACACTTCATTCCTTGTGAACTGGCCTAATTCTTCTTGCATAGCAGAAATCCAGTACTCATCATTAAGAGCTTCCTTGATGTTTTTAGGTTCTATTTTTGAAACAAAACAAGAACCTGAAATCATCTCTCTTGATCTAGTGATTATACCACTGTTGGGATCACCAATTATCAGATCTTTAGGATGATCCTTCTGGATTCTGATGGAGGGAGGTTTGCTGGATTGTTCTGTCCTTGCCTCAGTTAGAGTGAAGTCAGGATTATCAATCTTTATTTCAACTTCAGTCTGACTGTCAGCAGATGTTCCAACATCATCTGCAACATCTGCAGGGGCATCATCAATGATCACATTTATTGACTCCATTATAACCTTGGTTCTGGAGTTAAATACTCTATAGGCTCTGCTATTTATAGAGTATCCAAGGAAAATCCCTTCATCACTTTTAGGATCCATCTTTCTTCTTTGTTCCCTATCAGCCAGAATATAACAATTGCTTCCAAACACATGTAAGTATTTGACTGTAGGTTTTCTGCCCTTCCAGACTTCATAGATGGTGGACAGGGTTCCTTTTCTTAGAGTGACTCTGTTGTGAATGTAACAAGCTGTGTTCATAGCTTCAGCCCAGAAGTACAGTGGTAACTTTTTAGCATGGATCATAGCTCTTGCTGACTCTTGGATAGTTATGTTCTTCCTCTCAACAATCCCATTCTGTTGAGGAGTGATAGGAGAAGAATACTCATGATTGATTCCTTCTGAAGAACAGAAATCTGAGAATTTTTTATTCTCAAACTCCTTTCCATGGTCACTTCTTATTCTGACCACACAACTTGCTTTTTCTCTTTGTATTCTTTGGCACAGATCTTTGAATACATCAAACACATCAGACTTTTCTTTGATAAAATTTATCCATGTATATCTTGAAAAGTCTTCAACAACTACATATGCATACCTTTTTCCCCCAAGACTCTCAACCTGCATTGGTCCCATAAGATCCATATGCAATAACTCCAAAACTTTGGAAGTTGTTAGATGTTGGAGCTTTGGATGGGACATCTTGGTTTGCTTGCCAATTTGACATTCACCACATACTTTGCCTTCATCAATCTTCAGTTTTGGAATACCTCTTACAACCTCCATAGATATGATTTTCTTTATCCCTCTGAGATGAAGATGACCCAGTCTTTGGTGCCAAAGCTTTACTTCTTCTGCTTTGGCTAAGGAGCAAGTTGAAGTGAGACTGAAGTCTTGAGGTTCCCACATATAACAGTTGTCTTTAGATCTGGCTCCTCTCATGACAACCTTCTGTTCTTTATCAGACACTATGCATTCAGTTCTGGTAAATTTTACACTGTAACCTTGATCACATAATTGACTTATGCTGATCAAGTTAGCAGTCAATCCTTTTACCAGCAGCATATCATCTAGTCTAGGTACATCTGGGCAGTCCAAGGTCCCAACTCCCTTGATTTCTTCTTTAGGTCCATCTCCAAAGGTTACATATCTTGATGAATGTGACTTTAAGTTTACCAGCAGATTCTTCAATCCAGTCATGTGCCTTGAGCATTCACTATCAAAGTACCAGTCTTCCTTAGCTGATACTCTGAGAGATGTATGAGCTATATAGGAAACACCCTTCTTTGACCATTTTTGCTTGTTGTGAGGTTTCCTTTGATGCCTCTGCCCTGTATAATGTCTATCTTTAGAGCTCCAAGGTTGTTTGTTGAACTTGTTCTTGGGCATGTAGCTTTGATCAGCATGAAGACTAGCTTTAGGTATCCATACTTTCTTGATGACCTCTGTCTTCTGCTTAGGGGGTTGCTGATATCTTTGATTTTGATGTCCATGCAACACTTTCTTGGTGACCTTTATCTTCTGCTTAGGAGGTTGCTGATGCATCTGATTTGGATATCCATGCAACTTGTAGCAATAAGGTTTGATGTGACCAAACCTTCCACAATGATGACATCTCCATCCTTGATATTTCTTTTTCATCATGTTCTTTTCATGATGTTGGGACATCTGTTGGGACATCTTGTTTGACTTTATGGGATTTGAAGTAGTTTTGCTGGTGCTAGCCTCAACCTTTTGAGCTTTGTTAAATCCCAGTCCAGTTCTATCCCCTGAATGTTTATTGTTGTTGAGAATGACATCCAGTGTGTTTGTGCTATTGTTCAGCATTCTAACAGATTTGGACATATGTTCCAATTTGGAGTTGAGAAGACTTACTTCACTTTTCAAAGTGTCAATGATTTCTAGATTACTTGTCTTTTCAACCTTTAGTGCCTCAATCTGCTTCTTCTGCTTTATATTCTCCATGCATATTTCAGTGCTCCTTTTACACAGCTCTTTGTATGATTCTTCAAGCTTTTCAAAAGTCAGCTCCTCATCAATGGATCCACTTTCAGATTCACATACTCCATCTAGAGCAGTGATGTGCTTTGCTGATTCTTCTTCTGAATCACATCCTGAGTCTTCATCAGACCAGGTCACAGAGAGACCTTTCTTCTGCTTCTTTAGATAGGTAGGGCATTCATTTATGATGTGTCCATATCCTTCACATCCATGACATTTAATCCCTTTTTCTTGATTGGTCTTTTCATCATAATATGAACTTCTATTAGCATCATAAGGTCTTATATTCTCAGAAGAGTTTGAGTTTCTTCCACTTGGATTGGACCTGCTATCCATTCTTTTGAGAATCTTGTTGAATTGTCTTCCAAGCATAGCAATTGTTCTGATACATTTTTCTTCAGGGTCTGCTTCATGATTTTCTTCTTCTTTATCAGTTTTTGAAACCAAGGCTATGCTTTTGTTCTTCTTTACAATTGTATCATTCATTCCCATCTCAAATGTTTGAAGGGAACCAATGAGCTCTTCAACCTTCATTGTGCATATGTCTTGAGCTTCTTCTATTGTTGTAACCTTAATGTCAAATCTTTTTGGTAAAGATCTGAGAATCTTTCTTACCAGCTTTTCATCACTCATCTTTTCTCCCAAAGCACTAGAAGTATTAGCTATTTCCAAGATGTTCATGTAGAACTCATGAATTGTCTCATCTTCCTTCATTCTCAAGTTTTCAAACATGGTGGTGAGAAGTTGAAGTCTTGACATCTTCACCTTTGATGTTCCTTCATGAGTGGTTTTTAGAGTGTCCCAAACATCTTTGGCCAGCTCATAGTGATGCACAAGTCTGAATATGTTTCTATCAATGCCATTGAATAAGGCATTTAAGGCCTTGTAATTTCCAAGTGCTGAATCTTCTTCCTCCTTGCTCCATTCTTCTTCAGGTTTCAACACTTTTGTCCCATCCTTGTTGTCTTGGACAGGGTGCTCCCATCCTTTGTTGACTGCTTTCCAAGCCCTATTATCAAGTGATTTTAAGAATGCTACCATTCTTGGCTTCCAGTAGTCATAGTTTGATCCATCCAATATAGGTGTTCTATTCACAGATCCTACATCTCTGTCCATGTTCCCAAAATTTGCAGTCCCTAGATCTCACCCAGTTAAACAGGCAGGGTGCCTGCTCTGATGCCAATTGAAATTCTGGGATCAGGTACATGATGTCGAATGAGATGTTTAAACACTTGAAGACTTAAACAAAACTTAAAGTGCAGGTAAATTAAACAACACAGGAAATTGTTAACCCAGTTCAGTGTATCTCCACACTTACATCTGGGGGCTACCAAGCCAGGAAGGAAATCCAATATAAGTAATATTAATTCTATACTTAAACCACTCAGTTTAATCTTTCACTTAATTTCTACCTAAGACACAACTTAGATATGAGTATCAACTCACTCCCCCTCAATCACACAGTGATATGTTACAATGTTTAATAAAATTGAAGTCACACTTCAAACAAAACAGCTTGATTTTACTTCATAGTTTCAATCAAGACACAATACACTTTTTGCTTAAAAGCTCATAAAGTGATACACATATACAACCTGCTATTAAAACACAAACACCCTATTTAGTCTTCTTAATTTCGTACTCTATTCTGAGAGTTTCTGTTGCTTAAATAGATGCTTGGATTTTGGGCTTTCTGTAGGTTATCCAATCCTGATACGCATGCTGTCATCACCTTGAATTAGGGTTTGTTACTTCCTTGATTCTAGGTGAGTCAGTTCTTCTGTTATACTGAAATCATATAATTAATCTCCCTACAGACGCGCCTTCTACTGTTTTATCCATTCACAATTAATTCCAGATAAATTCCCTGAATTTACTCAGTTCTGTTAAGCATTATTTAATTATGGTAGCAGGTTTGAGATGTCACAACATCTGGTGTGACATCCTGAAATCTGAACGTACTTCATTAACTTATACAATGTCACAACATCTGGTGTGACATCCTGAATTAAGTTCATTAACTTATACTCTGTTTGATAATGTCACAACATCTGGTGTGACATCCTGAACTAAGTTCAACACTTCTTGTTGGTCAAAAATTATGCCAATTCTAAACATCTACAGAACCGACTGCTTCAAATGGCCACAGATTCATCCTGGTAGCCATTGACTATTTTACCAAGTGGGTCGAAGCAGCTTCTTATGCAAATGTTACCAGGCAAGTGGTAGCCCGTTTCCTAAAGAGGGACATCATATGTCGGTATGGAGTGCCCGAGCGAATCATTACTGATAATGGTTCCAATTTAAACAATAAAATGATGGCAGAGCTATGTCGGGACTTCAAGATCCAACACCACAATTCTTATCCTTATAGGCCAAAGATGAATGGCGCTGTTGAGGCAGCTAACAAGAATATCAAGAAGATTGTACAGAAGATGGTGGCATACAAAGACTGGCATGAGATGCTACCATTTGCCTTGCATGGGTACCATACATCAATCAGAACATCCACCGGGGCAACACCGTATCAACTTGTTTATGGTATGGAGGCAGTCCTACCTGTTGAAGTTGAATTACCCTCCTTGCGGGTACTGATGGATGTTAAGTTGAACGAAGCAGAATGGGTCCGATCCCGATACGAGCAACTGAGTCTGATTGAAGAAAAGAGATTGGCTGCAATTTGTCATGGGCAGTTGTATCAGAAAAGAATGAAGAAAGCTTTCGATCAGAAAGTCAGGCTTCGAGAATACCAAGTAGGAGATCTTGTGCTGAAAAGACTCCTTCCTCCTCATACAGACCACAGGGGCAAGTGGACTCCGAATTATGATGGTCCATTCATAGTAAAGAAAGTTTTCTCTGGTGGAGCACTGATGCTCAGTACTATGGATGGTGAAGACTTCCTGTCCCCTGTGAATTCGGATGCAGTTAAAAAATACTTCGCATAAAAATGACCCGCTGGACATAAAAACACAATGTAAGTCCAGGCAAAAATAGGGCATCCCGGCGAGTCAAAAACAGAATAAAAGACTCGGGCAAAATAAGGGAAAATAAATAAGAAAAAATGTACGCCCGCTGAGTTGAAAAGCCACATTGGACAACTCAGGCAAAAATGGGTATCCCGGTGGATTGAAAACCCGAAAGGTCGATCCACGCAAAATGAGGGAATAAGCGAACAACTGCATTCTAAATTCGTCTGTATCACTTAAAGCATGGCAAACTTCGAAAGGTTAAAGCATCGGTCAGAATCAGCCTTCTTCAAAAAGCAAGATGAAAAGAACGTCAATGTCATACGAGTCATAGCGAAAAGGGAAGCACACTGAAGCATCATCAACATTGCCAGCACCTTTTTGTTTCTCAATTTGTAACAATCTCCTCATTTCAGGGGATTTGTTTCTTTGACTGTACTTGCCAATTCAGGGCACGCAAATTAATAAGATCAGATTTTCAGTCATATTTCGTCTCTTACATTTTATTTTTATTTGCAAAGATGTCCGACGTCCTTAAGTATAATGATTGCATAAATACAGATGCATCTTTTCTAAAATTACATGCTTACAGGAAATATATTTGCTCCCGGGAGTGTCTAAACTCTTATGAGGGGATCCAGTAAGGGATACCTCAGGGTACTTGTACGTTTCTTTGTCAATACAGGATTGTAGGTATTCAAAGCGCAACATGGGGCATGAAGGTTTCTCCCCAGCAAGCTGTCAAAATCACTATTTACTCAGCCCATCTCCCAAATGACACCAAGGGTGTCCTTTCCCCAGCTGAGTTACTAGACATCATCTTCGACAGGCACCTCTAGGAAGATCGTTCAGTGATCATTCCTCCTCAACCAAGTGCAAAGACAGGGAACCGTCTCCCCACAAAGTTTCGACCTCTATCCAAAAGAGCAATGTCTGAAGATCTCACAACAAAGTGGCGAAGGCTTCCACAGGCCCCAGATGGGCTCCTCATCACCAAGAATAGGTCTATCAGTGATTTATTCCCCCAAACAGAGTCATATATATCATATCTACCAATGATCTCATCCCCAGCTGGGATGTCACTTCAAGCAGATCAGCCAGAAATCTTCACCGCAACGGGATCCGAATCCCGGATCGGTATCTTTGCACAATCATAGCATTCGCATCATATCTCCCCCCGGAGCGTAGCATTCCGTCTAGTACGGAGCATTACGGCAAAAAATCAAACATATTGCATAGTCACAAGCCATGATTGAATCAAACCCTGTGAATACTGACATGCCACCAACAGCATACAGGATGCCACTCAAATTCCCCAGCAGAAAGCCAAAGCGTCCCCTTTGCACTCACAAAAAACATGTTAATACACTCTTCTGACACACATCCCCAGCACATTTTCCTAAAAACCCTTGCTTATTATATCTTCTGATGCCCGTCCGTGTCATCCTGTCCCACGGAGCATCAGAATGTCTATTTGTACACTTTCTCTTATGATGCTCATCTGTATCATTCTCTCCCCAGCAAGTCGAACGCTCGTCTGTGGCTTACTCATACCTTTTTACTTATATAGATACTCGTCCGTATCTTATATACACCTATTTTCCCCTCAGAAGCAACACTCGTCCGTGTTCTTTGTTAACCAGTTGATACTCATCCGTATCATCATCTCTGAACATACGTCAGTGTTTGTTTCTATCGATACTCATCCGTATCATGGTCCTAAGGATGCACGTCCGCATCTTTAATCTATACGCAGCGTCAAACACTTATACCTTTCTCTCATTAAATGTAGACACTCGCCCATATCTACTATTCCCCAGAAGAGTTCCCCAGTAAATTCTTGGCAAAATTTCCTTTCTATCTGACATTCGTCTTATGTCATGATACTTCCGGCAGCCGAACCCTGCCAGGTGATCGTCCTTCACCTTTTGATGATCGTCCTTCATCATTCCCCAGCGGAGTCTCCATTATCGGAACCCCTTCCTATCCGACATTCGTCCTATGTCGCGATATTGAGCAGCCGTCCCCTGCTAGGTGATCGTCCTTCACCCTTTTGATGATCATCTTTCATCACTCTTATCCGATGGTCGTCCCCATCGTTGATTCTGTTATGTGACATTCATCCTATGTCACGATAAACCCTGCTAGGTGATCGTCCTTCACCTCTTGATGATCGTCCTTCATCACTTTATCCGATGGCCATCCCTATCGTCGACCTCTTTTATCCGGCATTCGTCCTATGTCGTGATACTTTTGGCAATCGTACCTTGCCAGGTGATCGTCCTTCACCTTGGATGACCGTCCCTCATCTTCTCCCCCAACAGAGCAGTCGTCCCCTGCTAGGTGATCGTCCTTCACCTTTGATGACCGTACCTCATCATTTATTTCATTTATGTGTTTAACCTGATGGTCGTACCCATCATTACCTTTACCTTTAATCCCCAGAGAGTCTTATTTCTTTGCTTAATGGCCGTCCCCATCATGATCCTTTATTTCCCCAACATGTCAGTCGTCCCCGTCATTGCTTTATCCCCAGCAGTTATCCTCTGCTCGACGGTCGTCCTCCGTCACCCGCACTTTATAATCATACTTAATTTTCTTTTACAATCTATATCCCATTTCTTCTTCATTCAGTGAGTGCAAATTTTGGACTGTTTTTGATATTCAACCACAAGTTATCTTGTTTGCCTGTTAAGCCGCTGCTTACATCCTGCACAGCTAACTCATGTTTGAATAGGGGCAGCTGTAAACACCCCAAATTTGCCCTCACTCATTTCACCATGGCTTGTGATTCTTTTCATTTGCATAAGTTCAATCATATCATCTCATAGTGCATTTTTGCTTCACTGCATTGGTTCTAAGTCATCTGCATCTAGGGTTTGTGACTTGAGCAATCCCTGAGCTATCTGAGCCACCCCAAAGGTCTTCAATCATTTCAAAAGGGCCCATGTATGTTCAATCATCATATTACATCATCCCAAGATCAAGAAAGTCAAAAATCACAAGAACTGAGGAAAGGCATGGAAGCAGAGCCAAGCTTAACTGCATAGATGACCTAAAATTAGGGTTTTGGTTTCAGAGGCCATAACTCCAAATATTTTGGTTATTCTTGTTTCTATTGGTCTCTATATGATATGAGGATCATGCATACCAATTTACATGAAGAAATTCAATGGGAAAGGCATCTGATCAATAGATGACTTCTTGAGCAAGTCAGAGCAAAATCAGGGCATCTGAGGCCCCCATCAATGGAACCAAAGTGGATTTTTCATCAAATTGGAGTTATATGATCTTTATTTGATCATTTAAGTGCTTAGAAGTTCACAAATTTGAAGAAAAAATGAGCTAAACCAAAAGTTGCCATTTTGGGAAAGTTACTTGTAATGTAAACTTGCCATTTTGGGAAAGTTTTTCAACCTCCTCTTTTTGATTCAAAAATGCTTCAAATGAAAAATTCTTGGTCATGAAAGTTGTAGATTGGATCCTCCCATTTTCAAAAAGTACAAGAACTTGATCTAATTCATTTTGGAACTAAAGTTATGGCCTTTCAAAGTTGAGAAAAATCACTTAATTTTCACTTTTGTGCCAAAGAGGAAACTTGCAAAAATACTTGCCAAAGCCAAATGTGACTTAAAATCAACTTCTAACCATCACACAAACATCATTCATGATCCATAATTCAGAATTGCCCAAAGGATATCTCATTTCTATGCCTTGAATTACAAGTTACATAAGGCATTTTCTCATGAATCTTCAAGAATGGATTTTTTGCAAAAGGGACTTTTAATGTTTGAATTAGTTGCTAAGTGAGCACAAGACATCATGACAACTCCATATGGCCCATTTGGCTGCAATTTGCCCAAGAGTTTAGAGGTTTCTTGGCCTTGATTCACAAAGACTTCCAAAGGGGGAAAGTTGCAAAAGCCATGCTACCACTTGCCCTAGCCATTACAGCTGCACAAAAGCAATCTAAGGGCCTCCCTTGATCCATGTTGAGCCCAGCCATGCCCCTAATCTCCCTCTGACCCGAGCCATACCTCAAGTACACAAAGTCATGACTTTTTGCATTTTGCCCATACCAATCAAACTGTGCCACTACCAACCCTCTGCCCAATCAGAACCTCATATGTGGACCTCAAGCAAGCCATTACACACAACAAGCAAGCCTGAAACTCCAAGAACTCAACACACTCAAAAATCCCCAAATTTGCAAAAGCCTTCGAATCTCTTGATTCAACCATCAAACCATCAAACTTCTTTCACCATTCAACTCACCATGATCCACTGATCATTTCCCACCTTTCATTTGGCCCTAAAACCTTCACAATCAAAAATACGATTTTCACATTTCACAAACTGAACTTCTGCCATTTTCATTTTGAGGCCATATAAACTCCAACTAAGCATCACAAACACTTGAGGAGGATCATTGGAGCTGGTTTGAAGCAAGGAACTGGCCAGAAAGCACCATTTTCGAAAGCTTTAGTTCAGGTATCATCAAGAACTTTTTTTTCCAGAAACCTGATTTTAAGTTCTTAGATTGTTCTCCATGCTTCACTGATCACGCTGCACCTTTTGGTTTTGAAAATGATTGAATATTAAGCATGTATGAAGCTTCTGAAATTTCTGTGATTTTTTCCGTTTTGCTTCGAATCTCTCTGATCATGTGAAATAAATCCTGTTTGATGATTGATTCTTGTTTAGAATGGGGTGGGGATCATTTCTGGAGAACTAGAGAGCTTAGGGTTGTGTATTGAGTGAGATTGAAGAAATGGATGGCCGGAGAAGATGACCGAAACACTGTTCCGGTCACCTGAAAGTAATTAGGGCATCAGATTAGGGTTTAATCATAATTAGCGTAGTTTGAATTTTGGCCCTTGGATGACGCGCGAAGTCAATTCCCTCCATCCTGAGTTTGAACCTGGGCCCTTGGATTGGCTGACTTTCTCATTTTCTCATTAAATTCATTTTTATTTCATTTGTTTTATATTTAATTTCTACGAATTTTAAAAAATAGTAAAATACATCAAAAAATTCTGAAAGTTTTTATTAAATCTTTTAATAATTTTCAGAACCCAAAAATATTTTTATTTTTATTTTTTGCATTAAAAAGTATTTTTAAATCATTTAAATGATTATTTTTAATTAATTAATGAGAATTAATTAATTAAAAATACATTTAGGAATTTAAAAATTCCAAAAAAAATCACATTGCATTTTGATATATTTAGAAACATTATCAAACTCTTCAAACAAATTTCTTTTTGGTTCTTGACATATTTTGAAATTTTTCTTTGGAATTACGGTTCTTAAAAGTCAATATTTTTACCCTAACTTGGAAAAATCCTTTCTGCCTAACTATGAAGAGTTTGATGTTGTTTCCTTTTGCATTGCATTCCTCATATCATGTAGTTTCTAGGATAAAATTGGTTTGAATTCATCTTTCATTTTCAAATTGTTTTGCATTTTTCATTGTGAGGTATCCTAAAACCCTAGCAAACTTAAGAAAATCATAACCCCCATTAGGTTAAGAGTTAGATCCCCTCCTTTGAGCAGTGAACTTATGTAGGGTTAGGGTTCCTTTGATCCCATTTTCAATTTTTTATCTTGTCATTTGCTTCTGATTTTGGATTTTGCTTTGTGTCTTGTGCATAAACCCTAATTTTTGCCTTCATTTGCCTTCATCTCTCATTTGCTTGCATACATGAACTTGCCATGACATTTTGTACATTCACATGACTCCTAAGACATATTATGACACTTTAGAATCATGTTTGATCATTGCATCATTCACTTGCCATGTTATGCATTCATTTCATTTCATAAACTTTCATGAACTTTCATGGTTCAAAGCATGCTTCATTTGCATCCTCATCCTTGTATGATCATCCACAACTCTTGACTTGTGTTTGCTTTATCTCTTAGCATCATTAACATCATGTTTATGCTTCTGATTTTGGTGTGCATCATTGCATTTCATCTCATTTTCATTTCATTTCATTTCTTGTTACTAACTTTTCATGTGGTAAGTCATTGAGAAGTGAATTTTCCTTCACTTCTCATAATTTCTTCTCATATCTCTTATGCATCATTTCTACATTCTACTTGTGTATTAGAGTGAGTTTTCTCATTCATGTCTCCTTCTCACTTTCTTTCTTCAAACAACTTGTCTTCTTAAGTGAAGCAAGTTGTCTTGCTTCTTGCTGCTTCTTTTCATTTCACCTGCTTCTTCCTTGGTGGCTTCTCTGAAGATCTTCTTGCAAGCTTCATAAACCCTAGGAACATCCAAGCATGATCACAATTAGGGTTTGATTAGTTCCCCATTAGTTTTTACCTTTGTGTCATCTTTGTGTCTTCTCTTCTCACCTCTTAATCAAGGACTAAACCCTAAAGGTTTTAAGGCTTTGTGATTAAGCTTGTGCCTGCATCCTTCTATTAGGATGGAGTGTATAACTTTAATCCTAAGTGTTAAACCCTTAATGTGTTTAACTCCTTTAATCAATTCATCTAATAATCACTAAGACATCAAGCTTGTAACTTGTGCCTTGCATTAAGGTTCTAATTCTTCCTTAAATGGTCAAGAAGGACTAACCCTAGTGTTAATGGACAAGTCCCCCTCAAGTTTTCTTACAAACCCTAAAATCCATTTCTTAACCTTACCATTAATTAAAATCCACTTTAATAAAGGCTTTGTTTTGTCATGAGGTTAATCCCTAATCATGGATTAAGTTGAGGAGCCTTCCTCAGCTTAAATGTTCTCATCTATTATCCTTCTATTAGGATGGTGTAATGAGTCCATTAAATCCTTGATTATGGCTTAAACTCATTACTTAACACTAAACAAAAATACCAAAAACATCTAAATAATTACAAGTAGGTTAATGATCTTAATCCTACATCATGGTGGTCAAGTGTGAGGTGCTTACTTCACACTTAAGGTATTCTCATTACCCCTAATCAGAGGGAGGATGTGATGAGTTTACTAACCCTTGGTTTAGGCTTAAGCTCATTAACCTATGACAAACTCAAAAAATCAATAAAAGATTGAAAACACAAAAACAAACAATAATCGTCTCCTCCGGGATTCTTTTCTCATCTCATTCACTCACAAACGAGAACTCGCTTCTTCCGTCTAATGCAAGACAGTTTGCACCTGAGCCAGACATGTCATACACTTGAGCATAGACAAGTAAGCAGTTCACAAGTCAATTTATCTTCCAGTCTCTTTGAGTCGAACTATGGTGTTCTGACTTCCTCATTGCACGAGAGGATACGTAGGCATAACTTAACTGTTATCGAACAAAAGTCTCTGTATATTCCCCCTCCTCCAGCATTATTCTTTTAGCCTCATTGTCTTGAGCATTGCACTCTCTTCTTACACTGACACTTCACATATTTCACTTCACTTTCTTCCAGCACTGACACTTTCTTTTTTTCCTGCTTTGCACATAAAATAGCACTGACACTACCCCTTTAAACACAAACTTTCAAGCGTGGATACCGTCGAGTACGGCGGAAAATCTGGGTGCTAATACCTTCCCAGGTTGTAACCAACCCCCTTTCTCAGTTTCTCTAGTTCTCGACCGTTTTATCCATCTCTTTCTAGGTTTATGCAGCATTACCTTTCCTTCGGGATAAAAATCCCTAGCTGGCGACTCTTTTCATCCTTTCTCTTTCACCGACCGTTCGCGTCTGTACCCATTCTGACCGGGTGTCATTTGGTGGGAGCGACAGTTAGTTGAGAGACAAACTCCTAAAGAACACCATCCGGGTACAGGAGGTACCAGTAACAACGATCACGTGCAACCTCGCACTGATCCACCAGAGTTTGGGCCTCATCTAAACCCAGAGGTTAATGCCACAAGGAATACTCAGGGTAACACTGCTGGAGGTAGGATCTTGCAAGAGGATCCTCAAGAAGAACAATTTACAGTTGTTGGGGCTGGAGATGAGGTTTACGACCGTAGGCTAGATGAGATTGCAGAGAAGTTGAGGTCTCTTGAATCCCATAATTCCCTAGGATTTGATGTAATGGACATGGGACTGATGGAAGGGGTGAGAATTCCTCACAAGTTCAAACCCCCGTGTTTTGAAAGGTATAATGGCACATCCTACCCACACACCCACCTTCAATCATTCTTGGGAAGATTAAAAGCATACACCATGGACGAGAAGCTATGGATGTTTTACTTTGAGGATAGTCTGACAGGGGCATCCCGAGAATGGTATTCCCACTTGACTAGAGCCACAGTAAGGAACTGGAAGGACTTGGCTGAAGCTTTCATCCGTCAGTACCAGTATAACTTGGACATGGCTCCAAACAGGACCCTTTTAATGGGAATGTCTCAGTCTTCCCGTGAAAGCTTCAGAGAATATGCCCAAAGGTGGAGGCAACTTGCTGCTGCAGTTCAACATCCCATGTCTGAAAGGGAAATGACTGACATGTTCATGAATACTCTTCAAGGAACATACATTGACAGATTGACTGCATTCTCTTCTACCAGCTTTGCAGATGTGGTGATAGCTGGGGAAAGAATAGAGAGCCTATTGAAGATGGGAAAGATCTCCGATAACGGTGCCAGTTCAAGCAGTACAAGAAAACCATTTGCTGGGCCCCGTAGATCTGGTGAGACCAACTCTGTGCACATGGGAAGAGGGAGACCCCAGTACTTACCTAGAACAGTTGCTGCTGTTACTATCCCTGCTCCACCTCCTCAATATGCTCAACAACCGCAACACTTTCCGCAACAACAACAGTTTCCGCAACAGAGATAATACAACAACAATCAACAATAATGCCCGTTTCAACAACGACCATCTCAGGTCAACCGGGTAATTGACCCCATTCCAATGCCATATGCTACACTGCTGCCACAACTCATAAAGCTCAATCTTGTTGAGTTGAGGACATTAGCTCCACCTGATCCTCAAAACCTTCCAAGAAACTATGATGTCAATGCTAGGTGTGCTTTTCACTCTAACGCACCTGGCCACTCTACGGAAAAATGCGGAGCTCTGCATATGAAGGTTCAGGATCTGGTAGATTCAAAAGCCCTAAACTTTAAACCTCCTCCAAATGTGATGAAGAATCCTATGCCAAGCCACAATGGGGCAAGGGTTAATGCTGTAGAGGATGGATCACCCCTGAGTTTGATAGAAGACATTGCATGCATTCAAACACCCCTGGCATAGGTTAAAGCCCAACTTTTAAGATGCCAAGTGTTTCCAAGTTGTGAGGCCTGTTGCGAATTATGCAAACTTTCTGAGAATGGGTGTGCCAGCTTGAGGAAAGGCATCAATGACTTGATTAAGGAAGGCATTCTGCAAATTACAACCACAACTTCTACAACACCAACACCTCTTTTGTCAACAACAAGTGAACCTTCTACAAACGCAACAACCATCTGTCCAAGTGTTTCTCCTACAACTGCAACAACCATTGTTCCAACTGATTCAGCTACAATGTCGGCAATCATTCCGTCTGTCACTTCAACACACAACAATTCATTTGCACCAGCTACTACAACTTCAACAACCAATAATGATGTTTCCACTGTCACAATCTATTATGACCCGACAACGATCCCGAACTCCAGCAATTTTCAGCAATCCCAACAACAGTCTCAACAAAGCTTCAATTCACCTCCACCAACATCCACCAAAGGTCCTGTTACAATTTTTTATGATCCACATACCATTGTAGTCCCAACAACAGCTGCAGTAAGCCCAATCACCATCACAGTGCCCGGGCCGATCCCATATGACAAAGACAGTGCTATACCATGGCATTATGGTGCTGATCTATAATGCAATAGAGAGAAATTCCTTCTTGATTCTCCAGTTCTCACTCCCCAAGTGGATAATGTTGGGGGAGGCGGAGGCTTCACCCGAAGCGGACGTCTCTTTGCATCACAAGTCCCTAGAACCAACTCTGAGGCAGAGGATGTTGCCAAAGCCAAGGGGAAGAGTGTGATACCAGAAGAACTGCCCAAAAAGAAACTCATAAATCATCCTTCGATCAAGATGTGGATGAGTTTATGATAATCATTAAAAGAAGTGACTACAAAGTTGTGGACCAGCTCCACCAGACCCCTTCAAAGATCTCAATCCTATCTATGCTATTGTGTTCCGAAGCCCATCGGGATGCGCTACTCAAAGTTCTGCACGCTGCCTACGTGCCAGAAGAGATCACTGTAAATCAGATGGAAACAGTAGTATCAAATGTCAATACTAGCCATGGGCTAGGTTTCACTGATGCTGATTTGACAATAGAAGGGCGTCTCCACAACAAAGCTTTGCATATAACCTTGGAATGCAAAGGAGCTGTCTTATCTCATGTGCTTGTAGACATTGGGTCTTCACTCAATGTCTTGCCCAAGAAAGCCCTTGTCAAGCTAGAGTATGATGGGATAGCTCTCCGACCAAGTAACCTTGTGGTCCGGGATTTTGATGGCTCCGAAAGATCTGTTTTGGGAGAGGTGGAGCTGCCAGTGATAATTGGTCCACAGGTCTTTAAGACCATTTTCTATGTGATGGACATACAGCCGGCATACAGCTGTTTGCTAGGTCGACCCTGGATTTACGCCGCAGGCGCAATAATATCGACCCTTCACCAGAAACTGAAGTATGAATGGGAAGGACAAATTATCACCATCTGTGGTGAGGAGGACATATTTGTTAGACATCTGGCTACTTACAAATATATTGAGATGGATGGTGAAATCCATGAGACAATGAGCCAAGGGTTTGAGGCCCTGAATGTTAATGAGGCTACTGGAGTATTGGCTGCATCCCAGGAGGACATGATGGATACTTCAATCATCTCTTATCAGCAAGCCCAAAAGGTTGTTGAAGAAGGTACTGCTCAAGGATGGGGCAAGCTGCTGCTAGTGGAAAAGAAGGAAAATAGATTTAGTTTGGGTTACAGACCATTCCGACAAGATCAATCAGAGGCTGCGAAGGAGCCCAAGTTTGTCAGTGAGGGGATGCTCACCCTGGATGCTGTGAACAATCTGGAAGACGAGGAGGAAAGCGACCGCAACCTGGAAAGCTGGATACGTCCAAGGATCCCGGGGAACCAAGTCCCTAACTGGTCTTCCCAGGAAATTATAAGGGTTACTCCTGCAGAGTAATTATTATTTCCTGTCTTTTTAGCATGCATCAAGTCCTGCATCTTGCCCAAGGTGTCAGGACTCATTTTGTAATAGGGCCATATTGTAATTTTGTGCAAATGATTAATCAATGAATATCAGACATCTTTTGCAAACGAGTCTCTTTTTTCGCTCACTGTCTTTTCATTTTTCACTTTTGTACAAAACAATAAAATGGAAATGTTTTCAAAATAAACAATTTCATTTTCACTTTTTCTAAACAAGATTAAAATTGATCACTAAAACGAACAAATCTCGACCCTTGCAGAGATTATCCTCCAGACTGCACCGACAACGACACTGCTATGACCTTGTATGACTTCGACAATCCAATTAATCAAGCTGATGAAGGGGTTGAAGAAGATTATGAGTTACCTGAAGAGTTAGCTAGGTTGTTGAGGCAAGAAGAGAAAGTGAGCACTCCTCATCACGAGGAGGTTGAAACAATAAATCTTGGTACCGAAGAGGATTTGAAAGAAGTGAAGATTGGGGCCGGTCTGCAAGCTGCAGTAAAAGAACAACTCATTGATATGCTTCGAGAATACGTTGACGTCTTTGCATGGTCCTATCAAGACATGCCGGGTCTAGATACTGATATTGTTATGCACAAGCTTCCTTTGAAAGAAGATTGCCCTCCAGTGAAATAGAAGCTACGCCGTACTTGTCCAGTTATGGCCATGAAGATAAAAGAAGAGGTACAAAAACAGTGGGACGCCGGTTTCCTTGCTGTAACTAGTTACCCGCCGTGGGTCGCTAATATTGTACCGGTGCCTAAGAAAGATGGAAAAGTACGGATGTGTGTGGATTACCGGGATCTGAACAGAGCTAGCCCGAAGGATGACTTCCCATTACCTCTCATTGATGTATTGGTTGACAACACAACTCAATTCTCGGTGTTTTCTTTCATGGATGGATTTTCAGGGTATAATCAGATCAAGATGTCAACTGAAGACATGGAGAAAACAACCTTCATCACACCCTGGGGCACATTTGGTTACAAGGTAATTCCTTTTGGACTGAAGAATACCGGTGCTACTTATCAACGGGCTATGGTAACGTTGTTCCATGACATGATCCACAAAGAAATTGAATGCTACATGGATGACATGATTGCCAAGTCCCTCACTGAAGAAGATCATCTGGTAAATCTGCTGAAGTTGTTCAAGCGTCTGAGGAAGTATCAGTTGAAGCTAAACCCCAACAAGTGCACATTCCGGGTACGTTCCGGTAAACTGCTAGGGTTTATTATAAGTGAAAAAGAAATTGAAGTTGATCCTGACAAATTCAAAGCCATTCAGAAGATGCTTGCACCTAGGACTAAAAAGGAAGTTCGGGGTTTCTTAGGTAGATTGAACTACATATCAAGGTTCATATATCATCTTACTGCAACCTGTGAGCCCTTGTTCAAACTGTTTAGAAAGGAACAAGCGGTCAGGTGGAACGAAGATTGTCAGAAGGCTTTTGACAAAATCAAGGAGTACCTGCAAGAACCTCCAATTCTTAGGCCTCCCGTTGAAGGAAGACCTCTGATAATGTATCTGATAGTATTGGAAGGGTCAATGGGGTGTGTGTTGGGACAGCATGACAAGTATGGTCGAAAAGAGTATGCAATATACTACCTAAGAAAAAAGTTTACCGACTATGAACAACGTTATTCACTGCTCGAGAAAACTTGTTGTGCTTTAGCGTGGGTTGCTCGCTGACTAAGATAATATATGTTGACTCACACTACCTTGTTGATCTCAAAGATGGATCCAGTCAAGTACATATTTGAGAAGCCAGCACTTACCGGAAGGGTTGCAAGATGGCAAATGATTCTGACAGAGTATGACATTCAGTACACATCTCAAAAAGCCATCAAAGGCAGTGTACTGTTTGACTATCTAGCTGAGCAACCCATTAATGATTACCAGCCAATGAGATTTGACTTCCCTGATGAAGACATCATGTTCCTAAAAGAAAAAGATCATGAAGAGCCTGTTCACACTGAAGGGCCTGACCCAGAAGAAGAGTGGACAATGATGTTTGATGGGGCTGTCAATATGAATGGTCGTGGGGTTGGTGCAATGCTTATTACACCTAAAGGAGTTCATATGCCTTTCTCGGCAAAACTCACCTTTGCATGCACTAACAACGAAGCTGAATACAAAGCCTGTTGTCGCTCCCGATAAATGGGAATGGCCCAAATAAGGGTACAGACGCGAACGGTCGGCGAAAGAGGGTGTGAGAACACACAGGAGTGAACTCACAGGGAATGAAAAGAGTCGCCAGCTAGGCATTTTTATCCCGGAGGAAAGGCAATGCTGCATAGACCTAGAAAGATATGGATAAGACGGTTGCGAACCAGAGAGACTGAGAAAGGGGGTTGGTTACAACCTGGGAAGGTATTAGCACCCAGATTGTCCGTCGTACTCGACGGGATCCACTCTTAAAAGATTTGTGTTTTAAAGGGGTAGTGTCAGTGCAATTTGTGTGTAAAATAGCTGGAAAGGGATATACAGGTGTCAGTGTAAAAGAAGTGTGAAGTGTAATATATGCAGTGTCAGTGCAAGGATGAGAGTATGCACAAGATCATGAGGCTTAAAAGAATGAAGCTGGAAGGAGGGGGAATATACAAAGACTTTTGTTCGATAACTGTTAAGTTATGCCTACGTATCCTCTCGTGCAATGAGGAAGTCAGAACACCGTAGTTCGACCCAAAGAGACTGAAAGATGATTTGACTTGTGAACTGCTTACTAGCCTATGCTCAAGTGTATGATCTGTCTGGCACAGATGCAAACTGTCTTGCATTAGACGGAAGAAGCAAGTTCTCGTTTATGAGTGAATGAGGTGAGAAAAGAATCCCGAAGGAGACGATTATTGTTTGTTTTTGAGTTTTCAGTCTTTTATTGCTTTTGAAAGTTTGTCATAAGTTGATGAGCTTAAGCCTAAACCAATGAGTTAGTAAACTCATCACATCTTCCCTCTGATTAGGGGTAATGAGAATACCTTAAGTGTGAAGTCAGATTCTCACACTTAATCACCTTGGTGTAGGATTAAGATCATTAACCTACTTGTGATTATTTAGATGTTTTTGGTGCTTTTGTTTAGTGTTAAGTAATAAGATTAAGCCATAATCAGGGATTAAACAAACTCATTACACCATCCTAATAGAAGGATAATAGATGAGAGTGTTTAAGCTGAGGAAAGCTCCTCAACTTAATTCATGATTAGGGATTAAACTCATGACAAAACAAGCCTTTATTAAGTGGATTTTAGATTAATGGTGAGATGATGAAGTTATTTTTAGGGTTTGTAAGACAACTTGAGGAGGACTTGTCCATTAACACTAGGGTTAGTCCTTATTAACCAATTAAGGAAGAATTAGAACCCTAATGCAAGGCCCAAGTTACAAGTGTGATGTCTGGATGATTATTAAGTGAATTGATTAAAGGATTTAAACACATTAAGGGTTTAACACTTAGGATTAAAGTTATACACTCCATCCTAATAGAAGGATGCAGGCATAAGCTTAATCACAAAGCCTTAAAGCCTTTAGGGTTTAGTCCCTGATTATGAGATGAGAAGAGAAGACTCAATGAGACACAAAGGTAAAAACTAATTGGGGGGGGGGGACTAATCAAAACCCTAATTATTGTCATGCTTGGTTGTTCCTAAGGTTTGTGAGGTTTTACAAGAAAGGTCTTCAGAGGAACCACCAGGAAGCAGATGAAAGGAGCAAAGGAAGCAAAGTAACTTGCTTCATTTAAGAAGACAAGTCACTTGAAGAAAGAAAGTAAGATGAAGAAGAATGAGCAAGCTCAATCTCAAACACATAACAAAATGAAGCATGGATGCAAGAGAGATGAAAAGAAAATGTGAGAAGTGAAGGCAAATTCACTTCTCAAAGTTGCTTACCACCTGAAAAGTTAGTGAAAGGAGTGCAATGCAATGCAAAATGGAATGAAATGGCATGATGAGAAACAAAACCAGAAGCACATACATGATGATAATGATGTTATGGGATGATGCAAACATGAATCAAGGTATGAGGATGATCATGTGAACCAATGGATGCAGATGAAGCAAGTTAAGAACCATAAACATACATGAAAAGTTATGTGATGCAAAGGGCATACAACATGGCAAATACATGATGCAATGATCAAACATGCTTTCAATATGTCTTAAGATGTCCAATGAATCAAAAGAATGCATAAAATGCTATGGCAAGTCAAGGTATGAATGCAAATGCAAGATGGATGCATATGGAAGTCCAAATTAGGGTTTATGATCAAAGCATCAAACACAAACCAAAATCAGAAGCAAACATCAATACAAAAAATTGAAAATGCACTCAAAGGATCCCTAAACCTATACTAACTCACTGCCCAAAGGAGAAATTCCAACTCTCAACCTAATTCAAGTTATGGTTTTCCTAAATTTTCTAGGGTTTTAGGGTTCCTTAACAAGAAAAATGCCAAACAAATGAAAAATGCAAGATCAACTCATGCCAATTTAATCTCACAAACTACATGATATGCTAAACACAATGCAAAAAGAATCAAAGTCCAACTCTCAATGGTTAGGCAGAAATGATTTTTGGAAGTTTGGATCAAAATAATGCTTAAAAATGATTTTAATTCCATGAAAAATTCTCAAAATGCATCAAGATCAAAAAAGAAATTTGGTTTGAGGGTTGGACAATGTTTCTAAATGTTTTTAAATGTTTCATGAATTTTTTGGTGATTTTTAAATACCTAAAAGTATTTTTAATTAATTAATTCTCATTAATTAATTAAAAATAAACTTTTAAATATTTAAAAATATTTTCAAAATTCAAAAAATAAAAATAAAAATGTTTTTGGTTTCTGAAATTAAATAAAAGTTTGTACAAAAAATTTCAGAATTTTAAAATTGGTTTTGCTATTTTTAATAAAATGGAGAAAGAAATATAAAATAAATGGAATAAAAATTAAAGAAAATGAAAAGTAATCACAATGGAAGGTCAGGATGGATTCTGGGAAAAGGAATGCTGACTGCGCGCGCAATCTAATGGTCTACATTCAAACTTCCTAATTTCTGATTTATGAATTAATTAAATAAGATTAATTAAGTTAATGAAGATTAGGGTTTCTGAGGATGCATCTGGGCCACACAAACGCACGCCAGTCAGCCTAAGTCAACGGATCCAACGCACTAGATTCAAACACTCATTAATGACAGGGATTAACCCTAACTATTTTCAGGTGGCCGGAGAAGACCTCCGGTCGTCTTCTCCGGTGGGAACCCCACCTGAAAATTTCCAAAATCTTCAAAACTTCATTAAAACGAAATCTAAAAGAACAGAAATCATCCCCACATCCCCCTGAATCAAAACCCTAACTCAAAACTCATTTATCTTTCATCAATCTCATGAATCGAAAGCAAACATTTTTAGGTCAGAAAAGTTTCAGAGTAAGATTAAATGCTTATTTCTTAACCATTTTCAAAACCAACAACATCAGAGTGATCAGTGAATCATGAAGAACAACTTAGGAACTTAAAAATCCATTTCTGTAAAAAATGTTCATGAAGCTACCTGAGTTTGAAGCTTTTCAGTTTGCAACTTTCTGACCCCTTCTCTTTGTGCAATCCACTCCTTTTAGGCCCCTGATGAACTCTTGATGCTTAGAAAGAGTTTGTGATGGCTGGTTTGGAAGTTTGAACAAGTTCTGTTCAGGGTGGTGTGAGAACCGTGTTTGTGATTCTTTGAGTTTCAGGTTTCTTTGAAGGGTGCTTTGTGTTCAGTGAAGCATGGCGAGATGGTTCATGAAGTTTGTTTGAGTGTTTGTGGCCTGTGGAATGAGTTTCGAATGCTTTTGCAGGTGAGGGTGAAAATGTGAATGTTGTGCTATGGCTGGTTTCAGGCTTGCTTGTGCTTATGTTTAGCTTGCATTTGATTTGTATAAAGAAATGTGATTGGTCAGAAGAAGTGACATGTCCTTTTGTGATAGGTATGGGTGCTTTTGCAAAATGTCAACTTTTGTGTAAGAAGGGCATGGGCAACTTGCTAGCCTAGTACAAGAAGCATGTCCTGCGCAGCATGAGGTGATCAAAAGCCTAGGACTGATCAGCCAACTAGCCAGCAAGTGGATGAGAAGCCATCATGGATTTTGCAACTTGGTTCACTTTGGTTCTTTATGAAAAATCTTGTTCCACAAACCCTAAAAATGTGTAATTCTTTGGTCCATTCTGAACTTTAGGTGTCACATGATCATGTTATGTGGATTAGAAGTGCATTTGATAGCTTTTGAACACTTGATCAAGTCATTTTGCAAAATACCTCTTTGGTAGAAACTTTGAAATTTTGTGATTTTTGCCAACTTTGACAAGCCATAACTTTTGATCAAAAATGAATTAGGTCATGTTCTTGTACTTTTTGAAAAGGGAAAGATCTATTCTACAACTTTCATGACCAAAGTTTTTCCATTTGAAGCATTTTTGGATCAAAAAGTAAGGGTTGAAAAAGTTGCCTAAAATGGCATTTTCATTAAAAGTCAAACTTGCCCAAAAAGTCAACTTTGCAAAAGACTTGAAATTCTTGAATTTTGTAAACTTCCAACTTCTTCCATGATCAAATAAAGATCATATACATTCAAAATGATGAAGAACACCCTTTGGTTGGGTCATTGGGGGCCTCAGATGCCCTGATTTTCCACTGACTTGTTCAGAAAGTCAACCTTTGATCAGATGACTTCCCCAAGGAATTTCTTCATGAAAATTGATATGCATACTCCCTATACCATATAGAGACAAATAGAAACAAGAATGACCAAAAAATTTGAAGTTATGGCCTCTGAAACCAAAACCCTAATTTTAGGTCATCTGTGCAGTCAAGCCTGGCTCTGCTTCCATACCAATCCCAATTCTTGTGATTTTTTGGCATTATTGACTTTGAGAGGATATAATATGATACTTGAACACACATAGACCCCTTTGAAGTGATTGATGGCCTTTGGAATGGCTCAAGAGGCTCTTGGATTGCTCAGATCACAAACCCTAGATGCAGATGACTTAGAACCAATGTAATGAATCAAAAATGTGGTATGAGATGTCATGATTGAGTTTATGCATATGAAATGATCACAAGCCATGGTGTGAATGGGTGAGGGAAAATTTGGGGTGTTTATAGCTGCCCCTATTCAAACATGAGTTAGCTGTGCAGGATGTAAGCAACGGCTTAACAGGCAAACAAGATAACTTGTGGTTGAATACCAAAGACAGTCCAAAATTTGCACTCACAGAATGAAGAAGAAAAGGGATATAGATTGCAAAAGAAAATAAAGTATATTGTAAAGTGTGGGCGACGGAGGACGACCGTCGAGCAGAGGACGACTGCTGGGTAAAGAGCAATGACGGGGACGGCCGACATGCAGGAAAAAGTGCGGGAAACGAAGCAATGACGGGGACGGCCGACATGCTGGGGATAAAAAGAAGAATGATGGGGACGGCTATCAAGTTCATAAAGTAGAGTAATCAACGATGGGGACGGCCATCGGGCTAAACTGATGAAGGACGATCATCAGGAAAAGGAAAAGGGACCACGACGGGGACGACCATCGGGTTAACGAATAAATGAAATAAACAGATGATGAGGTACGGTCATCAAAGGTGAAGGACGATCACCTAGCAGGGGATGGCTGCTCTGTTGGGCATAATATGAGGGACGATCATCTAAGGTGGAGGACGACCACCTGGCAGGGTACGGCTGCCGAAAATATCGCGACATAGGACGAATGCCGGATAAAAGGTCAACGATGGGGACGACCATCGGATGAGCATGATGAAGGACGATCATCAAGAGGTGGAGGACGACCACCTAGCAGGGGACGGCTGCTCTCAAGGTTTATCATGACATAGGACGAATGTCAGATAACCAAAATCAACAATGGGGGACGGCCATTGGATAAAATGATGAAGGACGATCATCAAGAGGTGGAGGACGACCACCTAGGAGGGGATGGCTGCTAAATATCACGACATAGGACGAATGTCGGATAGAAAATCAACGATGGGGACGGCCATCGGATAAGCATGATGGAGGACGACCACCTAGAGGTGGAGGACGACCACCTAGCAGGGTACGACTGCTCTCAGGGTTTATCATGACACAGGACGAATGTCAGATAAAAAAGAAAATTTTCTTTGGTAGCGATCTACTGGGGAATAGTAAACACGGGCGAGTGTTTATATCCAAGAAATAAAAGTATAAGTGTTTAGATGTTTGTGTATATATTAAAGATGCGGACGAGCATCCTTAAGACTACGATACGGACGAGTATCGGGTAGAAACAAATACTGACACGTGTTCAGAGATGATGATACGGACGAGTATCAACTGGTTAACAGAGAACACAGACGAGTGTTGAATCTGAAGGGACTTTTCTGGGGAATAGTAGACACAGACGAGTATCTATATTCGAGAAAACAAGAGTGTTTGACACAGTGTATGGATTAAAGATGCGGACGAGCATCCTTAAGACTATGATACGGACGAGTATCGGGTAGAAACAAACGCTTGACGCATGTTCTGAGATGATGGTACGGACGAGTACCAACTGGTTAACAAAGAACACGGACGAGTGTCGAATCTGTGGGGATATTCATGGTGTATACAAGATACGGACGAGTACCTGTATAAGTGTGAGTGGTGTATAGATGAGTGTTTAATCTGCTGGGGAGAGTGACACGGGCGAGTGTCAAAAGGAGAAGAGTATAGTATAAACAAGTATCCGATGTACAAAGTGTTTATGTTACTGTACTGGGGAAAATGACACGAACGGATGTCAAGGAAATTATATAAGTACATGTGAGTGCAAAGAGGATGTCTTTGGCTTTCTGCTGGGGGTATGACATGGACAGGTGTCAAAAAGGTATCTGTAATGCGGGTGGTACTGTTTGCACAAAGTGTTCAGGCGACTTTACTGGGGAATGATGACACGGACGGGTGTCTAAAGGAGTATTTACTGGTGTTTGTGAATGTGAGGCAGCTGCTTTTGCTGGGGAATCTGGGGGGTATTCTGTATACTGTTGGTGGATTTCAATACTTACAAGTGTTTGTTTCAAAACATGGCTTATGATTATGCTATATGTTTGATTTTTTGCCGTAATGCTCCGTACTAGATGGAATGCTACGCTTTGCGGGTGAATATGATGCGAATGCTATGATTATGCGAGGATATCAATCCGGGATTCGGATCCCGTTGCTGCGACGATCTCCGGCCGATCTGTTGAAGTGGACATCCCAGCTGGGGATGAGGTCATTTGATAGATCTGATGAGATGCTATCTGCTTGGGGAAATGGGTCAATGATAGACCTATTCCAGTAAATGAGAGACCCAACTGGGAGTTTGTAGAAGCTTTCGTCACTCTGTTGTGATCCCTTTGCGCGTTGCTCTTCTGGATAGAGGCTGAAACTCTGTGGGGAGACGGTCCCTTGACTTTTGTACTTGGCTGGGGAGAAAGAGATATCACTGAAAAGATCTCCCTAGAGATTCTGTCGGGGAGGGTTCTTGACTCAACCGGTGATATAGGCGCCTTCTGGTACTGCCCTGTTGGAGAAGTGATGCCTGACAACTCTAATGGGGAGAAGTAACAAGTGGCAACTCGGCTGGGGAGAAAACACCTTGTGTGTTAAGACTGAGCACTGATTTAACAGCTTGCTGGGATGAAGCTTACATGCCCCAAGTTGCGTTCGGATACCTGCAATCCTGCAAAGATAGAGAAACGCACAAGTAATCCCGAGGTATCCTTTACTGGATTCCATCATAGGAGTTAGACACTTCTGAGAGTAAGTATATTCCCTGCAAGCATGTGACTTTTATTACATATTTTTGAAGATAAGCATCTGTATTTATGCAATCAGTTTTTTAGAGACATCAGACATTTTTGCAAATAAAAAATGTACAAGACGAAACATGACTGGAAATCTGGTTTTATTAATTCGTGTGCCCTGAATTGTCAATATACAGTCAAAGAAACAAATCCCCTGAAATGAGGAGATTGCTACAAATTGAGAAACAAAATGTTGGCAATGTTGACGACGCTTCGAGGAGCTTCCTCTTTTACTATGACTCGTATGACTTTTGACGTTCTTCTCGTCTTGCTTTCTGAAGAAGGCTGATTCTGATTGAAGCTCGATCCTTTCGAAGCTTGCCGAGTTGTAAGTGATACAGACGAATTCAGAATGTAGTTGTTCGCTTATTCCCTTATTTTGCATGGATCGCCCTTTCAGGTTTTCAATCCATCGGGATACCCTTTTTTGCCTGAGTTGTCCGATGTGGCTTTTCAACTCAGCGGGTGTACATTTTTTGTTTATTTTCCCTTATTTTTGCCCTAGTCTTTTATTCTGTTTTTGACTCGCCGGGATGCCCTTTTTTTGCCTGGACTCACATTCTGTTTTTATGTCCAGCGGGTCATTTTTATGCGAAGTATTTTTTAACTGCATCTAAATTCACAGGGGACGGGAAGTCTTCACCATCCATAGTGCTGAGCATCAGTGCTCCACCAGAGAAAACTTTCTTTACTACGAATGGTCCTTCATAATTTGGAGTCCATTTGCCCCTGTGGTCTGTATGAGGAGGGATGATTCTTTTCAGCACAAGATCTCCTACTTGGTACTCTCGGTGCCTGACTTTCTGATCGAAGGCTCTCTTCATTCTTTTCTGATACAACTGCCCATGACAGATTGCAGCCAATCTTTTCTCTTCAATCAGACTCAGTTGTTCGTATCGGGACCTGACCCATTCTGCTTCGTTCAGCTTAACATCCATTAGTACCCGTAAAGAGGGTAATTCAACTTCAACAGGTAGGACTGCCTCCATACCATACACAAGTTGATACGGTGTTGCCCTAGTGGATGTTCTGATCGACGTGTGGTACCCATGCAAGGCAAACGGTAGCATTTCATGCCAGTCTTTGTAAGTGACTACCATCTTCTGCACAATCTTCTTGATATTCTTATTAGCTGCCTCAACAACGCCGTTCATCTTTGGCCTGTAAGGAGAAGAATTGTGATGTTGGATTTTGAAGTCCCGACACAGCTCTGCCATCATTTTTTTGTTCAAGTTAGAACCATTATCAGTAATGATTCGCTCGGGAACTCCGTATCGACAGATGATATCTCTCCTCAGAAATCTGGCTACCACTTGTCTTGTAACATTGGCATAAGACGCTGCTTCAACCCACTTGGTGAAATAATCAATGGCAACCAGGATGAACCTGTGGCCATTCGAAGCAGTTGGTTCAATCTTGCCAATCATGTCAATGCCCCACATAGCAAAGGGCCAGGGTGAAGACATCACATTCAAAGGATTGGGAGGCACATGCACCTTATCCGCATAAATCTGGCATTTATGGCATTTTCTAGCATAGGCACAACAGTCGGCATCCATTGTGATCCAGTAATAGCCCGATCTCAGCAATTTCTTGGCCATGGCATGCCCTCCAGCATGGGTACCAAAGGATCCTTCGTGCACTTCATGCATCAACAAGTACGCTTCTGTTCTATCAACGCATCTAAGAAGTACCATATCAAAGTTTCTCTTATACAGGGAACCATCAGTATTAAGGAAGAAACTACCAGCAAGCCTTCTCAAAGTCTTCTTATCATTGGAAGATGCCCCACGTGGGTATGTTTGGTCCTCCAAGAAGCACTTAATGTCGTGGAACCAAGGCTTATCATCTTTGACAACATCTGCTGCGAACACATATGCTGGTCTGTCAAGTCTGGATATTGAGATCTGAGATACAAAGTTGGCAGCTTGAACTTTGATCATGGACGAAATGATAGCAAGAGCATCTGAAAACTGATTCTCGTCCCGAGGGATATACTCAAGCCTGACCGTTGTAAAGAAAGTCAATAACCTCCTTGTATAATCCCTGTAAGGTATCAGATGATCCTGGTGGGTGTACCATTTGCCGTTGGTTTGATTGATTACCAGAGCTGAATCTCCGAATACAGTCAATGTCTTGATCCTGAGGTCAATGGCTTCCTCAAGACCCATAATGCAAGCTTCGTATTCAGCTTCGTTGTTAGTGCAGTTAAAGGTGAGTTTTGCCGAGAAAGGCATGTGGACTCCCTTAGGCGTAATGAGTACTGCACCAACACCACGACCATTCATATTAACAGCCCCATCAAACATCATAGTCCATTCTTCTTCCGGGTCAGGCCCTTCAGTGTGAATAGGCTCTTCATGATCTTTTGCTTTTATGAACATGATGTCTTCATCAGGGAAGTCAAATCTCATAGGCTGGTAATCATCAATAGGTTGCTCATCAAGATATTCAGACAATACACTGCCCTTGATGGCTTTCTGAGAAGTGTACTGGATGTCATATTCTGTGAGGATCATTTGCCATCTTGCAACCCGTCCGGTAAGTGCTGGCTTCTCAAATATGTATTTGACCGGATCCATCTTTGAGATCAACAAAGTAGTGTGGGTCAACATATACTGTCTCAGTCGGCGAGCAGCCCACGCTAAAGCACATCAAGTTTTCTCGAGCAGTGAATAACGTTGTTCACAGTCGGTAAACTTTTTGCTTAGGTAGTATATTGCGTACTCTTTTCGACCAGACTCGTCATGCTGGCCCAACACACACCCCATCGACTCTTCTAATACTGTCAAGTACATTATCAGAGGTCTTCCTTCAACTGGAGGCATAAGGATTGGAGGCTCTTGTAAGTATTCCTTGATCTTGTCAAAAGCCTTCTGGCAATCTTCGTTCCACCTGACCGTCTGTTCCTTTCTTAATAGCTTGAACAAGGGTTCACAGGTTGCTGTAAGGTGAGATATGAACCGTGAAATGTAGTTCAATCGACCTAAGAATCCTCGAACTTCCTTCTCCGTCTTCGGTGCAGGCATCTCTTGAATGGCTTTGACTTTATCAGGGTCAACTTCAATCCCTTTTTCGCTTACAATAAATCCCAGCAGCTTACCAGATCGCACCCCGAATGTGCATTTGTTGGGATTCAACTTCAGTTGGTACTTCCTCAGACGCTTGAATAGCTTCAGCAGATTCACCAGGTGGTCTTCTTCAGTAAGGGACTTGGCAATCATGTCATCCACATAACATTCTATTTCTTTGTGGATCATGTCGTGGAATAATGTCACCATAGCCCGTTGATACGTTGCGCCAGCATTCTTCAGTCCAAATGGCATCACCTTGTAACAGAACGTGCCCCAGGGTGTGATGAAGGTTGTCTTCTCCATGTCTTCAGGTGACATTTTGATCTGGTTGTATCCTGAAAATCCGTCCATGAAGGAGAATACTGAGAACTGAGCCGTATTATCCACCAATACATCGATGTGAGGTAATGGGAAGTCATCCTTTGGGCTAGCTCTATTCAGGTCCCGGTAGTCAACGCACATTCTCACTTTGCCGTCTTTCTTAGGCACAGGCACAATATTAGCAACCCACGGCGGATAGCTAGTCACAGCAAGGAACCCGGCGTCCCATTGCTTTTGTACCTCTTCCTTGATTTTCATTGCCATGTCTGGGCGAGTACGGCGCAGTTTCTGTTTAACCAGTGGGCATTCTTCTCTTAAATGCAGCTTGTGCACAACAATGTCGGTGTCCAACCCTGGCATATCTTGATAAGACCAAGCAAACACGTCCACATACTCTTGAAGCAGGTCAATCAGTCGTCTCTTCACTGAGTCTTGTAGGCAGGCCCCGATTTTAACTTCTTTCACATTTTCATCTGTACCAAGATTGATCGTTTCAACCTCCTCCTGGTGAGGAGTAATAACCTTTTCCTCCTGTCTCAACAACCTGGCTAGCTCTTCAGGAAGCTCGTAATTTTCTTCAACCCCTTCATCAGCTTGATTGATCGGATTGTCAAAGTCATACGAAGTCATAACCGTGTTGTTGTCGGTGCTGTCTGGAAGGCATTCTCTGCAAGGGTTCAGTTTGTTCATTTTAGTGATTTGATTTTAATCTTTTTTAGAAAAGTGAAATAAAATTGTCATTTTGAAAACAATTCCATTTATTTTTTGTACAAAAAGAAAAATGGAAAAACAGTGAGCGGGAAAAGAAAAGGACTCATTTGCAAAAAGATGTCTGATATTTCATTGATTAATCTTGTTGCACAAAAATTACAGATGGCCCGATTACAAAATGAGTCTTGTCATCTTGGGCAAGATGCAAGACTTGATGCATGCTATAAAAATACAGTAAATAATAATTACTCTGCAGGAGTAACTCTTATAATTTCCTGGGAAGACCAGTTTGAGATACTGCTCCCCGGGATCTTTGGACGGATCCAACTCTCCAGGTTGCAGTCGCTTTCATTCTCGTCTTCCAAATTGTTGAAAGCATCGGGGGTGAGCATCCCCCCACTAACAAAGTTGGGCTCCTTAGCAGCCTCTGCTTGATCTTGTTGAGTTGGTTTGTAACCCAACCCAAATCTATCCTCTTTCTTCTCCACAGGCAGCAGTTTGCCCCAGCCTTGGGCAGTTCCTTCTTCAACAACCTTCCGGGCTTGTTCATAAGATGTTATTGAGGTTCCAGGCACAGCAGAAGTTTCATTTATGTTCAAGGCCTCAAACCCTTGACTCATTGTTTCGTGGATCTCCCCATCCATCTCAATGTATTTGTAGGTAGCCAGATGGCTAACAAAAATATCCTCCTCTCCACAGATAGTAACAACTTGGCCCTCCCACTCGAATTTTAACTTCTGGTGAAGGGTTGAGGTCACGGCGCCAGCGGCGTGAATCCATGGCCTACCCAATAGACAGCTGTAGGCAGGCTGTATATCCATCACGTAGAAGGTCGTTTTGAAAGTTTGTGGGCCAATCGTTATAGGCAACTCAATTTCTCCCAAAACTGATCTCTTAGAACCGTCAAAGGCTCTCACTACTAAGTTGCTGGGACGTAATGCCAATCCGTCATACTCCAGCTTCACAAGGGCTTTTTTAGGTAAGACATTGAGGGATGATCCTGTGTCTACCAGCACATGGGAAAGAACTTCACCCTTACATTCCATGGTAATGTGCAAAGCCTTGTTATGATTGCGGCCTTCCGTAGTCAAATCAGTGTTGGTGAATCCTAGCCCATTACTAGCATTAACATTTCCAACCACAGCTTCCAACTGATTGACGGTGATCTCTTCTGGCACATAAGCTGCGTGCAAAACTTTTAGTAGTGCATTCCGATGAGCCTCGGAGCACATGAGCAATGATAGAATAGAGATCTTGGAAGGCGTCTGGTGAAGCTGGTCCACTATCTTGTAATCACTTTTCTTGATGATTCTCATGAATTCATCAACTTCTTGATCGAAAGGTGTTTTCAGAGCTTCCTTAACAATTTGCTCTTCTTGCACCATACTTTTCCCTTTTGCCTTGGCAGCAGCTTCTGCTTCGGCAGTGGGTCTTTGAATTTGTGGAGCGAAGAGACGTCCGCTTCGAGTGAAGCCTCCGCCTCCCCCCACGTTGTCTATTTGTGGTGCCGGGGTTGATGATTCAAGAGTGATTTTCTGTCCTTCACAGTATAGATCAGAGCCGTAATGCCAGGGGATGGCATTACTGCTTTCATAAGGTACTGGCCCAGGCACTGTGATAGTGACTGGACTGATGGCAGCTGTAGAAGGGACCATGACAGTCTGTGGATCATAGTATATTGTGACTGGTGCTCTGATAGGAGTGGCATTTTGTGAGTTGTAGGCAGAATCATTTTCAGGATCATAATAAATTGTAACCGTTGAGACATTTGCTGCTGAAGTTGTAGGAGACATTGTTGGAAGGATGGGTGTTGTTGTTGTAGGAAGTTCTGAATGAAGGGGTGCTGAAGTTGTAGAAGGGATGTTTGTTGATATCTGGTTCGTTGAAAGAACAGATGAAGCACTTGTTGACGAGATTGAAGAGTTTCTTGGAACAATGGTTGTTGCATTTGTAGAAGACTCGGGGATTGCTGTTAAGGAGATTGCTGGATTGGTGGGTATTGATGTTGTGATTTGAAGTAGGCCACTCTGGATGAGACCATCTATGCCATCTCTCAAGTTATCACAACCATTCACTGAAATGTTGCAATAAGCACACCCTAGCTCACATCCCGGGAATATTTGACATTCAAGGAGTTGAGCTTTAATCTCCACCAAAGGTGTCCGAATCTGACCCACACTGGTTATTAAATAAGACGGCTTGTCTTCTTCAATAGCATTGACTCTGGGACCTCCGTGATTTGGCATAGGGTTCTTGTTAACATTCGGTGGTGGTGCAAAGTTCAGAGCTTTAGAGTCTACCAAGTCTTGTACCTTCATGTGCAAAGCTCTGCACTTCTCTGTACTATGGCCAGGTGCATTTGAGTGAAAAGCACATCTGGCGCTGGCGTCATAATTTCTGGGTAGGCTGGCAGGATCTGGAGGTGCCAATGTCCTTAGCTCAACCAGGTTGAGTTTCAGGAGTTGTGGCAGTAACGTGGCATATGGCATAGGGATCGGATCGATCACCCTATTGGCCTGAGAAGGTCTCTGTTGGAACGGTCTTTGCTGATTGTTGTTGTAGGTGTTGTTGTAGTTTCTCTGAGGAGGATACTGATTTTGTTGCTGATAATTTTGCTGCGGTGGTTGATAAGCTGGTTGTGGATGAATTGGAGCGGGAATGGTGACTGCTGCCACAGACCTATGAACATATTGGGGTCTGCCCCTGTTGGCATGGATAGCATTGGTCTCACCAGTTCTTCTTGGGCCCGCAAAAGGCTTCCTTGTGTTGCTGGATGAGCTGGCACCGTTGTCAGAAATCTTGCCCATCTTTAACAGGCTTTCAATTCTCTCTCCAGCTATAACAACATCTGCAAAGCTGGTAGAAGAGAAAGCAGCCAGCCTGTTAATGTATGTTCCTTGGAGGGTGTTCATAAACATATCTGCCATCTCCCTCTCTGACATAGGTGGCTGGACAGCAGCAGCTAGCTGCCTCCACCTCTGGGCGTACTCCCGGAAGCTTTCTCTAGATGATTGTGACATCCCCATCAGGAGGGTCCTGTTGGGTGCCATATCCAAATTATACTGGTATTGTCTAATGAAGGCCTCTGCCAAATCCTTCCAACACCTGATGGTTGCTCTAGTCAGATGTGAGTACCATTCCCTTGAAGCTCCCGTTAAGCTATCCTCAAAATAAAACATCCATAGCTTCTCGTCCATGGTGTATGCCTTCAACCTTCCCAGAAAGGATTGCAAGTGGGTCCGTGGGCAGGAAGTCCCGTTGTACTTTTCAAAACAAGGAGGCTTAAACTTATGGGGAATCCTGACCCCGTCCACTAAGCCCATGTCCATAACATCAAAACCCAAAGAGTTTTGAGACTCCAAGGATCTTAATTTTTCAGCAATTTCGTCCAGCCTTCTGTCATAGGCCTCATCCCCAGCACCCATTACTGTGAACTGATCCTCCTGGGGATCTTCTTGCAGCACTCTGCCTGCAGTGGCAGTCCCTTGAACATTAGCAGGGATGTTGATCTCTGGATGAAGGTGGGGTCCAAATACAGGGGGGTTGACATGAGGTTGGACCCTCTCATTGTTGCTTGTCCCAGCAGTCCCTAGATGGGGATCTTCCTGATTCTGCCTTTCTACCATTGCTCTTAATCTCTCTTGGCTTTGAGCCATATTGTTCATCACCTCCATAAATTGTGTCATCTGAGCCCTCATTTCCAATCTTTCATTGGCCATTTGGTTCCTGACCTCTGTAAGGTCCTGTTGTACCTGGTCCATCTGTATACCCGGAAGGTTGTTACGGGTTGGATATCTGTGTGGACGGTTGAGTGGAAATACCCGACGTCGAGCAATAGTTCCTGAATATCACAACAGAGTTAGCAACAACAACAAAATAAACCTACAAAACAAACAAAGGTTAGTATGCAATGCAGTATGCTTATTTGTTTCCAAGGTATCCGGCTTGGCACTTGGTTTTGACCCTTCCAGACCCTTGAAGATACTGTTGATGTTGCTTGAAAGAGACTCAGATGGAACAAACTGATACATATATTACAAAAAAGCAAATGATACATAATTTGTTCTTTACAAAACATGCCCCGAGGGGTCAAAATACAACATAAGAAAATAAAAGTACTTGAAATGAAAGCAACAACAAGCAAAAGTCAGACACCAAGACCAAACTCATCCTCCTGAACTTCCTTGAGAAGTGCTTCAGTCACAGGATCAGCTGGACGCTCTGTGAGATTCCTGATAAGGAGATTCCTGGTAGCAACAGCTGCAGTTAGCTTCTTGTGTTGACTCTGGTCCTTTGACCTCTTCACTCCAGCTCTAATCTTTAACTCTGAGATCTCTCTTTGGGCTGCTGCCAGGGCTTCCTGTTGCTCTTTTGCACTAGCTTCCAGCTGCTCAATCTTGTCCTAAGTCCTCTTATCTTCTATGGTACGAGCTTCGGTGATCCTGACCCACCTAGCTTGACTCTCCTTCAGATACAAGTCAATCCTGGCTTTTTGGAACTGGGCCTCCTTGCAGGCATTCTTCAGAATTTGTTCTCCAGCCCTAGACTTCTTGATGTAATCCTCAGACTTCTCAATCCTAGCCAGATGCTCCACCTTAAATTTTTCCAACCTTTCAATATCCAACCTACCATCACTCCTCTCCTAGAGGGTCTTCTGTAGAGCCTGAGTCAACTTCTCATTTCTCTCCTTCAAATTCTCAAACTCCTCTAAGCTGACAGTGACAGGAGATGGTGCTGAGGATGGTCCAGGCATATCCTCCATGGTAAAGGGCATCCCAGAAAATTGAGCCCTGGCATGGGACCACTCATAGTACTGTGTTGATGCCACATTGTTGCACTTCCCCAAAATGGTTACTCCTTTAGTATGAACATTGTCCCAGGCCCAGGCTGCCTGCCTGACAATAGCCAGATTAGGCTTATTCTCACAGTAAAGAGTCTCAACCAAGTCTTATGCCTTAGGAGTGTGGACCAATGCATAGCCCAGTTGTCTTTTGAATAGCAGAGGGTTGTAATTGATGAAACCCTTAACTCCTATCAGGGGTACATTGGGAAACTGCCCACAGCTGGTAATAATATCCCTGCCCTTGGTGCTTTGAGTGCACCACCTGATATCAGCTGAAGTCAAAGCAGTGAGTCTTCTAGCCCAGTTCCTCTGCTGATGAGGATTCAAAAATGCATCTGTCTTAGGCAAATGTCTGAGTAACCAGGTATGGAACAGGGGAGCACAACATCTCACCAATCTTCCTCTCTGCTTTTCATTCCTTTGGTGCACAGAGTAGTAGAAATCCCCCAATAAAGTGGGTACTGGGTTCCTCAGGATGAAAAGATGGATTGCATTCTTGCTAACAAACTTAGGCTCATCTGCAAATAATACGATCCCATATATGCTAAGGGCCAATAAAGCACAGACTGCCTTCCACTCTCCCAAAGAAGCCTTCATGGTAGCTTGAGAGATCAAGAAATCCAGATGTAGACCAGAGATTCCAACTTTAGTAGTCATATTTTGCCCAATCAGTACTGGTTCCAGATGCAATGCCCTTGCCACTTCTTCATTACTTGGGAAAGCCATCTCAGGGTTGAAAGGGACTCCACCCCTGATAGGTATACCAACCAATGATGAATACTCCTCTAATAAAGGACCCAACTGAAAATCCTGAAAAGTGAAACACCTCAGAGGGGGATCATAGAACTGCAGGCAAGTATGAATCATGCTCCTCTGTGAAGGGTCCAAATCCATAACCACATCAAGTATGCCTCCATAGTGTTCTCTGAAAAGTGGTATATGGTCTGGAGTAATCAGGGTCTGAATCTTCCTGATGTCAGCTAGCTCAGGCTGAAAGAAATGATAGGAGATGTTACTCTTCTTAGGTGCCATGTTGTTGAAGATGAGTTGAGACAGGTGCTGATGATAACACTGAAAATGGGCCACTGACTGGCTGGTGCAGGTGACTGAAGCAGGTAGCTGATAGCTGAAATAGATGCTGATGAAGATAGGTCTATGCTGATGATGGGGTCAAAACCAAGCCAAAAATAAAGTATGGATAACCTGAAACACAAATAAGCAAATGTTAAAATGATGCAATGATGATGTATGCAAATGATATGCAAGGGTTTGTGACTGAGCTGGATCTGATCAAGTGCTCTGATATAAGGCCAGGTATGTTCAAGAAATCCAGATGGAAGTCCATAAGTCCAGTAACCAAGGTGAGGGACTCAAATAAAGAGCCACATGTCCAGGGTTAAAATCACAAGAACTGTTCCAAAATGGAGTACTCTTAATCAAACAAAGTAACAGGGTATGCTGAGGTCAAGGGTACCTGCAAACCTGTAAACAGCCCAACCCCCTCACAGGTGGTGTTCTAAAACAAGGATCCTCGGACTTGGATCAGTTATGAGAAGTGTAAACACTTCTAACCCGGAGGTACAGTGTTTACAATAACCATAAAAGTTCCTCCTCTAATTCACCTCAGTTTCTGAAGGTCAATACTAAAGGTCATCCAGACTTAGCAGGCTTCCCAGATAGCCCTAGTATTGCAGGAAATCTGCAACACAGAGTTCTCAAGAAGAAACCCATATCTGAACCGTGTTTCATATTCCCGCACCAGACCGAGATGGAATGGGAAAGAATATGAACCACTCTAGCCTAGGTGTCACTCAGGTCCCAGGTATAGGACCTCAACTCTCAATAGAACCCCACCCACCAAAGCAACAAATAGATCCAGCCAGCACAGTATGACAATATGATATATGCAAAGCTATAAAGAAAGCAATAAAGCAACTGTACATAAAGCAGAAATAAAACATATACAAACACAGATAGCACATAGCACCCCAGTAAACACAAATCAAACAAGCGCTAGGAGGAACCCACAAAAAGAACCAGAAGCCCTGGTTGCAGTATAAGGTCTCCCCAGCAGAGTCGCCAAGCTGTCGCTCCCGATAAATGGGAATGGCCCAAATAAGGGTACAGACGCGAACGGTCGGCGAAAGAGGGTGTGAGAACACACAGGAGTGAACTCACAGGGAATGAAAAGAGTCTCCAGCTAGGCATTTTTATCCCGGAGGAAAGGCAATGCTGCATAGACCTAGAAAGATATGGATAAGACGGTTGCGAACCAGAGAGACTGAGAAAGGGGGTTGGTTACAACCTGGGAAGGTATTAGCACCCAGATTGTCCGTCGTACTCGACGGGATCCACACTTAAAAGATTTGTGTTTTAAAGGGGTAGTGTCAGTGCAATTTGTGTGTAAAATAGATGGAAAGGGATATACAGGTGTCAGTGTAAAAGAAGTGTGAAGTGTAATATATACAGTGTCAGTGCAAGGATGAGAGTATGCTCAAGATCATGAGGCTTAAAAGAATGAAGCTGGAAGGAGGGGGAATATACAGAGACTTTTGTTCGATAACTGTTAAGTTATGCCTACGTATCCTCTCGTGCAATGAGGAAGTCAGAACACCATAGTTCGACCCAAAGAGACTGAAAGATGATTTGACTTGTGAACTGCTTACTAGCCTATGCTCAAGTGTATGATCTGTCTGGCACAGATGCAAACTGTCTTGCATTAGACGGAAGAAGCAAGTTCTCGTTTATGAGTGAATGAGGTGAGAAAAGAATCCCGAAGGAGACGATTATTGTTTGTTTTTGAGTTTTCAGTCTTTTATTGCTTTTGAAAGTTTGTCATAAGTTGATGAGCTTAAGCCTAAACCAATGGGTTAGTAAACTCATCACATCTTCCCTCTGATTAGGGGTAATGAGAATACCTTAAGTGTGAAGTCAGATTCTCACACTTAATCACCTTGGTGTAGGATTAAGATCATTAACCTACTTGTGATTATTTAGATGTTTTTGGTGCTTTTGTTTAGTGTTAAGTAATAAGATTAAGCCATAATCAGGGATTAAACAAACTCATTACACCATCCTAATAGAAGGATAATAGATGAGAGTGTTTAAGCTGAGGAAAGCTCCTCAACTTAATCCATGATTAGGGATTAAACTCATGACAAAACAAGCCTTTATTAAGTGGATTTTAGATTAATGGTGAGATGATGAAGTGATTTTTAGGGTTTGTAAGACAACTTGAGGAGGACTTGTCCATTAACACTAGGGTTAGTCCTTAATAACCAATTAAGGAAGAATTAGAACCCTAATGCAAGGACCAAGTTACAAGTGTGATGTCTTGATGATTATTAAGTGAATTGATTAAAGGATTTAAACACATTAAGGGTTTAACACTTAGGATTAAAGTTATACACTCCATCCTAATAGAAGGATGCAGGCATAAGCTTAATCACAAAGCCTTAAAGCCTTTAGGGTTTAGTCCCTGATTATGAGATGAGAAGAGAAGACTCAATGAGACACAAAGGTAAAAACTAATTGGGGGGGGGGGGGGGACTAATCAAAACCCTAATTATTGTCATGCTTGGTTGTTCCTAAGGTTTGTGAGGTTTTACAAGAAAGGTCTTCAGAGGAACCACCAGGAAGCAGATGAAAGGAGCAAAGGAAGCAAAGTAACTTGCTTCATTTAAGAAGACAAGTCACTTGAAGAAAGAAAGTAAGATGAAGAAGAATGAGCAAGCTCAATCTCAAACACATAACAAAATGCAGCATGGATGCAAGAGAGATGAAAAGAAAATGTGAGAAGTGAAGGCAAATTCACTTCTCAAAGTTGCTTACCACCTGAAAAGTTAGTGAAAGGAGTGCAATGCAATGCAAAATGGAATGAAATGGCATGATGAGAAACAAAACCAGAAGCACATACATGATGATAATGATGTTATGGGATGATGCAAACATGAATCAAGGTATGAGGATGATCATGTGAACCAATGGATGCAGATGAAGCAAGTTAAGAACCACAAACATACATGAAAAGTTATGTGATGCAAAGGGCATACAACATGGCAAATACATGATGCAATGATCAAACATGCTTTCAATATGTCTTAAGATGTCCAATGAATCAAAAGAATGCATAAAATGCTATGGCAAGTCAAGGTATGAATGCAAATGCAAGATGGATGCATATGGAAGTCCAAATTAGGGTTTATGATCAAAGCATCAAACACAAACCAAAATCAGAAGCAAACATCAATACAAAAAATTGAAAATGCACTCAAAGTATCCCTAAACCTATACTAACTCACTGCCCAAAGGAGAAATTCCAACTCTCAACCTAATTCAAGTTATGGTTTTCCTAAATTTTCTAGGGTTTTAGGGTTCCTTAACAAGAAAAATGCCAAACAAATGAAAAATGCAAGATCAACTCATGCCAATTTAATCTCAAAAACTACATGATATTCTAAACACAATGCAAAAAGAATCAAAGTCCAACTCTCAATGGTTAGGCAGAAATGATTTTTGGAAGTTTGGATCAAAATAATGCTTAAAAATGATTTTAATTCCATGAAAAATTCTCAAAATGCATCAAGATCAAAAAAGAAATTTGGTTTGAGGGTTGGACAA
Source organism: Lathyrus aphaca (assembly GCA_963966055.1). NCBI lineage: Eukaryota > Viridiplantae > Streptophyta > Magnoliopsida > Fabales > Fabaceae > Lathyrus > Lathyrus aphaca. Next base: position 512,209,017 of record OZ014520.1, read on the forward strand.
TGTTTCTAAATGTTTTTAAATGTTTCATGAATATTTTGGTGATTTTTAAATACCTAAAAGTATTTTTAATTAATTAATTCTCATTAATTAATTAAAAATAAACTTTTAAATATTTAAAAATATTTTCAAAATGCAAAAAATAAAAATAAAAATGTTTTTGGTTTCTGAAATTAAATAAAAGTTTGTACAAAAAATTTCAGAATTTTAAAATTGGTTTTGCTATTTTTAATAAAATGGAGAAAGAAATATAAAATAAATGGAATAAAAATTAAAGAAAATAAAAAGTAATCACAATGGAAGGTCAGGATGGATTCTGGGAAAAGGAATGCTGACTGCGCGCGCAATCTAATGGTCTACATTCAAACTTCCTAATTTCTGATTTATGAATTAATTTAATAGGATTAATTAAGTTAATGAAGATTAGGGTTTCTGAGGATGCATCTGGGCCACACAAACGCGCGCCAGTCAGCCTAAGTCAACGGATCCAACGCACTAGATTCAAACACTCATTAATGACAGGGATTAACCCTAACTATTTTCAGGTGGCCGGAGAAGACCTCCGGTCGTCTTCTCCGGTGGGAACCCCACCTGAAAATTTCCAAAATCTTCAAAACTTCATTAAAACGAAATCTAAAAGAACAGAAATCATCCCCACATCCCCCTGAATCAAAACCCTAACTCAAAACTCATTTATCTTTCATCAATCTCATGAATCGAAAGCAAACATTTTTAGGTCAGAAAAGTTTCAGAGTAAGATTAAATGCTTATTTCTTAACCATTTTCAAAACCAACAACATCAGAGTGATCAGTGAATCATGAAGAACAACTTAGGAACTTAAAAATCCATTTCTGGAAAAAATGTTCATGAAGCTACCTGAGTTTGAAGCTTTTTAGTTTGCAACTTTCTGACCCCTTCTCTTTGTGCAATCCACTCCTTTTAGGCCCCTGATGAACTCTTGATGCTTAGAAAGAGTTTGTGATGGCTGGTTTGGAAGTTTGAACAAGTTCTGTTCAGGGTGGTGTGAGAACCGTGTTTGTGATTCTTTGAGTTTCAGGTTGCTTTGAAGGGTGCTTTGTGTTCAGTGAAGCATGGTGAGATGGTTCATGAAGTTTGTTTGAGTGTTTGTGGCCTGTGGAATGAGTTTCGAATGCTTTTGCAGGTGAGGGTGAAAATGTGAATGTTGTGCTATGGCTGGTTTCAGGCTTGCTTGTGCTTATGTTTAGCTTGCATTTGATTTGTATAAAGAAATGTGATTGGTCAGAAGAAGTGACATGTCCTTTTGTGATAGGTATGGGTGCTTTTGCAAAATGTCAACTTTTGTGTAAGAAGGGCATGGGCAACTTGCTAGCCTAGTACAAGAAGCATGTCCTGCGCAGCATGAGGTGATCAAAAGCCTAGGACTGATCAGCCAACTAGCCAGCAAGTGGATGAGAAGCCATCATGGATTTTGCAACTTGGTTCACTTTGGTTCTTTATGAAAAATCTTGTTCCACAAACCCTAAAAATGTGTAATTCTTTGGTCCATTCTGAACTTTAGGTGTCACATGATCATGTTATATGGATTAGAAGTGCATTTGATAGCTTTTGAACACTTGATCAAGTCATTTTGCAAAATACCTCTTTGGTAGAAACTTTGAAATTTTATGATTTTTGCCAACTTTGACAAGCCATAACTTTTGGTCAAAAATGAATTAGGTCATGTTCTTGTACTTTTTGAAAAGGGAAAGATCTATTCTACAACTTTCATGACCAAAGTTTTTCCATTTGAAGCATTTTTGGATCAAAAAGTAAGGGTTGAAAAAGTTGCCTAAAATGGCATTTTCATTAAAAGTCAAACTTGCCCAAAAAGTCAACTTTGCAAAAGACTTGAAATTCTTGAATTTTGTAAACTTACAACTTCTTCCATGATCAAATAAAGATCATATACATTCAAAATGATGAAGAACACCCTTTGGTTGGGTCATTGGGGGCCTCAGATGCCCTGATTTTGCACTGACTTGTTCAGAAAGTCAACCTTTGATCAGATGACTTCCCCAAGGAATTTCTTCATGAAAATTGATATGCATACTCCCTATACCATATAGAGACCAATAGAAACAAGAATGACCAAAAAATTTTAAGTTATGGCCTCTGAAACCAAAACCCTAATTTTAGGTCATCTGTGCAGTCAAGCCTGGCTCTGCTTCCATACCAATCCCAGTTCTTGTGATTTTTTGGAATTCTTGACTTTGAGAGGATATAATATGATACTTGAACACACATAGACCCCTTTGAAGTGATTGATGGCCTTTGGAATGGCTCAAGAGGCTCTTGGATTGCTCAGATCACAAACCCTAGATGTAGATGACTTAGAACCAATGTAATGAATCAAAAATGTGGTATGAGATGTCATGATTGAGTTTATGCATATGAAATGATCACAAGCCATGGTGTGAATGGGTGAGGGAAAATTTGGGGTGTTTACACCTGTATCATGGGTCTTGAGGAAGCCATTGACCTCAGGATCACGACTTTAACAGTATTCGGGGATTCGGCTTTGGTAATCAACCAGACTAACGGCAAATGGTACACCCACCAAGAGCATTTAATCCCATACCGTGACTATACGAGGAGATTATTGACTTTCTTCACAACAGTCAAACTTGAGTACATCCCTTGAGATGAAAATCAGTCCGCAGATGCTTTGGCTACCATTTCCTCCATGATCAAGGTTCAGACTGCCAATTATGTTCCTCGGATTTCGGTATCCAGACTTGACCGACCATCATATGTATTCTCTGTGGACATTGCTAGAGATGACAAGCCTTGGTTCCATGACATCAAATGTTTCTTAGAGGATCAAACATACCCACCTGGGGCATCATCCAATGATAAGAAGACATTAAGAAGGCTGGCTGGTAGTTTCTTCCTTAATGCTGATGGTCCCTTGTACAAGCGAAACTTTGATATGGTTCTTCTCAGATGTGTTGATAAGAAAGAAGCAGACTTGCTGATGCACGAGGTGCATGAAGGATCTTTCGGTACCCATGCTGGAGGACATGCAATGGCAAAGAAGTTGTTAAGATCAGGTTACTACTGGATCACAATGGATGCAGACTGTTGTGCCTATGCCAGAAGATGCCACAAATGCCAGATCTATGCAGATAAAATGCATGTGCCTCCAAATCCTTTGAACGTGATGTCTTCACCTTGGCCCTTTGCCATGTGGGGCATTGACATGATTGGAAAGATTGAACCGACTGCTTCAAATGGCCACAGATTCATCCTGGTCGTCATTGATTACTTCACCAAATGGGTTGAAGCTGCTTCGTATGCAAACGTCACCAGACAAGTGATAGCCAGATTCCTAAAGAGGGACATCATCTGTCGATATGGAGTACCCGAGCGAATCATTACTGATAATGGTTCCAATTTGAACAACAAAATGATGGCAGAACTTTGTCGGGACTTCAAAATCCAACATCACAACTCTTCTCCTTACAGGCCAAAGATGAATGGCGCTGTTGAGGCAGCTAACAAAAATATCAAGAAAATTGTGCAAAAGATGGTAGTTACTTACAAATACTGGCATGACATGCTACCATTTGCCTTGCATAGATACCGAACCTCAGTCAGAACATCCACCGGGGCAACACCGTATCAACTTGTGTATGGTATGGAGGCAGTCCTGCCTGTTGAAGTTGAATTACCCTCCTTACGGGTACTGATGGATGTCGAGCTGAATGAAGCAGAATGGGTCTGTTCTCGGTACAATCAACTGAATCTGATCGAAGAGAAGAGATTAGCTGCAATCTGTCACGGGCAGTTATATCAGAAAAGGATGAAGAAAGCCTTCGATCAGAAAGTTAGGCTTCGAGAATACCAAGTGGGAGATCTTGTGCTGAAAAGACTTCTTCCTCCACATACAGACCACAGGGGCAAGTTGACTCTGAATTACGATGGTCCATTCATAGTAAAGAAAGTTTTCTCTGGTGGAGCACTGATGCTCACTACTATGGATGATGAAGATTTCTTATCCCCTGTGAATTCAGATGCAGTTAAAAAATACTTCGCATAAAATGACCCGCTGGACATAAAAACAGAATGTGAGTCTAGGAAAAAATAGGACATCTCGGCGAGTCAAAAACAGAATAAAAGACTCGGGCAAAAATAAGGGAAAATAATAAAAATGTACACCCGCTGAGTTGAAAAGCCGCATTGGACAGCTCAGGCAAAAATGGGTATCCCGGTGGATTGAAAACCCAAAAGGGCGATCCACGCAAAATCAGGGAATAAGCGAACAACTGCATTCTGAATTCGTCTGTATCACTTACAATATGGAAAGCTTCGAAAGGTTAAAGCATCGGTCAGAATCAACCTTCTTCAGAAAGCAAGATGAGAAGAACGTCAAGGTCATACGGGTCATAGCAAAGGAAGCTAAACGGAGCCTCGTCAACATTGCCAGCACCTTTACTTTTCTCAATTTGTAACAATCTCCTCATTTTAGGGGATCTGTTTCTTTGACTGTATTTGCCAATTCAGGGCACCCAGATTAATAAAATCAGATTTTCAGTCACACCTCGTTTCGTACATTTTTGTTTGCAAAATGTCCAATATCCATGATATAATATTTGCATAAAATAGATGTATTTACTCTCAGGAATATCTAACTCCTATGACAGGAATCTGGTAAGGGATACCTTGGGATACTTGTGCGTTTCTTTGTCTTAACAGGTTGCAGGTACCCAAATACGTAACACGGGGCATGCCCAACATTACTTCCCCAACACATCTTCTCCAAGCTGCATCTGAAATGCTTTTTCCCCAACGGAGTTGTCAAAGCACCCGCATCCCCAAACTGGGATCCCCACAAAAAACTCTAGGGAGATCGTTCAGTGATCTTTCCTCCCTCGAACAGAGTACCGGGTCTCTCAAAGATAGAAGCGCCATCTCCCTGCAGAGTTCCAACCTCTCCCTAGAAGAGCAATGCCTGAAATTCTCACACAACAAAGTGACAGAAGCTTCTTCATCCCCAGCTGGGATACCTCCTTACCAGATAGATCTATCAGTGATCTAGTCCCCCAAGTAGAACCATATGTTTTATCAAATCTACCAATGATCTTATCCCCAGCAGGGATATCCTTCCAAGCAGATCAGCCAGAGATCTTCACAGCAGCGGGATCCAAATCCCGGATCGGTTTCTTTTGCATAATCATAGCATTTGCATCATCTTTCCCCACATAGCGTAGCATTCCGTCTAATACGGAGCATTACGGCAAAAATCAAACATTTGCATGATCACAAGTCAGGTTCGAACCAGTCACCTATAAATACCAACAGTACCTCTTCAGCAATATACAAAATATATCCCTTGCACATAAAAGCCAAAGCATCCCCTTTGCACTCTCAAATACATATACTTATCCATAACATGTTCTTCTCGACACTCGTCCTGGTCATCTCAATTTCCCCAACAGAAAGCCAAAGCATCCCCTTTGCACTCTCCAACAGATACATGTTCATATATACTCTTCCGACACTCGTCCGTGTCATATTATCCCCCTGCAGATATAAGCCACAAACATCCTCTTTGAATACAGAAACCTATATACACTCTCTTGACACCCGTCCGTGTCACTGCTCCCCAGCATGGTTGCCCAAACACTTGCCGCAAGCCAAACACTTGTTTATAATACACTCTCATCAACACCCGTCCATGTCATCCTATCCCCACAGGTTTCCAGAATACCATTTTACACTCATAAGTTCATAACTTATACACTTTCTCTTCTGACACTCGTCCGTGTCACACCTTTTCCTAGCAAGTTGAACACTCGTCCGTGTCTTGCTCATACTTCACAATACTTGGTCATACATATATAGATACTCGTTCGTATCTTATATATATATATATATATTATTCCCCACAGATTCAACACTCGTCCGTGTTCTTTGTTAACCAGTTGGTACCCGTCCGTACCATCATCTCTGAACATGCGTCAACGTTTTTTTCTACCGATACTCGTCCGTATCATGGTCTTAAGGATGCTCGTCCGCATTTTTAATCTATACACAGTGTCAAAACACTTATACCCTTTATTTCTTAAAGCGTAAGCACTCGTCCGTGTTTACCATTCCCCAGTAAAACAGTTTTTCTCCTATCTGACATTCGTCCTATGTCGTGATACTTTCGGTAGCCGTACCCTGCCAGGTGATGGTCCTTCACCTTTGGATGACCGTCCCTCATCCCCTTCCCCCAGCGGAGTCTCCATTATTGAAACCCCTTTCTATCCGACATTCGTCCTATGTCGTGATATTGTAGCAGCCGTCCCCTGCTAGGTGATCGTCCTTCATCGTTTTGATGATCGTCCTTCATCATTTTATCCGATGGCCATCCCCATCATTGATCTTGTTATCTGATATTCGTCCTATGTCATGATAAACCCTGAGAACAGCCGTACCCTGCTAGGTGATCGTCTTTCACCTCTTGATGATCGTCCTTCATCATGCTTATCCGATGGCCGTCCCCATCGTCGACTTTTTTCTATCCGGCATTCGTCCTATGTCGTGATTAAAAGCAGCTGTCCCCTGCTAGGTGATCGTCCTTCACCTTTGATGACCGTCCCTCATCATTATTTCATTTATTCTTTAAACCGATGACCGTCCCCCTTGTTGTTTACTTGACTTTGCAAACACGATGGTCGTCCCCGTCATTGACTTTACCTTTAAATCCCCATCATTGTTTACTTTACTTTCCGAGCATGATTGCCGTCCCCGTCATGGTCTCTTTATTTCCCCAGCATGTCGGCCGTCCCCGTCATTGCTTTATCCCCAGCAGTCGTCCTCTGCTTGATGGTTGTCCTCCATCGCTTTCATTTAATAATCATACTATACTCTCTGTTACAATTTATATCCCTTTTCTTCTTCTCCCCAGTGAGTGCAAATTTCGGACTTTCTTTGATATTCAACCACAAGTTATCTTGTTTGCCTGTTAAGCCATGCACTTACATCCTGCACAGCTAACTCATGTTTGAATAGGGGCAGCTGTAAACACCCCAAATTTTCCCTCACTAATTTCACATCATGGCTTGTGATATTTCATATTTGCATTATTTTAAGCATATCATATCATATTGCGTTTTTGCTTCACTGCATAAGTTCAAGATCATCTGCATCTAGGGTTTGTGATCTGAGTAATCCAAGGATCCATCTGAGCCACTATAAATGCTTCCAATCATTCCAAGAGGGTCCATGTATGTTCAATCATAATATTATATCCCTCAAAGATCAAGGAAGTCAATAAATCACAAGAACTTGGAAAGCATGGAAGCTGAGCCAGGGTTTCACTGCACAGATGACCTGAAATTAGGGTTTTGGTTTCAGAGGCCATAACTCCAAATTTTTTGGTCATTTTTGTTTCTAATAGTCTCAATATGTTATAAGGATCATGGGTACCAAGTTTGATGAAGAAATTCATTGTGGAAGTCATCTGTTTTCACTGGGTAACTTCTTGAGCAAGTCAGAGCAAAATCAGGGCATCTAAGGCCCCTAACATGGAACTAAAGTGGATTTTTCATCAAATTGAAGTTATATGATCTTTATTTGATCATTGAAGTGCTTGGAAGTTCACAAAATTGAAGAAAAGTGAGCTAAACCAAAAGTTGCCAAAAATGGAAATGACTTGTAATGGAAACTTTCCATTTTGGGAAAGTTTTTCAACCTCCTCTTTCTCAACCAAAAATGCTTCAAATGAAAAATTGTTGGTCATTAAAGTTGTATATTGGATCATTCCCTTTTCAAAAAGTACAAGAACAAGTTCTAACTCATTGTGGAACTCAAGTTATGGCTTGGCAAAGTTGGCAAAAATCACATAATTTTCACTTTCACACCAAAGAGGATTTTGTGCAAATTCACATACCAAGCCATTTTGTGACTTCTAATACACTTCTATGCATCATACAAATATAGTAAATTGCCTAAAAATCATAATTGCCTAAAGAATCATCTCATTCTATGCCTTGCACATGAAGAAATCACAAAGGGGCCAAAATTCATAAAAATTGCAAAATGATACACAACCATGCTTCCACTTGCTGAATCACCACAAAACCAATTCCATGGCTCTCCTTGATCTTTGATGAGCCATGACATTCCAAAAAGCCAGATGCAAGAGAGCACATACCTCAAGTACAAGTTTTGTTGACTTTTTGCAAGAGAGCCTATACCAATCACCATAGGCCACAACAACTCTTCTGACCTATCAAAGCTTGTTACGTGGATCAAACAAGCTCATAAGACAAAAAAAGCAAGCTTGAAACTAGAGAATCATCAAGTTTCCAAAAATCACCCCATTTGCAAAAGCTTTCGAAACTCACAGCACACACACCCAAACTTCAAACTCTTTTCATCAATCAACTCAGCTTCATCAAAGAATCATTTCCCACCCTTCATTGTAACCAAAAACCCCCCAAAACTGAAACACAATTTCTGGCCAGTTGAAGAGAAACCATTCAAACCAGCCATTATAAACTTCCTCCAAGCATCAAAGCATCACCAGGAGGATCATTGGAGTCGTTTTGAATCAAAGAGGAGGCCAGATAGCTCAGTTTGAGAAAACTTCACTTCAGGTATCCTTAAGAACAAATTTTCCAGAAATGTAATTTTAGGTTATAGAAATGTTCTGTATGCTTTGCTGATCATCATGATCTATTTAGTTTTGAAAATGAGTAAGAAACAAGCATGTATGAAGCTTCTGAATTTTTTGCGTGTTTTTCCGTTTGCCTTTGATTCATGATCTTGAATGAAAATAAATGGATTTTGTTGCTGGATTCGTGTTTAGGGTTGTTAGTTGAGTGTTTCTGGAGAGTTAGGGGGTCTGGGGTGGCCTAGGGTGGAAGTTAGGGTGAAGAGCTGGTCGGAGAAGATGACTGGAGGTCTTCTCCGGCCACCTGAAAGTCATTAAGAGGTTAATTAGGGTTTAAGGTTAGTTCGAATGATAGCCGTAGGATCCTGCTTACCCGCGTGTTTGGATGGCATATATTGACTATTAAAACCCTAATTCTCATTTAATTAAGTTAATTAGAATTAATTAAATAAATTAACCCAGAGTGCATCTCAGCCACTCATTTGCGCGCTGGTCAACTTGGATTTTCCCAGTTCAAATCTTGTCCCTTGGATCAACTTACTTCCACTTAATTCAATTTTTATTTCATTTTTTATCATTTGTTTTGTATAATTTATTTAAAATACTTAAAAATTTCCAAAAATATTTTCCTACTGCATTTTTAATTCAAATATTTTTCTCAACCAGAAAACATTTTTATTTTTATATTTTGTATTAAAAAACCATTTTAAAAATATTTAAATATTTATTTTAATTAATTAATGGAAATTAATTAATTAAAATATCATTTAGGTTTCTAAAAATCCCATTTTTGAACCCTAACTTCAAGAATTCTTTTCTGCCTAACCATAAAGGGCTTGACATTGGTTCTTTTTGCATTGTTATTCATATAGCATGCATTGTCTAGCACATTTTTGTCACAAATTTATCTTGCATTTTCAAATTGATTTGCATTTTCCCTCTTAAGGTACCTTAAAACCCTAGATAACTTAGAAAAATCACAACTTTCTTTAGGTTAAGAGTTAGGCCTTCTCTTTTGGGGTGTGACATCATATGGTGTTAGGGTTCCTTTAAGTTCATTTGCAATTTTTTTATCTTATGTTTTGCTTATGTTTTTGACTTTTGCATCTCATGTTGCTTTAAAACCCTAATTTCTCATGTTCATTTGCATACATCTTGCATATGCATCCATTCATGAATTGCCATGACATTTCATGCATTCACATGTCATCTTAGACATCTTAGGACATATTAGAATCATGCTTGATCATTTCTTCATTCATTTTCCATGATGTGCATTCATTTCATTCCATGAACTTTCATGAACTTTCAAACTTCAAAGCATGTTTCCTTTGCATTCCATCTCTTGTATGATCATTCATAACACTTGACATATCTTTGCATCATCTCATGGCATCATTTGCATCATGTATATGCTTCTGGTTTTGGTTTGCATCTTTGCATACATTTCATTTTCATTTCATTTCTTTCCTTATGCTAACATTTTCAGGTGGTAAGTAATTTGAGAAGTGAATTTGCCTTCACTTCTCATTTCTCTTCTCATTCTTCATATGCATCATTTCTGAATTTCTATTTGCTTTAGATTGAGCTTGCTCATTCGTGTTCATCTTTCACTTTCTTTCTCCAAGTTACTTATCTTCTTCAGTGAAGTAAGTAATTTGTTTCTTCTGCTTCCCTCCTCTCATCTGCTTCTTCCATTGGTGGCTTCTTTGAAGATCTTTCTCAAGCCTTACAAACCATAGGAACATCCAAGCATGATAATAATTAGGGTTGTGATTAGTCCCCCTTTTAGCTTTTACCTTTGTGTCTTCTTTGTGTCTCTCTTTTCACCTCATCATTAGAGACTAAACCTTTAAGGCTTTAAGACTCTGTGATTAGGGTTATGCCTGCATCCTTCTCTTAGGATGGAGTGTATAACTTTAATCCTAAGTGTTAAACCCTTAATTTTTTTTAAACCTCTTAATCAATCCATCTTAATAATCACTAAGACAATAGCTTGTAACTTGGGCCTTGCATTAGGGTTCTAATTCTTCCTTTATTGGTTAAGAAGGACTAACCCTAGTGTTAATGGACAAGTCCCCCTTAAGTTGTCTTACAAACCATAAAATTCACTTAATCTTACCATTAACTAAAATCCACTTTAATAAAGGTTTGTTTTGTCGTGAAGTTAATCCCTAATCATGGATTAAGTTGAGGTGTCTTCCTCAGCTTAGGTATGCTCATCTATTATCCTTCTATTAGGATGGTGTAATAGGTTCACTAATCCTTGATTATGGCTTAAACTCATTACTTAACACTAAACAAAAACACAAAAAACATCTAAGTAATCACAAGTAGGTTAATGATCTTAATCCTACATCATCATGGTAATTAAGTTTGAGATGCTTATCTCATACTTAAAGTATTCTCATTATCCCTAATCAAAGGGAGGATATGATGAGTTTACTAACCCTTGGTTTAGGCTTAAGCTCATTAACTTATGACAAACACCAAAAACAATAAAAAAACTGAAAACACAAAAACAAACAATAATCGTCTCCTCCGGGATTCTTTTCTCACCCTCTTCATTCACAAACGAGAACTCGCTTCTTCCGTCTAATGCAAGACAGTTAGCACTTGAGCCAGACAAGTCTTACACTTGAGCAGAGACTAGCAAGCAATTCACCAGTCAATTTACCTTTCAGTCTCTTTGAGTCGAACTACGGTGTTCTAACTTCCTCATTGCACGAGAGGATACGTAGGCATAACTTAACTGTTATCGAACAAAAGTCTCTGTCTCTCCCCCCCCCTCTTCCAGCATTCCTTTTTAAGCCTCATTTCTGAGCATTTCACTTCATTTTCTTGCACTGACACTTGTACATTCTTTTCCAGCTTTTGCACACAGATAGCACATACACTACCCCTTTAAACACAATTTTGTAAGCGTGGATCCCATCGAGTACGATGGACAATCTGGGTGCTAATACCTTCCCAGGTTGTAACCAACCCCCTTTCTCAGTTTCTCTGGTTCGCGACCGTTTTATCCATATCTTTCCAGGTTTATGCAGCATTACCTTTCCTCCGGGATAAAAATGCCTAGTTGGAGACTCTATTCATTTCACCTTCATTTCTCCTTTCGCCGACCGTTCGCGCTTGTACCGGGATGCAAATCTTCGGGAGCGACAGTAGGTGACTGGCTCGAACCCGGCTTATGATCATGCAAATGTTTGATTTTTTCCATAATGCTCCGTATTAGATGGAATGTTATGCTCTGTTTGGTGATTAATGATGCGAATGCTATGATTATGTAAATGAGAGAGACGAGATCCGAGATCTGAAATCTGCTGGCAATCTGTGGGGAGAAAGGATCACTGCACGATCTTTCTGGAGAATTCTGGGGAAAGAACTCTGTGGGTATCCCATGCTAGGGATGAGAAGATCTGGCAACTCGTTGGGGAAAAGTGATTCAGGCATTGCTTTGGAGATCCTGCTTGGGGAGGAGAAAACTTCTGAGAAGTAATTTTCCAGAGGTTCAGCTTTGTGGGGGATACTCTGAGGGGATAAAAAGCTCCGTGGGGGAATACTTTCGTCAAGTAGTCCTTCTGATGATGTGATTGCCGGCTTGGCTGGGGATATAGTTCCTGATATGCCCCATGTTGTGAAAGGTTGTCCGCCTTGATTACCTGCAACCTGTCAAACAAATGAAACGCACAAGTTCCCTGAGGTATCCTTAACCGGATTCCGTCACATGAGTTAGGTTCGCTCAAGAGCATCTATTTCCTGCAAGCATTTATTGAAAATGGCCTATATGTTTTCATTCAAATGTTGTATTACAAACTTTGGACATTTTGCAAACAAAACAAAAAGGTACAAAACAAAGTGCGAATGAATATTTGTGTGCCCTAAATAGGTAAGTACAGTGTGAAGCTAATCCCTGAAATGAGGAGAATGCTACAAAATTGAGAAAATAAAAGTCCTATTTGGCAATGCTGAAGTTGATGCTCCAATCTTCATTTTGCCATGACCTGTACGACTTTGAACGCTCTTCTTATCTTGCTTTTTGAAGAAAGTTGATTATGATCGACGCTATGTCCTTTCGAAACTTGCCATGTTATGTGAGTGATACAGACGAATTCAGAATGTAGTTGTTCGCTTATTCCCTGATTTTGCGTGGATCGCCTTTTCGGGTTTTCAATCCACCGGGATACCCATTTTTTCCTGAGCTGTCCGATGTGGCTTTTCAACTCAGTGGATGTACACATTTTTTTTTTAGTTTTTCCCTTATTTTTGCTCGAGTCTTTTATTCTGTTTTTGACTCGCTGGGATGCCCTATTTTTGCCTGAACTTACATTCTGTTTTTATGTCCAGCAGGTTATTTATACGAAGTATTTTTTAACTGCATATGAATTCACAGGAGATAGGAAGTATTCACCATCCATGGTTGCGAGCATCAATGCTCCACCCGAGAAGACTTTAGTTATCACATAGGGACCTTCATAGTTTGGTGTCCACTTGCCCCTGTGGTCTGTATGAGGAGGAAGGATCCTTTTCAGTACAAGCTCTCCCATTTGAACTCCCGAGGTCTGACTTTCTGATCGAAGGCTTTCTTCATCCTTTTCTGATATAACTGACCATGACAGATAGCTGCTAATCTCTTTTCCTCAATCAGGCTCAGTTGGTTATAATGTGATCGGACCCATTCTGCTTCGTCCAGTTTTACATCCATCATTACCCACAAGGAGGGTAATTCAACTTCAAAAGGTAGGACTGCTTCCATAACATACACAAGCTGATAAGGTGTTGCCCCTGTAGATGTTCTGATGGAAGTTTGGTACCCATGTAAGGCGAATGGTAACATTTCATGCCAGTCTTTGTATGTGACCACCATCTTTTGCACAATCTTCTTAATGTTTTTGTTAGCCGCCTCAACAGCGCCATTCATCTTCGACCTATAAGGAGAAGAGTTATGATGTTGAATTTTGAAGTCCCGACACAGTTCTTCCATCATCTTGTTGTTAAGGTTTGAACCATTATCAGTAATGATTCGCTCGGGAACTCCATATCAACAAATGATATCCCTTTTCAGAAATCGGGCTACCACCTGCCCGGTGACATTTGCATACGAAGCTGCTTCAACCCATTTGGTGAAGTAATCAATAGCTACCAGGATGAATCTATGACTGTTTGAAGCGGTTGGCTCGATATTTCCAATCATATCAATGCCCCACATGGCAAAGGGCTAGGGTGAAGACAATATATTCAAAGGATTGGGAGGCACAAGCACTTTGTCTGTGTAGATCTGGCATTTATGGCACTTTCTGGCATAGGCACAACAGTCTGCATCCATTATGATCCAATAGTATCCTGATCTCAACAATTTCTTCGCCATTGCATGTCCTCCAGCATGGGTACCAAAAGAACCCTCGTGTACTTCGTGCATTAGTAGGTATGCTTCCTTCTTGTCAACACATCTGAGCAAGACCATGTCGAAGTTTCGCTTGTATAAGGAGCCATCAGTATTGAGGAAGAAACAGTCGGCTAGACTTCTCAATGTCTTCTTATCATTAGACGATGCCCCAAGTGGGTATGTCTGAGTCTCCAAGAAGCATTTGATGTCGTGGAATCAAGGTTTGTTGTCAGTAACAGTGTCCACAGAGAAAACATATGCTGGCCGGTCCAGTCTGGATGCTAAAATCCAAGGCACATAGTTGGCAGTCTGTACTTTGATCATAGATGAAATAGTGGCCAAGGCGTCTTCAAACTGATTCTCATCTCAAGGGATGTATTCAAGCTTGACTATTGTGAAGAAAGTCAACAATCTCCTCGTATAGTCACAGTAGGGAACCAGATGCTCTTGATGAGTATACCACTTGCCATTAGTTTGGTTGATCACCAAAGCTGAATCTCTGAATACATTCAAGGTTTTGATCCTGAGGTCAATGGCTTCCTCAAGACCCATGATACAAGCTTCATATTCTACTTCGTTGTTAGTGCAAGCAAAGGTGAGCCTTGCTGATAAAGGCTAATGGACTCCTTCGGGTGTAACAAGAACTGCACCAACCCCACGACCGTTACAATTAATTGCCCCATCAAACATCATAGTCCATGCTTCTTCTGGATCAGGCCCTTCAGTGTGAATAGGCTCTTCACAATCTTTTGACTTCAAGAACATGATGTCTTCATAAGGGAAATCAAATCTCATAGGCTGGTAGTCATCAATGGGTTGTTCGGCCAGATAGTCAGACAATACACTGCCCTTGATGGCTTTTTGAGAGGTGTATTGAATATCATATTCTATTAGAATCATTTGCCACCTTGCAACCCTTCCGGTAAGTGCTGGCTTCTCAAATATGTACTTGATGGGGTCCATCTTTGAGATCAACAAGGTAGTATGAGTAAACATATACTGTCTTAGTCGGCAAGCAGCCCACGCTAAAGCACAACAAGTTTTCTCGAGCAGTGAATAACGTTGTTCACAGTCGGTAAACTTTTTGCTTATGTAGTATATTGTATACTATTTTCGACCAAACTCGTCATGCTGGCCCAACATACACCCCATTGATTCATCTAATACTATCAGGTACATTATTAGAGGTCTTCCTTCAACTGGAGGCATGAGAATTGGAGGTTCTTGCAAATACTCCTTGATCTTGTCAAACACTTTCTGTCAATCATCGTTCCACCTGACTGTTTTTTTCTTTCTTAGCAGTTTGAACAAGGGCTCGCAGGTTGCAGTGAGATGAGATATGAACCTTGAAATGTAGTTCAATCTACCTAAGAAACCTCGAACTTCTTTCTCAGTCTTAGGTGCAGGCATTTCCTGAATTGCTTTGACTTTGTCGGGATCAACCTCAATTCCTTTTCTTCTTATAATAAAATACAGCAGCTTTCCAGAACGTACCCCTAATGTGCATTTGTTGGGGTTCAACCTTAACAAATATTTCCTCAGACACTTGAATTGTTTCAACAGATTCACCAAATGCTCTTCTTCTGTTTGGGACTTGGAAATCATGTCATCCACATAGCACTCGATTTCTTTATAGATCATATCATGGAATAATGTTACCATAGCCTATTGATATGTTGCAACAACATTCTTCAAACCAAACGATATTACTTTTTAGCAGAACGTGCCCCATGGTGTGATGAAGGTTGTCTTTTCCATGTCTTCAGGTGACATCTTGATCTGATTGTATCCAGAAAATCCATCCATGAAGGAAAATACCGAGAACTGAGTTGTGTTATCCACCAATACATCAATGTGAGGTAATGGGAAGTCATCTTTCGGGCTTGCTCTGTTCAGATCCCAGTAATCAACACACATACGCACCTTTCCATCCTTCTTATGTACAGGTACAATGTTAGCAACCCAAGGTGGGTAACTAGTTACAGCGAGAAAACCGGCGTCCCACTGCTTTTGTACTTCCTCTTTGATTTTCATGGCCATGTCTGGACGAGTACGGTGCAACTTCTGTTTAATTGGCGGACAATACTCTTTCAATGGCAGCTTGTGCATGACAATGTATGTATCCAAACCCGGCATATCTTGATAGGACCAAGCGAACACATCGACATATTCTCACAGCATACTGATAAGTCGTTCCTTTACTAGAGCTTGCAGACTGGCTCCGATCTTTACCTCTTTCACATCTTCCTCGTGTCGCTCCCACCAAATGACACCTGGTCAAGAGGGGTACTGACGCGAACGGTCGGTGAAAGAGAGAACATGAAAATGAACTGAAAAGAGTCGCCAGCTAGGCATTTTTATCCCGAAGGAAAGGTAATGCAGCATAAACCTAAGAAAAGATGGATAAGACGGTTGCGAACCAGAGAAACTGAGAAAGGGGGTTGGTTATAACCTGGGAAGGTGTTAGAACCCAGATTGTCCGCCGTACTCGACGGGATCCACGCTTGAAAGATTTGTGTTTAAAGGGGTAGTGTCAGTGTTATTTTGTGTGCAAAAGCTGGAAAAGAATGCAAGTGTCATTGTAAAAGAAATGTGAAGTGAAATGAAAAAGTGTCAGTGCAAGAAAAGAGTGCAAAGCTCAAGACTATGAGGCTTAAAGAATAAAGCTGGAGGAGGGGGAATATACAAAGACTTTTGTTCGATAACTGTTAAGTTATGCCTACGTATCCTCTCGTGCAATGAGGAAGTCAGAACACCGTAGTTTGACTCAAAGAGACTGAAAGATAAATTGACTGTGAACTGCTTGCTTGTCTATGCTCAAGTGTATGACTCATCTGGCTCGAATGCTAACTGTCTTGCATTAGACGGAAGAAGCAAGTTCTCGCTTATGAATGAGTGTGATGAGAAAAGAATCCCGAAGGAGACGATTATTGTTTGTTTTTGTGTTTTTAGTTTTGTTATTGCTTTTGGGATTTGTCATAAGAAAATGAGCTTAAGCCTAAACCAAGGGTTAGTAAACTCATCACATCCTCCCTCTGATTAGGGGTAATGAGATTACCTTAAGTATGAAGTAAACACCTCACACTTAATCACCATGATGTAGGATTAAGATCATTAACCTACTTGTGATTATTTAGATGTTTTTGGTATTTTTGTTTAGTGTTAAGTAATGAGTTTAAGCCATAATCAAGGATTTAATGGACCCATTACACCATCCTAATAGAAGGATGATAGATGAGAACATTTAAGCTGAGAAAGGCTCCTCAACTTAATCCATGGTTAGGGATTAACCTCATGACAAAACAAAACCTTTATTAAAGTGGATTTTAGTTAATGGTAAGATTAAGAAGTAAATTTTATGGTTTGTAAGACAACTTGAGGGGGACTTGTCCATTAACACTAGGGTTAGTCCTTCTTAACCAATTAAGGAAGAATTAGAACCCTAATGCAAGGCCCAAGTTACAAGCTTGATGTCTTAGTGATTATTAAGTGAATTGATTAAATGATTTAAACACATTAAGGGTTTAACACTTAGGATTAAAGTTATACACTCCATCCTAATAGAAGGATACATGCATAACCCTAATCACAAAGCCTTAAAACCTTTAAGGTTTAGTCCTTGAATAAGAGATGGGAAGAGAAGACTCAAAGATGACACAAAGGTAAAACTAATGGGGTACTAATCAAACCCTAATTGTGATCATGCTTAGGTGTTCCTAGGGTTTATGAAGCTTGCAAGAAGATCTTTAGAGAAGCCACCAATGGAAGAAATAGAATGGAAGGAAAAGAAGCAGCAAGAAGCAAGACAACTTACTCCACTTAAGAAGATAAGTTGCTTGAAGAAAGAAAGAGGGGAAAGAGCATGAATGAGCAAGCTCACTCTAATACAAAAGTAAAATGCAGCAATGAATGCATAAAAGGGATGAGAAGAGATTATGAGAAGTGAAGGCTAATTCACTTCTCAAACACTTACCACCTGAAAAGTTAGCAACAAAAAATGAAATGAAATGAAAATGAGATGAAATGCAAAGATGAAAACTAAAGTCAGAAGCATAATCATGATGCAAATGATGCTATGGGATGATGCAAAAGCATACCAAGAGATGTGGATGATCATACAAGTAATGAAGATGCAAATGAGACATGAAAGGAAGCAAGAAAGTTCATGAAAACTTATGAAATGCAATGGATGCATAACATGGAAAATGGATGATGAAATGATCAAACATGATTCTAATGTGTCCTAAGATGTCTTATATGTCATGTGGATGCACAAAATGTCATGGCAAGTTCATGTATGCAAGCATATGAGGAATGAATGCAAATGAAGGCAAAGATTAGGGTTTATGTACAAGATGCAATGCAAAATTCAAAATCAGAAGCAAAACATGAGATAAAAAATGAAAATGGGATCAAAGGGACCCTAAACCTATACAAGTTCACTGCCCAAAGGGGAAGGTCAGAAGCTAAACCCTAAAGGACTTATGATTTTTCCTAAATTTCTAGGGTTTTAAGGGTGATCCTAAAGGGAAAATGCCAAACAAATTGAAAATGCAAGATAAAAATGAAACAGAAATGTTTTTAGAAGCTTGAAAGTATGTAGAACACAATGCAAAAATAACCATTCACAAAATCAACTTGGATCAAAAGTTATGAATTTTTAAAGTTAGGGTTAAAAATAATCAAATTAAAGAACCCTAATTCAAATGGAAATTGGCAAAGTATGATCAAAACCAAAAAGAAATTTGCTTTGTGAGTTTTTAAATGTTTCTAAATGTTTTAAAATGCTCTCTGAATTTTTTTGTGATTTTTAAATACCTAAATGTATTTTTAATTAATTAATTCCCATTAACTAATTAAAAATAAGCATTTAAATGATTTAAAAATAATTTTTAATGCAAAAAATAAAACAAAAATTGTTTTCAGAATAAGAAAAATATTTAAAGTCATGATGCAAAAAATAAATTTTTTTGAAAGCTTCTAGCTATTTTAAATAAAATGCACAAGGAAATGCAAAATAAAATGAAATAAATTCAATTTAAATGAGAAGTCAACAGATCCAATGGCCATGGTTTAAACTGGGGACGCGAGAATTGACTGGCGCCTTATCCTGTGGTCCAAATTCAAACTGAGCTAATCCTATTTAATTAAATAAATAATCCTTATTAATTACTAATGGTGTAATCCTGACCACTCAACACGCGCGGGAAGCCCAGATCAAAGGGCTCAGATTCAAACTTTGATAAACACGTGATTAAACCTAATTGTGCCTTAACCACTCTCAGGTGACCGGAACAGTGTTCCGGTCATCTTCTCTGGCCATCCTCTCTTTCTAACTCACTCAAATCGTAAAATTAAACCACCAAACTCTCCAGAAATGATCCCCACCCCATTCTAAATAAGAATCAACCATCAAACAACATTTATTTCACATGAACACACAGATTCGAAGCAAAACGGAAAATTGTTCAGAAAATTCAGAAGCTTCATACATGCTTAAAACTTAATCATTTTCAAAACCAAAAGGTGCAGTGTGATCAGTGAAGCATGGAGAACAATCTAAGAACCTGAAAAATCATTTCTGGAAAATTTGTTCTTGATGTTACCTGAAATGGAGCTTTCGAAAATGGCACTGTCTGGACCTTTCCTTTGTGCTTTTATCCTTCTTTTGACTCCCCCTTGCTTCTGGGATGATTGGGTGAAGCTTTTGTGGGCTGTTTTGGAAGTTTGCTGAAGTTCAGTTCAAGGAGGGTGAAAATCGTATTTTTAATATGGGGTATTTAAAGGCAAAATGAAGGGTGGGAAATGATCAGTGATGAGTGTGGAGTTGAATGGTGGAAAAAGTTTGAAGTTTTGTTGGCTGAGCTATGAGTTTCGAAGAGAAATGAAAAAGGTGAAGTTTTGATGAATGCTGAGTTATGGGAGGATTCAGGTTGTGTTGTTGTATGAAATGGCTTGCTTGAGGTCCACATAACATGTTCTGATTGGGCAGAGAGTTGTTGTGGAGCAGTGTGATTGGTATGGTTCATTTTGCAAAAAGTCAACAAAGTTGTCCTTGGAGGTATGGGCTCATGGCAGGCCAAGGACAAGGGCATGTCCTGCGCAGCTGGCTTTAGGGAGGTCCATGGAATTCAGATTGAGGCAAGATATCAAGTGGAATGAAGTTTGTGGGTGGTTTTGCAATTTGTGAAGGTTTTGGCCCCTTTTGAAATACTTGATGATCAAGGCATGAAACTTGGGATTTCTTTGGGCAAATCTAAATTATAGGTCATGTATGATGTTTGTGTAATGGTTAGAAGTCCCTTTGAGGTCACAAATTGGTTTGCCAAGAGTTTTTGCAAGTTTCCCTCTTTGGTGCATAAGTGAAATTTTGTGATTTTTCCCAACTTTGCAAGGCCATAACTTGAGTTCTATGATGAATTAGATCAAGTTCTTGTACTTTTTGAAAAGGGAATGATCCAATCTACAACTTTCATGACCAAGAATTTTTCATTTGAAGCATTTTTGAATATCAAATAGGAGGTTGAAAAACTTTCCCAAAATGGCAAGTTTGCATTACAAGTCACTTTCCCAAAATGGCAACTTTGCAAATGGCTTGAAATTTTTCAATTTGGTGAACTTCTAACCTCTTATAAGATCAAATAAAGATCAAATACACCGAAAATGATGGAGAAGACCCTCTGGTTGGATGATTGGGGGCCTCAGATGCCCTGATTTTGCACTGACTTGTTCAAGAAGTCATTTATTGGTCAGATGCCTTCCCCATTGAATTTGTTCATGAAAATTGGTATGCATGATCCTCATATCATATAGAGACCAATAGAAACAAGAATGACCAAAAAATTTGGAGTTATGGCCTTTGAAACCAAAACCCTAATTTTAGGTCATCTGTGCAGTTAAGCTTGGCTCTGCTTCCATGCCTTTCTCAGTTCTTGTGATTTTCTGACTTTCTTGATCTTGGGAGGATATAATATGATGCTTAAACATACATGGACCCTCTTGAGATGGTTGGAGACCCTTGGGGTGGCTCATATAGCTCAGGGATTGCTCATACCACAAACCCTAGATGCAGATGACTTTGAAACAATGCAGTGAAGCAAAAATGCAATATGAGATGATATGATTGAACTTATGCAAATGAAAAGAATCACAAGATATGGTGAAATGGGTGAGGGAAAATTTTGGGTGTTTACAGCTGCCTCTATTCAAACATGAGTTAGCTATGCAGGATGTAAGCAGCGGCTTAACAGGCGAATAAGATAACTTGTGGTTGAATATCAAAGCTAGTCCAAAATTTGCACTCACTGAATGAAGAAGAAAAGGGATATAGATTGTAAAAGGAAAATACAGTATGATTATAAAGTGCGGGCGACGAAGGACGACCGTCGGGCAGGGGACGACTGTTGGGGATGAAGCAATGACGGGGACGGCCGACATGCTGGGGAAATGATGAGATTATGATGGGGACGACCATCAAATACAGTAACAAGGCCATCGAGTTGAAGAAATAAATGATGAGGGACGGTCATCAAAGGTGAAGGACGATCACCTAGCAGGGGACGGCTGCTTTGTTGGGGATAAGGATGAGGGACGGTCATCCAAGGTGAAGGACGATCACCTGGCAGGGTATGGCTGCCGGAAGTATCATGACATAGGACGAATGTCAGATAGAAAGAGTCGACGATGGGGACGACCATCGGCTAAGCATGATGAAGGACGATCATCAAGAGGTGAATGACGATCACCTAGCAGGGTGCGGCTGCTCTCGGGGTTTATCATGACATAGGACGAATGTCAGATAACAAGATCAACGATGGGGACGACCATCAGACAAAATGATGAAGGACGATCATCAAGAGGTGAAGGACGATCACCTAGCAGGGGACGGCTGCTAAAAATATCACAACATAGGGCGAATGTCGGATAGGGAAGGGTTCCAATAATGGAGACTCCGCTGGGGATGATGAAGGACGATCATCAAAAGGTGAAGGACGATCACCTGGCAGGGTACGGCTGCCGGAAGTATCATGACATAGGACAAATGTCAGATAGAAATGGAATCATTTATTGGGATTCGCTGGGGACTTTTCTGGGGAAGGGTAGACACAGACGAGTGTCTAAATTCAAGAAAGAGAAGGTATAAGTGTTTGACACTGTATATAGATTAAAGATGCGGACGAGCATCTTTAAAACTACGATACGGACGAGTATCAGTAGAAACAAACGCTGACGCATGTTCAGAGATGATGGTACGGACGAGTACCAACTGGTTAACAAAGAACACGGACGAATGTTGAATCTGAGGAGAGATACGTAGTGTATACGAGATACAGACGAGTATCTGTATGAGTAAAAAAGTATGAGTGAGACACAGACTAGTGTTCAACTTACTGGGAAGAGTATGATACATACGAGTACCATAAGAGGAAGTGTGTAAGTTATGAACTTGTGGGTGTAAAAGATATTCTGAAGATCTGTGGGGATAAGATGACACAGATGGGTGTCGAAAGAAGTGTGTTAAAAACAAGTGTTTTGCTTACAATGAGTGTTTAGGCAACCATGCTGGGGAATGGTGACACGGACGAGTGTCCAAAGAGTGTATAGATATCTGTTTGTGGTTTATATCTGCAGGGGAGTGATACGATACAGACGAGTATCGGAAAAAGTATATATGTGTATTAGTGAGTGCAAAAGGGGTGCCTAGGCTTTCCGCTGTGACTGTGAGTCTTTGTATATACATACATTGCTGATGGAATGTTGGTGCACACAAATGTTTGATTCGAAGCATGGCTTATGATTATGCAGTATGTTTGATTTTTGCCGTAATGCTTTGTATTAGACAGAATGCTACTATCTGAGGGAAAATATGATACGAATGCTATGATTATGCAAAAGATACCAATCCGGGATTCGGATCCTGTTGCGGTGAAGATCTCTGACTGATCTGCTTTGAAAGAAACATCCCAGCTGGGGAAAAGATCATTGGTAGATCCGATAAGATGTATGACTGCTTGGGAAAACAGGTCGCTGATAGACCTATCTTAATGATGAGGGTCCTAGCTGGGGTCTGCGGAAGCTTTCGTCACTTTGTTGTGAGATCTTCAGACATTGCTCTTCTGGATAGAAGTTGAGACTCTACGGGGAGATGATTCCCTGCCTTAACACTTGGCTGGGGAGGAATGATCACTGAACGATATTCCTAGAGATTTCTGTAGAGGATCCTGCTGAGGATGATGAAATTTGCTGGGGAAAGGAGCCCCTTCTGATGCTGTTCTGTTTGGGGAGGAGCTTTCATGCCCCATGTTGCGCTTTGAATACCTGCAATCTTGTTATGACAAAGAAACGTACAAGTACCCCGAGGTGTCCCTTACTGGATTCCATTATAGGAATTTAGACACTCCTAGGAGTAAGAAATATATTTCCTGCAAGCATGTAATTTAGAAAAGACGCATCTGTATTTATGCAACCATTATATTAAGGACATCAGACATTTTTGCAAATAAAAAATGTACGTGACAAAGTGTAACTAAAAATCTGATTTTATTAATTTGTGTGCCCTGAATTGGCAAGTACAGTTAAAGAAACAGATCCCCTGAAATGAGGAGATTGTTACAAAATTGAGAAACAAAGAGGTGCTGGCAATGTTGACGACGCTTCAGTGAGCTTCCCTTTTGCTATGACTCGTATGACATTGACGTTTTTCTCATCCTGTTTTTTGAAGGAGTCTGATTCTGACCGATGCTCGAACCTTTCGAAGTTTGCCATGCTGTAAGTGATACAGACGAATTCAGAATGCAATTGTTCGCTTATTCCCTTATTTTGCGTGGATCGCCCTTTCGGGTTTTCAATCCACCGGGATACCCATTTTTGCCTGAGCTGTCCAATGCGGCTTTTCAACTCAGCGGGTGTACATTTTTTTATTTATTTTCCCTTATTTTTGCCCGAGTCTTTTATTCTGTTTTTGACTCGCCGGGATGCCCTATTTTTGCCTGGACTTACATTCTGTTTCTATGTCTAGCGGGTCATTTTATGCGAAGTATTTTTTAACTACATCTGAATTCACAGGGGACAGGAAGTCTTCACCATCCATAGTACTGAGCATCAGTGCTCCACCAGAGAAAACTTTCTTTACTATGAATGGACCATCGTAATTCGGAGTCCACTTGCCGCTGTGGTCTGTATGAGGAGGAAGGAGTCTTTTCAGCACAAGATCTCCCACTTGGTATTCCCGAAGCCTGACTTTCTGATCGAAGGCTTTCTTCATTCTTTTCTGATATAACTGCCCATGACAGATTGCAACTAATCTTTTCTCTTCAATCAGATTCAGTTGTTCGTTTCGGGATCGGACCCACTCTGCTTCATTCAGTTTAACATCCATTAGTACCCGCAAGGAGGGTAATTCAACTTCAACAGGTAGGACTTCCTCCATACCATAAACAAGCTGATACGGTGTTGCCCCAGTGGATGTTCTGATTGACGTACGGTACCCATGCAAGGCAAATGGTAGCATTTCATGCCAGTATTTATAGGTGACCACCATTTTCTGCACAATCTTCTTGATATTCTTGTTAGCTGCCTCTACAACGCCATTCATCTTTGGTCTGTAAGGAGAAGAATTGTGGTGTTGGATCTTGAAGTCCTGGCATAACTCTGCCATCATTTTGTTGTTTAAGTTGGAACCATTATCAGTAATGATTCGCTCGGGCACTCAATACCGACAGATGATGTCTCTCTTCAGGAATCGGGCTACCACT
This sequence comes from Lathyrus aphaca, assembly GCA_963966055.1. Lineage (NCBI taxonomy): Eukaryota > Viridiplantae > Streptophyta > Magnoliopsida > Fabales > Fabaceae > Lathyrus > Lathyrus aphaca. The sequence goes on from OZ014520.1 coordinate 512,233,781, forward strand.
TGTCTGGTGACATTGGCATAGGAAGCTGCTTCAACCCACTTGGTAAAATAATCAATGGCAACCAGGATGAATCTGTGGCCATTTGAAGTAGTCGGTTCAATCTTCCCACTCATAGCAATGCCCCACATGGCAAAAGGCCAGGGTGAAGACATCACATTCAAAGGATTCGGAGGCACATGCACTTTATCTGCATAAATCTGGCATTAATGGAATTTCCTGGCATAAGCACAACAGTCTGCATCCATTGTGATCCAATAATAGCCTGATCTTAACAATTTTTTAGCCATAGCATGCCCTCCAGCATGGGTACCAAAAGATCCTTCGTGCACCTCGTGCATCAGCAAGTCTGCTTCCGCCTTATCAACACATCTGAGAAGTATCATATCAAAGTTTCTCTTGTACAAGGAACCATCAGCATTCAGGAAGAAACTACCAGCTAGCCTTCTTAATGTCTTATTATCATTGGAAGATGCCCCAGGTGGGTATGTTTGATCCTCCAAGAATCATTTGATGTCATGGAACCAAGGCTTATCATCTTTAGCAAGGTCTGCTGAGAATACATATGCTGGCCTATCAAGTCTGGATACTAAAATCCGAGGCACAAAGTTGGCAGCTTGAACTTTGATCATGGATGAAATTGTAGCCATAGCATCTGCAAACTGATTTTCGTCTCGAGGGATATACTCAAGTTTGACTGTAGTGAAGAAGGTCAGTAATCTCCTTGTATAATCCCGGTAAGGTATCAGATGCTCCCGGTGAGTGTACCATTTGTCGTTGGTTTGATTGATTACCAGAGCTGAATCTCCGAATACTGTCAAAGTCTTGATCCTGAGGTCAATGGCTTCCTCAAGACCCATAATACAAGCTTTGTATTCAGCGTCGTTGTTAGTGTAGTTAAAAGTGAGTTTTGCCGAGAAAGGCATGTGAACTCCCTTAGGTGTAATGAGTACTGCACCAACACCACGACCATTCATATTAACAGCCCCATCAAACATCATAGTCCATTCTTCTTCTGGGTCAGGCCCTTTAGTGTGAATAGGCTCTTCATGATCTTTTGCTTTTATGAACATGATGTCTTCATCAGGGAAGTCAAATCTCATTGGCTGGTAATCATCAATGGGTTGCTCAGCAAGATAATTAGACAACACACTGCCTTTGATGGCTTTCTGAGATGTGTACTGAATGTCATATTCTGTGAGAATCATTTGCCATCTTGCAACCCGTCCGGTAAGTGCTAGCTTCTCAAATATATACTTGACTGGGTCCATCTTTGAGATTAATAAGGTAGTGTGGGTCAACATATACTGTCTCAGTCGGCGAGCAGCCCACGCTAAAGCACATCAAGTTTTCTCGAGCAGTGAATAGCGTTGTTCACAGTCGGTAAACGTTTTGCTTAGGTAGTATATTGCATACTCTTTTCGACCAGACTCGTCATGTTGACCCAGCACACACCCCATTGACTCTTCTAATACTGTCAAGTACATTATTAGAGGTCTTCCTTCAACTGGAGGCATAAGGATTGGAGGCTCTTGTAGGTATTCCTTGATTTTGTCAAAAGCCCTCTGGCAGTCTTCATTCCACCCGACCGTTTGTTCTTTTCTTAACAACTTGAACAAAGGCTCACAGGTTGCTGTAAGGTGAGATATGAACCGTGAAATGTAGTTCAATCTACCCAGGAACCCCCGTACTTCTTTTTCAGTCCTCGGTGCAAGCATTTCTTTAATGGATTTGACTTTGTCAGGGTCAACTTCAATCCCTTTCTCACTTACGATAAATCCCAGCAGCTTACCGGATCGTACCCTAAATGTGCATTTGTTGGGGTTTAACTTCAATTGGTACCTCCTCAGACGCTTGAATAGCTTCAATAGATTCACCAGGTGGTCTTCTTCTGTGAGGGACTTGGCAATCATGTCATCCACATAACATTCAATTTCTTTGTGGATCATGTCATGGAATAATGTTACCATAGCCTCTTGATAAGTGGCACCAGCATTCTTCAGTCCGAATGGCATTACCTTATAACAGAATGTGCCCCAGGGTGTGATGAAAGTTGTCTTCCCCATGTCTTCAGGTGAAATCTTGATCTGATTATATCCTGAAAATCCATCCATGAAGGAAAACACTGAGAACTGAGCCGTGTTGTCGACCAATACATCAATGTGAGGTAATGAGAAATCATCTTTCGGGCTGACTCTGTTCAGGTCCCGGTAATCCACACACATCCTCACCTTGCCATACTTCTTAGGCACAGGTACAATGTTAGCAACCCACGGCGGGTAACTGGTTACAGCAAGGAAACCGGCGTCCCACTATTTCTGTACCTCTTCTTTTATCTTCATTGCCATATCCGGGCGAGTACGACGCAGTTTCTGTTTTACTGGCGGACAATCTTCTTTCAGAGGCAGTTTGTGCATAACAATGTCGGTGTCCAACCCTGACATATCCTGATAAGACCAAGCAAAAACATCCACATACTCCCGAAGCATGTCAATAAGTTGCTCTTTTACTGAATCTTGCAGACAGGCCCCGATTTTCACTTCTTTCAAGTCTTCTTCTGTACCAAGATTAACCGTTTCAACCTCCTCCTGATGAGGAGTTATAACCTTCTCCTCTTGTCTTAAAAACCTGGCTAGTTCTTCAGGTAGCTCATAATCTTCTTCAACCCCTTCATTGGCTTGATTAATCAGATTGTCAAATTCATACGAAGTCATAGCGGTGTTGTTGTCGGTGCAGTCTGGAGGGCACTCTCTCCAAGGGTTTAGATTTGTTCATTTTAGTGATCAATTTTATCTTACTTGGAAAAAGTGAAAATGAAGTTATTATTTTGAAAAACATTGCCATTTTATTTTTGTACAAAAAATGAAAAATGAAAAACAGTGAGCGGAAAAGAAAAGACTCATTTGCAAAAGATGTCCTGATATTCATTAATTGATCGTTTGCACAAAATACAAGATGGCCCTATTACAAAATGAGCCCTGGCATCTTGGGCAAGATGCAGGACTTGATGCATGCTTTAAAGACAAGAAATAATAATTACTCTGCAGGAGTAACTCTTATAATTTCCTGGGAAGACCAGTTTGAGACGCGGTTCCCCGGGATCCTTGGACGTATCCAACCTTCCAGGTTGCGCTCGTCTTCTGACTCGTCTTCCAAACTGTTCACAGCATCTGGGGTGAGCATCCCCCTGCTGACAAACTTCGGCTCTATTGCAGCTTCTGGTTGATCTTGTTGAGTTGGTCTGTAACCCAACCCGAATCGGTCTTCTTTCTTTTCAACTGGCAGCAGCTTGCCCCAGCCTCGAGCGGTACCTTCCTCAACAACCTTCCGGGCTTGTTGATATGATGTGATGGAGGTCCCAGACACAGCAGATGCTTCATTGATATTAAGGGCTTCAAACCCTTGACTCATGGTCTCATGGATCTCCCCATCCATTTCAATGTATTTGAAAGTAGCCAGCTGGCTAACGAAGATATCCTCTTCCCCACAAATGGTAATGACTTGGCCCTCCCACTCAAATTTTAACTTCTGGTGAAGGGTTGACGTCACGGCGCCAGCGGCGTGTATCCATGGTCTACCCAATAGACAGCTGTAGGCAGGCTGTATATCCATCACAAAGAAGGTCGTTTTGAAAACTTGTGGGCCAATCATTATTGGCAACTCTATCTCCCCCAGAACTGATCTCTCAGAACCATCAAAGGCTCTCACTGCCAATTTGCTTGGACGTAGTGTCAATCCATCATACTCCAGCTTCACAAGGGCTTTCTTGGGTAAGACATTGAGTGATGACCATGTTTCCACCAATACGTGAGAAAGAACTGCACCCTTACACTCCAAGGTAATGTGCAAAGCCTTGTTGTGATTGTGACCTTCCGTTGTCAGATCAGCATTAGTAAATCCTAGTCCATGACTAGCGTTGACATTTCCAACCACAGCCTCTAACTGATTGACAGTAATCTCTTCCGACACATAAGCTGCGTGCAGGACTTTTAATAGTGCGTTCCGATGAGCCTCGGAGCACATTAGCAATGATAGTATGGAGATTTTGGAAGGTGTCTGGTGAAGTTGGTCCACCACCTTATAATCACTCTTTTTGATTATCCGCATGAATTCATCAACCTCTTGATCAAAAGGAGTCTTCAAAGTTTCTTTAGCAACTGGTTCTTCTTGCACCACGTTCTTCCCTTTTGCCTTAGCAGCAGCTTCAGCTTCAGCAATGGGTCTTGGTATTTATGAGGCAAAGAGACGTCTGCTTCTAGTGAAGCCTCCGCCTCCCCCCACATTGTCTATCTGAGGTGAAGAAGTTGATGACTCTAAAGTGATTTTCTGCCCCTCGCAGTATAGATCTGAGCCATAATGCCAAGGGATGGCATTATTGCTTTCGTAAGGGACTGGCCCAGGCACTGTGATAGCGACCGGACTAATAGCAGCTGCAGAGGGGACCACAATGGTGTGTGGATCATAATATATGGTAACTGGAGTTCTGACAGGAGTAGCATTTTGTTGTGAGTTGTTGGAAGGAACATTTGCGGGATCGTAGTATATCGTAACCGTTGAGACGCTTTCATTAACTGTTGCTGATGTTGTAGACGGTACGGGTGTTGAAGTTGTAGCAGGAACTGATGGAGCAATGGGTGTTGTCGTTGTAGAAGGAATTGTGACTGAACTTGTATCCGTTGAAGTGATTGATTGAGTAATTGTTGGAGTTGTAGCAGAATCTGTTGGAACAATGGTTGCTGACGTTGTAGGAGTATCTGTGATTGTTGATGAAGGAATTGTTGGAGTTGTAGTCATTGTTGTTGTAATATGAAGTGTGCCATCTCTAATGAGGCTGTCTATGTCGTTTCTTAGTCTCTCACATCCATTAACGGCAATATTGCAATATCCACAGCCGACCTCACATCCGGGGAACACTTGGTATTCCAATAGTTGAGCTTTGATTTCAACCAAGGGTGTTCGGATTTGTGCAACACTGTTAATTAATGTGGATGGTTTGCCTTCCTCAATAGCATTAATCCTAGGCCCGTTGTGACTAGGTATTGAATTTCTTGTAACATTCGGAGGAGGTGCAAAATTGGAAGCTTTTGAGTCCACCATATCCTGGACTTTCATCTGTAGGGCCTTGCACTTTTCAGTATTATGCCCCGGTGTGTTTGAGTGGAATGCACACCTGGAATTTACATCATAGTTCTTTGGCATATTAAGAGGATCTGGAGGTGCCAACGTCCTTAACTCAACTAGGTTGAGCTTTAGGAGTTGTGGCAAGAGTGTAGCATACGGCATTGGGATTGGGTCAATTACCCTATTTGCTTGTGATGGCCTCTATTGGAAGGGACGCTGCTGTTGGTTGCTATTGCTGTTGTTGTACGACCTTTGTTGCGGATAATGAGCTTGTTGTTGATACTGTGGTTGTTGTTGTTGAGGATATGATGATTGTTGTGGAATTGGAGCTGGGATGGTAACAACTGCTACTGACCGGTGAGCATATTGAGGCCTGCCCATGCTTGTATGAATAGAATTTGTTTCACCTGCCCTTCGGGGTCCCGCAAAAGGTTTTCTGGGATTGCTGAAGGAACTTGCACCACTGTCGGAGATTTTGCCCATCTTTAAGAGACTTTCAATCCTCTCACCAGCTATGACCACATCAGCAAAACTGGTAGAGGAGAAAGCAGCCAGTCTATCAATATAAGTCCCTTGCAATGTGTTCATGAACATGTCAGCCATTTCCCTTTCTGACATGGGTGGTTGGACAGCAGCAGCAAGCTGTCTCCACCTTTGAGCATAATCCCGGAAGCTCTCTCTAGAAGAATGAGACATGCCCATTAGAAGAGTTCTATTGGGAGCCATGTCCAGGTTATACTGATATTGACGGATGAAAGCCTCGGCCAAATCCTTCCAGCATCTTATGGTGGCCCTAGACAAATGCGAATACCATTCTCTCGAAGCTCTAGTCAGACTGTCCTCAAAGTATAACATCCATAACTTTTCATCCATGGTATAAGCTTTGAGCCTTCCCAAGAAAGAATGTAGATGAGTGCGAGGACAAGAGGTACCATTGTACTTTTCAAAGCATGGGGGTTTAAATTTGTGGGGAATTCTCACCCCATCCACTAATCCCATATCCATCACATCGAAGCCCAAAGAATTCTGAGATTCTAAAGATCTTAGCTTTTCAGCAATCTCGTCCAATCTTCTGTCGTATACCTCATCTCCAGCCCCAATGACAGTAAACTGTTCTCCCTGGGGATCCTCCTGCAGGATTTGGCCCCCAGTAGCATTACCTTGACCATTTCTTGGGATGTTAACTTCTGGATTTAGGTGAGGTCCATACTCCAGTAGGTCAATACGAGGCGGACCCCGTTCATTGTTGCTAGTTCCCCCTGTTCCAAGATGAGGTTCCTCAGGAGTTTGTCTTTCCAACAACTCTCTTAACCTTTCTTGACTCTGGGCCAAGCCAGTCATCACTGCCATAAACTGAGACATCTGATTTCTCATCTCTACTCTCTCATTGGCCATCTGATTTCTGACCTCAGTCAGATCCTGCTGTACTTGTTCCATTTGAATGCTAGGAAGATTGCTAGGAAGATTGTTACGAGTCGGGTACCAGTGCGTGCGGTTGACAGGGAACACTCGGCGACGAGCAATGTTTCCTGAGATCACAACAAAGTTAGAGACAAAAATAATAACAAAACCTACAAAACAAGCAAAGTTAGTATGCAATGCAGTATGCTTATTTGTTTTCCAAGGTATCCGGTTTGGTTCTTGGTTTTGACCTTTCCAGACCTCGAGGAAGAAGTGTGATGCTGTTGAGAGAAAAGCCCAAATGAAAACAAACTAAAATATATTACAAATGGTGAATAATACATAGTTTGTTTTACAATACATGCCCCTGGAGGGTCAAACTACAACAAAAGGAAAAGTACATCAAATGGAAACAAACAACAAGCAAAGAATCAGACATCCAGTCCAAACTCATCCTCTCTGACCTCCTTCAGGAGTGCCTCAGTCACTGGACCAGCTGGGTGCTCTGTAATGGTCCTAATGAGGAGGTTCCTAGTAGCAATGGCAGTAGTCATCTTCTTATGCCTGTTCTGGTCTTTTGATCTCTTCAATCCTACTCTGAGCTTCAACTCTGATATCTCTTTCTATGCAGCCAACAGAGCTTCCTGCTGTTTCTTCTCATTGGCCTCTAGCTGTTCAATCTTGGCTTGAGTCTTCTGGTCTTCTTGTGTATGGGCTTCGGTGATCCCGACCCACCAAGCCTGGCTCTCTTGTAGGTAATGCTCAGCCCTAGCTTTCTGAATCTTGGCCTCCTTGCAGGCATTCTTCAATATCTGTTCCCCAGCCCTTGCTTTCCTTATGTAGTCTTCTGTCTATTCAATTTTTGCAAGATGCTCAACCCTGAGTTTTTCCAATCTCTCAATGTCCAGACGACCATCACTTCTTTCCCAAAGAGTTTTCTTCAAGGCCTGAGATAGCTGCTCATTCCTTTCCTTCAACTTTTCAAATTCCTCCAGGCTAACTGTTGCTGCAGGCTGTACTGTAGATGGCCCAGGTATATCTTCCAAGGTGAAAGGCATTCTGGTAATCTGAGCTCTAGTACGGGACCAGTCTGAGTACTGAGCTGAAGAAACATTGTTACATCTTCCAAGAATAGCTACCCCTTTTGTCTGGATGTTGTCCCAAGCCCAGGATGCTTGTCTGACAACAGCTGAATTAGGTTGTACTTCACAAAATAGGGTCTCAGCTAAATCCTGTCCTCTGGGAGGGTGAACCAAGGCATAACCCAGTTGTCTCTTAAACAGTAAAGGATTGTAGTTGATGCAACCTTCACTCCTATCAGAGGCACATTTGGGTATTGTCCACAGCTGGTGATAATGTCCTTGCCTTTGGTGCTCTAGGTGCACCATCTGATATCATCTGAAGTCAAGGCAATGAAACTCTTGGCCCAATTCTTCTACTGGTGTGGATTCAAGAAAGTATCTGACTTAGGCAGGTGTCTGAGAAGCCAGGTGTAAAACAAGGGAGCACAACATCTTACTAACTTCCCCCCTTGTTTCTCATTCCTCTGATGGATGGAATAGTAGAAATCTCCTAGCAGTGTAGGTACTGGGTTCATCAGAAGAAACAGATGGATAGCATTCTTGCTGACAAATTTTGGCTCATCTGCAAACAGTATAGCCTCATATATGCTGAGGGCTAACAGTGCACAGACTGCTCTCCACTCTCCTAATGAAGCTTTCAGGATGGCCTGGGAGATCAAGAAGTCCAAATGTAAACCAGGAATCCCAGCTTTTGTTGTCATACTTTGCTCAATAAGGGCAGGCTCCAAGTACAGTGCCCTTGCTATCTCTTCATTTCTGGGAGCAGTCAACTCTGGGTTGAAAGGGATTCAACCTCTGATAGGTACTCCAATCAATGAAGAAAACTCTTCCAGTAGAGGCCCTAGCTGAAATTCTGGAAAGGTGAAACATCTCAATGGAGGGTCATAAAACTGCAAGCATGTGTGGATCATGCTCCTCCGAGAAGGGTCAAGGTCCATAACCATGTCCAGGATACCTCCATAGTGCTCTCTAAACAGTGGGATGTAGTCAGGAGTGATAAGTGACTAGACCTGCCTGATACCAGTCAACACAGGCTCAAAAAAGTGGTAGGATATGTTGCTCTTCCTAGGAGTAGTCACGAGTGCTGCTGAAGAAGCTGAAGATAAGTGCTGATGAAGATCACAGACTGAGATGCTGAAGGTGGACCACTGGTGAACTGATGCTGGTGAGGATGGAGATAACTGAAGCAGACAACTGATGAAGACAGCTGAAGCAGAGGCCTATGCAGAAGAAGAGGTCAAAACCAAAACCAAGATACAATGAAATGGATACCCTGAAAAGCAAATAAACAAATGTTAAATGATGCAATGATGATATATGCAAATGATATGCAAGGGTTTGTGATCAAGCTGGATCTGATTATCTGTCCTGATATAAGGCCCATGTATGTTCAAAAGTCCAGATGGAGGCTCAGAAATCCAGTAACCAGGGTGGGGGACTCAAATAAAGAGTCACATGTCCAGGGTTAATCACAAGAACTGTCCAAAGTGAAGTATTCTTAAACAATACAGTAACAGGGTATGATGTGGCCAAGGGTACCTGCAAACCTGTAAATAGCCCAACCCCCTCACAGGTAGTGTTCTAGAACAAGGATCCTCATACTTGGTTCAGTTATGAGAAGTGTAAACACTTCTAACCCGGAGGTACAATGTTTACAATAACCATAAAAGATCCTCCTCTAATTCACCCCAGATTCTGAAGGTCAAAGTAAAGGTCATTCAGACTTAGCAGGCTTCCCAGATATCCCTAGCACTACAGGAAATCTGTAGCACAAAGTTCTCAAGAAGAAACCCACATCTGAACCGTGTTTCATATTCCCGCACCAGACCGAAATGGAATGGGAAAGAACGTGAACCACTCTAGCCTAGGTGTCACTTATGTCCCAGATATAGGACCTCAAACTCTCAATGGAACCCCACCCACCAAAACAGCAAACCAGATCCAGCAAATGACAGTATGAAATATGCATAACTTTAAAGAAAGCAATAAATAAAGGTGTACATAAAGAAGTAAATAAAGCAAAATAAATAAACACACATAGCACATAACACCCCAGTAAACACATATCAAACAAGCGCTAGGAGGAACCCACAAAAAGAACCATAAGCCCTGGTTTCAGTATAAGGATCCCCAGCAGAGTCGCCAAGCTGTCGCTCCCACCAAATGATACCTGGTCAAGAGGGGTACTGTTGCACCCCAAAATTTGCCCTCACAATACAAGACTTTGTGTGCTAAGAAGGTTCACAAGGTTCACAAGGTTCACAATGCTTTCAAGACCTTTCATGAGGTTCATGAAGTTTACAAGTCACTTTATGAGGTTCACAAGGTTCACAAGATTCACAATGCTTTCAAGACCTTTCAGGAGGTTCATGAAGTCTACAAGTCACTTTATGAGGTTCACAAGATTCACAAGATTCACAATGCTTACAAAAACCTTTCATGAGGTTCATGAAGTCTACAAGTCACTTTATGAGGTTCACAAGGTTCACAAGACCTCCCATGAGGTTCACAAGGTTCACAAGACATCTTATGATGGTTCACAAGGTTCACAAAGTTCACAATTGGTCAGAAGAGTTGACAATTCCCTCAGACAATGCACCTCCTAAGCAGTGCATCCAAAACTAGGGTTTTGACTTTAAGCAGGCTAAATGAACTTCCAAGACTTCAAGTGAGCTTTATAACATCTTATATGTGTTTAAGTACCCCCATGACAAGTTTCAAGACTTTTCTCAAAGGTTTGCTCAGTCAAATGATCAGATACGTCAGAATCAGTCAAAGCAGTTAAAAAGTCAAACTGAGGTCAACTGTGGTCAAACCAAAGTCAAACTTCATGATTTTTTGCCAACATCAAGTATATGAAGTAAAATTCATCATTTGATCAAGGGTTGATCATGATTCATCAAGGAGATTTCAGATCATCAAGAATCAGGAGTTTCTAAATTAGGGTTTTCTTAGTGAAAGTCAACTGAACTTTGACCAGCCATAACTTTCACATACTTCATCACCAAGTCTCCATCCAAAGCTCATTTTGAAGGAAATTGAATTCTCTACAACTTTGTGTCTCACAAGCCAAGCCCAAAAATGCTTCATTTGGAAGATATGAGCTAAGACATTATAGGTCCTTTTGAAAGTCAACAAAAAGTCAACAACTTCAAAAGGGCATAACTTGAGATTGGTAAATGATATGGACATGAAACCAGTGGGGTTGTTTAGAGGACTCTTTAATCTTTCCAAAATGTCCAAGAACACCCTCATAGCATTAAAATTGAAGGATGTGTGCCCTTGCAAAGTTGGGAAATTTTGGGTTGGTTTATGATGAAAATGGAGGTCTAAAACCAATTTCTTCCAAATGGGCTTGCCAAATGATGACCCAATCCACACTATGACATCATGCACGACCCAAGTCAATAAAATCAGATTTTTTATTATTTCATTTTTATTTATTTTGATTTAATTCATTAAAAATCATTTTAAATAAAAATAAAATATAAAAGTCTAAGATTTAAATTGGTTTAAGCTTCTAGAAAATCATAAATGTGATTGGAATTGAAGTGGAAAGGAAATCATGAGGATTGGCATAAAATAGCAAGTGTTCATACAAGGATATTTGTTTTTAAGGCATAATATTTTTGAATCTTTTCATATCAAATCTTCTACACAATAACCTAATTTTTCAGCCTCATTTGATCATCCTATAAGTACATAGTGCAACCCTAACACAAGCCACAAATTTTAGCCTCCCCAAGAGTAAGTTTGCAAACCAAAAAATCCCTCACAAGTTCAAATTCGGTTTCAATCATACAAAGAATTTGAAGGTAATTTGAGCACATAGCAATGATCCTTGGACATCATTGAGTGTAAACCAATACCTATTTGCATCCAAAACACTCCATAATGCATAAACCGAATCATGTTTGTTCTTGAATATTAATTTTTCGATTCCACTAATTCAATGCGTTTTAATGAATTTTTCTTGTTTAATCATGTTTGTGATGTTGTATAGAGTGTTTCTGGACAGTTAAATCAAAGCTTCATGGCTTGAATCGCAAACGGCCATTGCTAGGGTTAGAGCTTCAAAATTGGGGGTTCATGGAATACCTAATATAAATAGATAATGAATTCATATTTGGACTGTAATCGTTGCATAGATCATGTTTGCAGATTCAATTTGACGAAATTTTACTTGTAGGATGATGTATAAGATTCGCAGGTTTAAAACGCATGAGAATTCGTAGGAATTTTCCCAGGAAAATTCGCAGGAAATCCTACGAATTCAAGGTTGAAGATGAAGTTCCCTGCGCGCGTTTTCCAGAATTTGAATTTTGTTTTAATATTTTATGAATTAATTTCTATTTTATTTCACAAGCGTATAGCTTGTCCCAGTGGTGAAACCAGCGCGTGTATTAGCAAAGGGCAGGGGTTCGAATCCTGGCTTTGTGCATTTTTTTCTTATTTTGTAGGTTAATCATGAAGCTTAATATATTATGCATTATTGCCATTCCAATATCAGATGCGCTCACCCAGCAGGATTGGTAACGTACTTGTGTGATACTGTGAAGGACCTGGGTTCGATTCCCCCCCAGGCCTTTTGCTTTTTCATTGTTTTTCTGATTTCCAGGACATAGAACAAAAACAATTTGGCCCACTCTTCCATCACCTGTGCGCTGGTGGCCTGGTGGTATGTGTGTTTGGATGAGGCCAAAGGTGCTGGGTTCAAACCCCAGCCAGGTAAGTTCTTTTTCTTCATTTTTTTGTTTATTATTATTTCTAATTAATATGTTTATAATATAATTAAATAAATTCTAAAAAAAAAGTATATATAATGTATATTATTATTTTCTCTATTATAATCTAAACTCATTTTTTTTTATTATTAAATATCATTAGAAAAATAATTTAATTTTGTATAATTAACAATTAATCCTAATTTATTTTCTAAAACATATAAAACCCTAATTTTCTTTTCTTCTTTTATATTATTATTTGTATTCATAATTTAATTAAAATATTTGATTTAATTTTTTATTAAATACATAAATTGTTTATAAACTTAAAATTTTGTATATAAATATGTGTAGAAATTAAAATGTCCAATTTATTTATAATATGAAAATATTTTCTAATTGTTTATAATTAATTATATATGTAAATAATTTCTTAAAATTGCAAATTTAATAATTTCTCATAATATGTTCATAATTAATTTTATAATTTATACTTAACTTAAAATTTTATAATTGTTCATATTTTTTATCATTAATTTTAAATAATTGTTTATATTAAAATCTAATCTTTTAATAATTATATTATTTCTTGCTTATTATTTTTAATTATGTTCTTAAAATTATTTTTTACTAACCCCCTTTGTTTTAAATTGTGATTATTATTATTATTTTCACTAACCTCTATTATAATTATTATTGCTTATTTTATTTTGCTTATTATTTTAAATTGCTTTTATTATTTTTTGTAATTGCTCCTTGGTGTAAATATTTATTTGTAATATTTAATTATTTATTTTTTATGCTATGGTTAGTAAATAGGGAGTGAAAACTATTTGTATTTAAAAATTGAATTTAGTTCATTCAAATTATAAGATAAATATACAATTAAACACTCACACACGTAAGTCGATCTTTGATCGCCATCTCACTTTCTAGGGTTGCCTCTCAATGTTGCCTAATTAAAAGGTCAAGTGGGGTGTATAAAGCAAAAGTCCCTTAAAAGAAAAGTCATCTAGTCCCTTCATAATCAAAGATCAAGTCCCTTAAATGGTTGCCTTCATAAAGATCTTGTCCCTTTCGAATAATGATGACAGTCCCTCCAAAATGCTTAATACACCCTACAGTTGCCTTCATTAAACAGATGTCCCTCACTTGTCCCTTACATCCAAGGTAATGACTACCTATTCCTTAATAATAGGGATAGTCTTACCATTTAAAGGATAAAGAACAGAAAGACTTAAACTTTAGGGTAGGTTCCTCATAGTTACTTGCTCACTACTTCAAAACAATTTCAAATACTTCACAAATTTCAAACAATTTTCAAACACAAGTTTTTTACGCATCCGTACATGGATCATTATCAAACTCTTATGAAAATTTCTATTCACACACTTCACATTTCAAAAACAATTCAAAGTGAGCTAAGTAACTAAGAGCCCATGGATAACCATGGATGTAAAGGGTGCTAACACCTTCCCTTTACATAACCTACCCCCCGGACCCAAAAATCTTTTAAAAGGTCTTTCCTGTTCTTTTATGCCTTTCCTTCGGATAAAATAAAAGTCGGTGGCGACTCTTGCTATCCGCAACATAACTAAAGTCAGTTCTCCCACCGTGTTACAGAACTGGCGACTCTGCTGGGGATTTAAATTAAAGAGGGGTACCCTTAGGAATTAGATCACTTTAAATTGTTTGCCTTGTTTGCTTTATGTTATCTTGTTGGGGTGCTCTTATGTGTGAAAGGTCCTAACCCGGATCTAGTGTACCATAGGTAAATGGCAATAGACCAAGGAAACTGTACGGCGTATATCGATATGGTTGATCTGGTGGCCATAGTTAGTGTGACTTCTTGGTTGGTACTTATGCCCCTTAAGTCAAGTTGAGGATAATATGAGGCTGCCATATGTTGTCAATGTACTAACTAACTTTTAGAACCCTAGTTATCCCATCTTGGCCTTTAGAAAAGTAGTGAGATAACCGGCTTTGGTGCAGACTGAAGTTGGTTGATACTCGATACTACACTCATTGAGATCCTAAACTTGGAGGGTTTTGGTTGGCAAGTAAGTTGCCTACTGAACAACCATCCTTGTGAAGGATCAATGATATTGAGATCCCTTAGAACCTGGTTACTTCATAGGACAGGATGAACCATCTAACTTCAGGGGAGGGTACTTACCTTAAACCTCATGCAAGCCTTTAAACCTAGGACTATGGTGTGACTTGTTTGTGTGTGCCACATGTTTTTGATTGAACATAACATCATGACATCATCATGCATCATAAGCATAGCATTTTCACTAACCATTTCAAGGACCAAAGGATTTATCTTTGTTCTTTGTTGCAGGTCATGGCTTCTGCTCGTAGAAACACCATCAGGATCAACTTTGTGGGCATACCTGCCAAGCTTAAAGAATTGGTTTCTCAAGTGTCTGATCACTCCCAGTTCATCAAGAGACATGGTCACCTATTGGATCTAGTCACTTCAGGGTTCAATGAAGACATGATGAGTGTTCTGTTTCAGATCTTTGACCCCAAGCACCATTGCTTCACATTCCCTGACTATCAGCTGGTTCCTACAATGGAAGAGTTCTCTAAACTTCTGGGTATACCTGTTCTTGATCAAAGACCCTTCACAGGCTTGGAGAAAGAGCTTAAACCAGAGAAGTATGACATTGTTCTAGAAACGAGAAGCGGAGTTAAGGGTATTCTTGCTAAAGTATTAATGGATAAAGCTCAAGTATTCTTGAAGGCCATGAGCTATGATGCTTTTGAGGAGATCTTAGCCTTGCTGATATATGGCTTAGTATTGTTCCCCAATCCAGATCAGTTCATAGACATTCATGCCATCAATATATTCCTGAGTCACAATCCAGTACCTACCTTACTTGGAGACATCCTGCATTCTCTTCACACCCGTACTACAAGGGCAAGAGGAACTTTGATGTGCTGCATACCTTTGCTTTCTAGGTGGTTTATTTCTCACCTTCCTTGCTCAGTAATGAAGAATGAGCAAGGGTTCAGATGGTCCAAGAGGATCATGTCACTTTCTCACTCAGATATCCATTGGTGCTCCAGATCTATGGAGAATGTCACCATCATTGACCGTTGTGGGGAGTTTCCTAATGTGCCACTTCTAGGCATAAGAGGAGGCATCACCTACAACCCCTCTCTAGCTTTACGACAGTTTGGTTACGCTTGGAGTGATGGTCCACATGACATGTTGATTCAGGGCATTGTGTTTGATTACGACAACGATCTTCAAGGTTACCGTCAGAGATTCATACGAGCATGGGGAAAAGTAAACAGGGTTGACAGCAAGACACTGGAGCCTAAGTACACTATTCCTATGGAAGCTTATCTCAGATGGGTGCGATCTCGTGCTCAGACTCTCATGATGCCATATCCTGCTATCCTGCCAGTTACCATGGAACCTGTTGCTGAAGGAGACACAGCTTATACCATCCTTCACCCAGACATGCCTACTGATATGGAAGACTTGCAGAGATCATGGATCCAACTGAAGGAGCAAAGGGATACTTTCGAGGCTCATTTCAAAGCAAGCCAAGAAAGAGTCCTAGAACTAACAAAGCAACTTCACGAGGAACGGAATCTCAACTCATACCTCAACACAAAGAGGAAACGTCCATGGGAGACTTAAAACCCCATCTTTTGTACTTATTTCATTTCATTTCTGTAAGCCCAAGAGGCAAAACAAATTTGTTACTAATAAAAGTTTACCTTAGTATTTGTTTAAGCAAATTTAAATCCTGCGGTCCTTGAAAACATTGCATATGCATTCCCATATCATTTCATTACATCACAAGTTTATAATTGTGCACAGGTTTCTCATCTTCTCGCTGTTTATTTCAGCAATGGCTCTTGAACAATCAGTTAAGGATCTCCAGGCACAAAATGCACAGTTCCAAGAGCTGATCCTGAACCTGACCAAGGGGCAGGATGAATTGAAGACACTCTTGGCCAAGAAGACTAAGAAGACTAGAAGATCAGGTGGCCTGATCAACATGGGAAGGAGGTTCAAAGGTCTTGCCAAGACCAAAGAACCAGTTGAAGACTATGAATCTGAAGAGTCTGAAAAAGAGGGAGGCAGTCTCCACAACACTATGGGGGACTCTGATTCTGAGGCTAATTACTACCATGAGCCTAATGAAGACAAATTCAAGATGCTGGTGGATAGAATGGATGCTATGGAGTTGCAGAAGTCATCTGGGCTGGATTTTGAAGATTTGAGTCTGATATCTGGGGTGGTCATACCCATTGGTTTCAAGGTTCCTACCTTTGTTGTCTATGATGGGGTCTCTTGTCCCAAGCTGCATCTGAGGTCATATGTCAGAAGAATTCAACCTCACACTGCTGATAAGAAATTGTGGATCCATTTTTTTCAAGAGAGCTTATCTGGAGCTCAGTTGGAGTGGTATTATCAGTTGGAGAGTGTCAATATCAGGGATTGGAATGATCTTGCTGAGGCTTTCTATAAGAAGTATCAATACAATGCTGACTTAGCCCCCACTCGCATGCAGCTTCAGAGCATGTCTATGGGTGTCAAAGAAAGTTTTAAGGAGTATGCTCAGAAGTGGAGAGACTTAGCTGGAAGAGTTCAACCCCCTTTAACTGACAGGGAATTGGTTGATATGTTCATGTGTACGCTGAATGGTCCGTTTTACAGTCATCTCATTGGAAGCTCGTCATCTGGCTTCACTGAGTTGATAATGACAGGAGAGCGCGTTGAAAATGGCATAAAGAATGGTAAGATCCAAGTGGGTACTTCTTCATCAGGTGCTGCAAAGAAGCCTCCCACTGGGAAGAAAGAATCCAATGCTGTTTATGGTCAGCCTGATCATAACAGAAGGCATCAGTCTGTTAGTGCAGTTCATATTTCAAATCCAACTCTTGCAACAACAGAGCAGCCACAGGGCAACCAACAGAGGGCTAGAAGACAGTTCACTAAGACCAACATGTCAATGGCTCAGGCATTACAACACTTGTTGAAGGCTGAACTTATTACTTTGAAAGAGGCTCCTCAGAATCCTAATGTTACCTCTCCCAGGTACAACCCCAATGCACGGTGTGCATACCATTCAAACTGTCAGGGACATGATACTAATAACTGATGGGTCTTGAAGAACAAAATTCAAGATATGATTGATGCTGGAGAGATTGAGTTTGACCCTCCGGGTACTCCAAATGTGATTACTGCTCCAATGCCAAATCACGAGAAGACTGTCAATGCCATTGATGAAGATGTACATATCCATTCAGTTGCAGAGTTGACCACACCATTGTCTATCATCAGGAAGAAGTTAGTGCAAGCTGGGTTCTTTCCAGGTTGTCGTGAAGATTGTGTCTATTGTGAGTATAATCCAGTTTGTTGTTGGAGGTTGAAGGATGGAATTCAGCGTCTCATGAATAATTACACCATAGTGTTTGAAAGAAGACCACCTTCTGTGGAGAGTATGGTGGAGCATATTACTAAAGGTAAGAAGACTGAAGAGGTTGACATGGTTGATAAAGTACCGGTAAGGATCACTTCAAAGGGACCCATTAAAATCACCCATCAGGGTCCAATCAAAATTACTGCTGAAGGTCCTGTAAGAGTTGTTGCTGAAGCCAGAGTGGCTCCTATGGTCATTACCACTCCTGGTCCTATTCCGTATACGTCTGATAAAGCTGTGCCTTGGCATTATGGGTCCGATGTTTATATCCATGGTGTTAAGCAGGAGCCCTTAGCTGATGTACCTGTTGATGTTGACAATATTGCTGGATCTAGTAAGATCACACGTAGTGGAAGAGTATTCTCTCCTCCAGTCACTTCCAAGAATGCAGTTACTCCTGCTGCTACTTCCACCACTGATGCTCGAGGCAAAGGTCCTGTTATTGAACCTGTATCTACTGATGTACCAGCTGCTGATGATCTTGCTAAGCAGATGGAAGAAGTATTGAAAATCATTCGCAAGAGTGATTATGACATTGTTGATCAGTTGGGACACACTCCCTCAAAGATTTCCATGCTGTCTTTGCTATTATGTTCTAAGGCTCATGCCAAAGCTTTGATCAAGTTTCTGAAGACTGCTCATGTACCCAATGCAATTTCTGTTGACCAGTTTGAGAATTGTGTTGCCCACCTGACCTACGATAATGGGTTAGGATTTTCTGATGCTGATTTGACCCCTGCCAAGAGGGATCATAACAGAGCCTTGCATATTTCAATTGAATGCAGGGGCACTACCCTGTCACATGTATTGATAGACAATGGTTCCTCTCTGAATGTGTTGCCCAAGGAAGTCCTGAATAAGTTGAGTGTTGCACCCCAAAATTTGCCCTCACAATACAAGGCTTTGTGTTCTAAGAAGGTTCACAAGGTTCACAAGTTTCTCAACATTTCCATAACCTTTCATGAGGTTCATGAAGTCCACAAGTTACTTCTTGAAGGTTCACAAGGTTCATAAGTTCTCCAACACTTGCATAGACCTTTCATGAGGTTCATGAAGTCTACAAGTTACTTTATGAAGGTTCACAAGGTTCACAAGTTTCTCAATGCTTATATAACCTTTCATGAGGTTCATGAAGTCTACAAGTCACTTCTTGAAGGTTCACAAGGTTCACAAGCTTACTCAACATTTACATAACCTTGCATGAGGTTCATGAAGACCACAAGTTGCTTCTTGAAGGTTCACAAGGTTCACAAGTCCCACAATGCTTTCAATACCTTTCATGAGGTTCATGAAGTCTACAAGTCACTTCTTGAAGGTTCACAAGGTTCACAAGTTTCTCTACAAGACCTTTCATGAGGTTCATGAAGTCTACAAGTCACTTCTTGAAGGTTCACAAGGTTCACAAGTTTCACAATGATTACAAAGCTTTCCTGAGGTTTATGAGGTCTACAAAGCCACTTCATGAGGTTCACAAGGTTCACAAGCTTCACAATATCTCCCATGAGTATCACAAGACACTTTATGAAGATTCACAAGGTTCACAAAGTTCACAATTGGTCAAAGAAGTTGACAATCCCCTCAGACAATGCACCTCCTAAGCAGTGCATCCAAAACTAGGGTTTTGACTTTAATCAGGCTAAATGGATTTCCAATACCTCAAGTGAGTTTCATAACATCTTATATGTATGTAAGAACCCCCATGTCAAGTTTCAAGACTTTTCTCAAAAGTTTGCTCAGTCAGATGATCAGATAAGTCAAAATCAGTCAATGTAGTTAAAAAGTCAAACTGAGGTCAACTGTGGTCAAACCAAAGTCAAACTTCATGATTTTTTGCCAACATCAAGTATATGAAGTAAAATTCATCATTTGATCAAGGGTTGATCATGATTCATCAAGGAGATTCCAGATCATCAATAATCAGGAGTTTCTAAATTAGGGTTTCCTCAGTAAAAGTCAACTGAACTTTGACCAGCCATAACTTTAACATACTTCATCACCAAGTCTCCATCCAAAGCTCATTTTGAAGGAAATTGAATTCTCTACAACTTTGATGTTGAAGGTTAAGCCCAAAAATGCTTCATTTGAAAGATATGATCTAAGACATTATAGGTCATTTCAAAAGTCAACAAAAAGTCAACAACTTCAAAAGGGCATAACTTGAGATTGGTAAATGATATGGACATGAAACCAATGGGGTTGTTTAGAGGACTCTTCAAGCTTTCCAAAAAGTCCAAGAACACCATCATACCTTTAAAATTGAGGGAGATGGGCCCTTGCAAAGTTGGGAAATTTTGTGATGGTTTATGTTGAAAATGGAGGTTTAAAATCACTTTCTTCCAAATGGGCTGCCCAAGTTGTAATCCAATCCATACTATATCACTATGCACGACCCAAACCACTTAAAATCTGATTTTTATTATTTTTATTTTTATTTATTTTGATTTAAACCATTAAAAATCATTTTAAATATAAATAAAATATGAAAATTAAAGATTTTATTTGGATAATGTTTCTAGAAAATCATAATTGGTGATTGAAGTTGAAAGAGAAAGAAATCATGTGATCTCTCCAAAAATAGCAAGCATTCATGAGACAATATTTGAATTTCATGACACCATCTTTTTCAATATTTTTTTGGATCAAATCTCCACACAACAAGTCCATATTTCTGACCTAATTCATTCCCACATATATACTAAGCATAACCCTAGCCTCAAGCCACGGATTCCAGCAGCTTCAAGGTAAGTTCAAAAACACAAAAATCCTTCCAAAAGTGAGATTCGGATTTTGAGTTACAAGGCATTATAAGGTAAACTATGATCATAGAGATGTTCCTTGATCTTCCATGATGCAAAACCAATGCCCATACGCATCTATAGCATGCATATATGAGCAACCCGAAGCCAAGTTGTTCTTGAATAATTTTTTTCGATTCTAATGATTCACTGCATTTAAATGGATTTTGATTGTTTAATGTTGTTTATGATGTTGTGTAGCTTGATTCTGGGCAGGAAAACTCAAGAACCCGTACCTAATTCACAAGATGCCATTATTAGGGTTTGGACTTAGGTTTAGGGACTTTTGATTTAGTGAATATAAATCAATTCTAAAAACATAGGACTAATCGTATGGATGCCTGGATCATGATGCTGGTCTTAATTTTGTGAAATTGTACTGTTTCGATGGTTATTGATGTTTGTAGGTTTTGCTGGGAATGTTGTTTTCGCAGGAAAGTTTGCAATAATATTCGCAGGTAAAATCGTAAGTCTCAAGGAAGAAGAAGATCAGTTCCCGCGCGTTCAGGAATTCAAATTATATTAACTTATTTTATGTTGTTTTGTTGTTTTGTTATCACATACGCGCGTGTGTCCTGGTGGTAAGCTTTGCCTGTGTATGTTGTAAGGACCTTGGTTTGATTCTTGGCCAAGTGCATTGTTTTGTTTTATTTTTCAGGATAAAAGGAGATTGAATATATTATGTATTCTTGCCGTTCAATAGCCAGATGGGCTCTCCCAGCCAGGCGGTAGCGCGCGCATGCTTGCATTCATAAGGTCCTGGGATCAAATCCCACCCCAGGCCTTTTTGCTCCTCTATTTTTCTGGATTTTTCAAATAAGGCACAAAACCAACCATTCCCATTCCTCTTTCACCTGCGTGTGTGGTAGCTTGGTGGTGACTTCTATTGCTGGCAACCAAACTGACCTGGGTTCAAACCCCAGTCAGGTAAGTTTTTTCATATTCTTTTTCTTTTATTTGTTTTAAATATTAAAAATGTTAAATTATAAATATGATTTTTGTGTGTATATGTTTTCTAAATAATTAAAAAATAATAATAGTGAAGCATGCTTAATATTTTAAAATATGTAAATTCCATGAAATTATTTTCTTTATCATGTATATAATTTTGTATAATTAACTTATAGGATATATGTTTATCTAATAATTTGTATATTCTAAACCCTAAAAAACATTTTTTAACAAAAACCCTAATTTATTTTCTAAGTACCAATTAAAACCTAATTTGTTTTTTTATTTTCTAATTTGTGATATTTAAAATAATTCTAATTTATTTGTAAATATATTTATAATCCAAATTATTTTTCTTTTAATGTTTAGAAACAAATTTAATTTATAATAGTTATATTTTTGTATTTGGTTTAAAAAAATTTGTAAATATAATAATTAATAGAATTAAATTTTATAAATATGATTAATATTGTAAATATGATTAATTTTATGGATATAATATTTAAAACTTATTTTCTCCTTATAATATGTAAATATTGTTTAATAAATAAATGTTAATATATGTTTATAATAATTAAAAATTTTGTAGTTATAATAAAAAAATAATAATAACTTGATAACTTGTAGAATTAAAATAATTGTTTATTTATATTTCTTTCTAAATATAATTGTTTATATAAAAAAAAATTGTTGATATATTATTATTATAATTTTGGTTAATTTTACTTATTCTTGATTATTACTAACCATATTATTTGATTTTGCTTTATTAATTTCATTAATCTTTATTATTTATTAACAATATTATTATTTATTATTATATTTTTATTATTATGTTTCTAACCTTATTTCTAAATTATTATTATTATTATTTTATTGTTACTAACCCTTTATTATTTATTGCTTATTATTTAATTTGCTATTTTATTTATTATTATAATTTCTTGTAATTGTTTCCCGGATGTAATTTTGTAATTATTTAATTATTTTTGTTATGGTTAGTAATTAGGGAGTGCAGAAATAGAATTTTTTTTTAAAATAACAGAGTTTGTTAAATAATTTTCCAAAATAACATATATTTGAAAAAAATTACCAAACTAACATAGTTTGGTAATGCATTCGCCAAACCATATGAAGATCATGTATTTTTCTGGTGCAATTCGCCATATGGATTGTAGAAGATGTATATTTTTGAATGTATTCGCCATACCATTTGGCGAATGAGTGTACTTTGATGTACCAATTCGCCAAATGGATGGTTGAATGTGTACATGTTGATTTTAGAATTTTTGGATTTAAGGTATTTGATATTTTTGTGTTATATATATTTACTTATATATTTACTTATATATATATATATATATATATATATATATATATATATATATATATATATATATATATATATATATATATATATATATATATATATATATATATATATATATATATATATATATATATATATACTTATTTAAGGTATTTGATATTTTTGTGTTATATATATTTACTTATATATTTACTTATATATATATATATATATATATATATATATATATATATATATATATATATGTATAAGTATATATATATATATATATATATATATATATATATATATATACTTATATATATATATATATATATATATATATATATATATATATATATATGTATAAGTATATATATATATATATATATATATATATATATATATATATGTATAAGTATATATATATATATATATATATATATATATATATATATATATATATATACTTTTATATATATATATATATATATATATATATATATATATATATATATATACTTATATATATTTACTTATATATATTTACTTATTTATATATATATATATAAATATATATATATATATATATACTTATATATATATATATATATATACTTATACTTATATATTTTTTTTTTCTTTTATAAATATATATATAAAGGAAAATTACAATATGAAATAAAATTATATCTAAAGAAAATTATTGATATAAAAGAAAATTAGAGAATATGAGAAAACGAAATATATATTAAAAGAAAATTCTTATTAATAATTCAAGAACGACATTACAAAAATTAATTTCCCGCCCGATCTAACTGCCCCCCAGTACCACATCCACGGGGATGACCCCGTCTTCGAACCCTACCACCAGGTTGTCGAGGTTCCGCTTGTATTTGTGTGTTTGGTGGAGGCGGTTGTTGTTGAGTCAATGATTCAGCCTGTCCCCAATTACCTGGAAGGTTGCTGCCAAAGGCGCTGCCGTAACTGAGTTGTGTGCCCATGTTTTCAAAGCTGGGTCGGATAGGTTGGGCTGGGTTGGATTGGGTTGGGTGAGGACGATAGGCTTGACCAAACGAGGATATTGCCTCGTTTTGAGAACGAAACAAAGGTGGGGGGCTATAGGTTGGTGTGGACATGAAGGGGTTGTCGGGGGTATAGTGGTGTTGGTAAGGCTCTTGATGTTGTGATTGGGTTTGTGGCATGAAGGGGTTATGTGTTTGGATGAATGGCCTATGGGTGTGTGAAGTCGATGGCTGGAATTGGGTGGGGCAGTCATGTTGTGGAGTTGGTGGTTGGGCGTATGCTGCGGCCTGGGCGCGGGGGTCGATCAAGTATGGGTTATCAGACACCCATTGTTGCATAGTAACCGACCTAAACCAAACTAAATATTCTCTAGTTGGTCTGACGTTT